>CM053770.1:94722357-95065319 GCA_028658325.1 Potorous gilbertii
ATCTCAGAAGGAATATTAATATTATTTATTTTTGACTCTACCATCTTCAGTTTGCAATTATACAGCCAGGTAGATACTGAGAACCAGCTGATGTAATATCCTGTAGACTCATCTTGATGGATCCTCATTCCATTTAAAAAGAACTGATGTCCAGAAATGAAACTGCTAGTCTTAGTGACAATGTGCAGCATATCGTCTGCAGAACAGCTCAAAAAAACTAAATTCTTCTTTAGTGTGACATTATCAATGCCTCTCTTTCAATTTTATTTTCTTCTGTTTATGTTCATTTTACCTTACTTGTTTGTGTTTAGTGTAATAGAAAATGAATATTGTACTATATTTTTATCATTTAAAAGAATAACATTCATATACATATTTTTACATTGTGCTCTGGGACAGTCCAACCCCTTGCTTGGTACAATCTGGTCCCCCAGTCCCTCCACTTTGACCCATTTTGCACAGAAGCTGTTAGAAGATTTTTATAAAGTCATGTCCTCTTTACACATAAGCCCTCTATTCTCCTCTGAAAGATTGAAACAGAAGATGAAAAGTAGAGGCTTAGTAGCCATATGCATCCATGTTGTAGTTTTCAGTTGTTAACCACTGTTCTGGAGCCAGATTTTCTGGACCATTATATTAAAATGGATTAGGGTAGAGGCCTAATATACTTAATGTAGAATGCTTCTCAGGTGCTATATATGCCTTAAAAATGACTGACGGACAACTTTGAGACTGGACACTGAATCTTGTAATTACATATGAAGACATGAACAGGGAGCAGAGAAAATGCAGACAAATTGAAGGATTTTATTTCTTTCTTGAACTCCCCATGCCCACAAAGGAAATATTTAATGAAATAAATGTCTGCCCCTCACAGCCTAATTTATCCTTCTGCTAAAGGGATCTTGTCATCCATACCTCTCTTAAAACAGATACTTTTGCAAACATATCTTGTTACCAGAGGAAAAAGAGAAGAAAAAATTAAAACCTAGTCATTCTTTAGGAATTTACTCGTGACATCAGACATTTGGAAAATATTTTCAAATGGCAGCTGTTAATAAACTCAGGTGATGAGTTTCTAAGTCACTTCTCATAATGCTTGTCATTCACCTGGTTTTGTGCTGAGTTATGAACTTAGTAACCTTCTGTATTCTCCCCTATTTTACGGAACTTAATAACCTGTCTCTTGTTTGCTTCATCCTGTCTCAACTGAATACAATAATAGCAAATATAAAATTATTACGACCCCCCCAGATTACTTTATGAACATGAACAAAACTATAAGATAATGATTTCTTCTGACCTAATAGTTTTTAAGAAACATGGAGCTAAATAAATATGCTAAATTTTTACCAACGGACTTATTTTTTTTGACAACCTCCAACCAACTTATTTTTTTGACAGCCTCCCTCCTTAAAATTTATTTGCATGTCTGTGCTAATTAATGAGCACAGAAGGCAGATGTGAACCCATCTTTAGAAAAATGATGATGCTTGTATTTTTTATTGTTACAGTACTTCATGTGTTTGTAACCAGAGAGCACCTTGGTTTTGTAATGTGCCATCCTTCATAAGCAGAGATGATACAAGTGACCCATAGGGCTTAATCCTGGAATTATTTCTGCAGTGGTTTGCCTTGCTTCATCTCTATTCTTTTATCATTTTTATGGCCAACCAGCTGTATTCATTTTCCAGGGGACTGACTGGAATTAACGGTTTGGAGCAAAGTAAACCGAGCTGAGTGGAGATCAGACCCCTAACTTGAATTAAAAATGATTGCTTACTGGCTCACGCCCATTCCCAAGGAGATGGGTTGTCCTCATCCATCATCCTCATTTTTGTTGTTATTTCTGCTTTTGTTCAGACTAGTGAGAAAATCTCCTCTCCTAACATGCATGGACAGCTCTTCTAGGCATTGAGGGGTTCAAGTGACTTGCCTAGGGTCACATATCTAGTATTTATCAGAGATGGGACTTGAAATTAAGTCTTTCTGACCTATCCTCTAAGAAGTTTCAAAATTGGGCCCAAAACTTCTGAATACAGCCTGAACTAGATTAAAATGCAATTGGGAAATGATTAACAAAAGAAAGCAATATTATAGTTCAATATGGTTAATGTTAATTTGTGGTTTTCTAAGTCAGGACTTCTCACACTTTTTCTACTCATGACCCCTTCAGCGCTGTAGGGGAGATCCATTTCTATTTGAGTTAGACGCTGTTGTTGTAAGGCACCCTATCTCTCCATCATCCCCATTTTCTGTAAAGGAGAAAACAAGTTACAATGTCATTGTATTTAAAAAGGAGCATAGGAAGAGATAATGATGTAGAGATCTTTTAATCCTCATTCCTTTAGGCTTTAGCTCATTTTTTTCTCCAGATGTCATCTGCTTCTGATTGTTTTCTTAAATTCATCAGAAATCCAGAAGTACTTAAGATGACTCTAGATGAGAAAAAGATTGAGGACCAAAGCAGAAGCAAAAGAAAAGGAATCATTGGTACAATAAAGTCAGAAACCTTGACTCTGCAACAGAAATCTAGTTTTAAAACCAAATAGGTGCATATCTCTTGAACAGCAAACCAAAATATTTCTTTAAAAAAAGAAAGAAATGAAACTTTAATACTACTTAATTTGCTGTCTTATCCTAGAGAACTACTTTTTTTCTTTATTGAACCCAGAAAACAGTGTTCTTTTTAAATTTAAATAAGAATTTATGATTTAGAAGAATGATCAACAACATTGAACTTGAGTTTTTTCAGCAACCTTCACTGTATATTCAAGTCAGATTTACTGACCCATTGAGCTTTTTTCTGTCCTGTCTCCATAGCAACCGGTGGCTTGACACTGTTTTATTTGCCCTGTAAAAGACCTGAGCACTACTCGGAGCTACCTGGAGGCTCATCTGCCTTGTGAGGATATGTTCTGATTGACCACAGGATGGGTCCTGATGTCTGCTGCTGCTGCTTACTCTTAAGTAGGTTTCTTTTGGCTGCCACCAGGGAGTTACACTAACACAGGATTTTCATTGGCGTGAAGCTTTCTAGAAAGGTAAGTTGTCGGTAGACAGATTGATGATCAGAGAGCTGTATGGGAAGTCAGTAGAGGTATGACTTCTCATAGGAAACTGAGTTTCATGGCCATAGTGGTTTCAGCCATTATTTACTACGCCCTTGCATTCATGCTGTTACTACCAAGTCTTGAACTAAAGGGGGGAAAAGGGATGTTTTGGAGAGGAGGGGCTTAGGAAATATAATTGCAAATAATGTGTAACATTAATAACCCCCCTTGGGATCTAGGGGGCTAGAACTGTCTCCCTCTTCCTCTCTGCTTAAAGGATCTCCTCACTAGAGCCACACAACACAATGCAGACTGGTTTCAGTCCTAAGGGGCCTGCCTTCCATAAGAGGGGTTAGGTCCTTGCTTTCAGACTCTGGCTCAATGGGTGCCCCAAAAGCACATTTTTGTAAGTTTAGGTTTTAGCTTATATCTGGAGCTGGTAAATGTTAACAATTGGCTTTCCAGGGAAGAAGAAATATATCTGACACATATTTAAGTTTAGTGTGCATTATTGACATTTTTTTCTGTGACTTTTTTGGATCTAGACAACTAACAAAAGAATAAATCGAAACCAGATTCATAGCTTGCTGATTTCTGAAGTATAAATGACCAGACTGAACATTTAACAGATAATTCTAGTTGGAACTGGCTCCAGCATACCCCTAGTTTAGAGCCTTACTAAAAGAGGTAGTGCAAGATCTTCAGCATATACAATATGAGTCAGGTATGGGACAGGTACTTATTTCCTACACGCAAAAGAAATACTAAATACGTGTCAGTTACAAGGAAAAAATGTAGAAATAATAACTTCTGTCATATACTCCTAGGAAATTGATTCTTTAACTTCATCTAAACATAAGGTATTTCCTAGGAATGCTGAATAGGCATTTTCCATTTCACTTGATTTCCACACTTTACCTCCCAGTTTTCTAGCAAACTAGACCAGGGTTTAGACTCATCCTTGGTACGTAGTAGGTGCTTAATAAGTGTTTATTGACTGACTTGCTTCATGATAGATCCAGCCCCAACCAAAGGACCCCAAACCACCAAACATCTTGACCTCCTGAGGTGGCCTCCAAGTCACCTCAAGATTGAAACTCCTTGTTCACCTAAGATCAAGAAAGGACAGGGAAGGCAGGGTCAGGCTTGCCTAGGCAGGACATGGGCGCTAGCTGCTATGTGCTCACTGTGCGTGGGAGGTAGGGTAGCAGACAGAGCCAGCTGCCTGTCCCCCAAGCCTCGCCAGCATTGACTCGGAACAGCCACAACCAGACCTGCCGCCAGGAAGAGAAGAGAGCGGCAAAGGTGGGTCACTTTGAAAGAACCATTGAGTCATTTTCTCTGAAGACCAACCTAGCTCTGTTTAATGGAAGTAACTCAAAACACATTGTTCGAGTTTTTCCTTTCTAGGTCACCCCCAGTTCATTGTAACAGGAAGCAACCTGAAGACCAAGCATGATGTTAAAGCTTCTTCAGGAAGCTGGTTTCATATGGTGGTTTAGATTTAACTGCTGAGTGTCTAGCACCATTTGAAATCAGTGTTCTTGGAGGAGAATGGCCACACTTCTGAAAGAGAAAAAGAGTCGGCTGTGGAAAACCCCTGGCTTGTGAGTAAAAGGACAAGGCTCTTAGGAGCTGTAGCTTACAGTAAAGGAGCTCCATTTCTTAGACCTGCCAGCAATGAGGCTGTGTAAGTCTATTTCTTGGTACTTTTGTTTCCCTCTTGTAATTTCATAATCATGTCATTTTTCTAGCCATTTCGACTTAACCCTTACTGTTTAATGTGGTGAGAACACACAGGTAAAACTCTCATATGTTTTGTGTGTCCTCCTCATCCTCAGAGGCTTCTGTGACCCCTTAGAGGATGACTGATTTCTTCTGGTGTTCAGAGTCAATATCATTTTCTAGCACCATTTGAAATCGGTTATAATGACTGGGGAATGGCAACTTGATGAAGAGAAAGTGCCAGGATGGTTTAAACGTTGTAGGTAATAGGTTAGCACTGATTGCAAGACAAGAGCCAATTTCCTTATCTATAAACTGAGAACCAAATGATAATTAATGTGAAAGCATTTTGAAAACCATTCCGTATTCTATAAATGTACGATTACTATTAGTAAGTAGTATTTGATAGGATGAGTCTGCTGCAGATTATTTTTTTCTATTGCAGTTAAATAATTTTCCTTTGATTACTCCAAATGACGCGATTGTGTTAATAGGTGAATAAATTGTTCATATCTGCTTGCCAGTGATGCTTCTATGCTCCATCCTCCACCTCCAACCAGGAAGTTACATTCCCATCCTGACACCCCAGGCTTCTGGACCCAGCCTTACCACAATGCTACCTTGCCATCCTCATGCCATGCTATTGCATGCCTTCCTCCCTCTCCACCCCTTTCCAACTCCACTTTGAGAATAGCAATTAAATCAACACAAGCACTCATTCCTGGGAAGGATGAGTCAGTCAGTTGCCTTGTGACATCAGCCACCATCCTCACATCTTCCTGGTTCATAACACTCTGCCCTAGCTAGTATTTCTCTAGGTGTGTCAACTTCCCCAGCTAAAATGTAAGCCCCTTGGGAGCAAAGGACTCTCTTGCTGGATGTTTATCACCAGTGCTGAGCACTGCTGCTGGGCACATGGGAAGCACTTCATACGTGTGTTTTCCCCTCATTCATTTCTTGTTGACAGCTGGCCTTGTCAGAAAGGCTTCAGGATTCAAGGTCTCCTTCATATATGTGGTGGCTGAGCCCGAAGCAACTCTGTTTAAGATTGTAAGTAGCAGAAGAGGCACTGCTCTACAGTGGTAAAGAAAGGTTTTATATTTGTGTGTATATGTTTTGGTTTCTGTTAATGGGCAATTTTTTTATCCAGAGAAATCATAGGTCTAGACTAAAATTCAAAAAGTCAAGTGCCAGCTGTTCAGTTTTATATTAGTTCTATTTTAGGAAAAAGCTACCTTGGTGACTAGTCTTGCTTCTCAGAAGAATCAGCCTGAAGAGGAGTCATTGATGATGATGACCCCAGTGATGTAAAAGGAATGAGGCAGGATTTCCACTTCTGCTGTGACTGTCTGTACATCCTGTACCCCTTCGAGGGGACTATCTTCTCTTTTCCTCCAGGACTTGAGGCAGTATTGTGACACAGTAGATAGAGCCAAGACTGGAATGAGGAAGAAATTAGTTTGATCAAATCTGTCTATCTGTGGGACCCTGGGCAAATCCTTAACCTCTGTCTGCCTCAGTTTCTTAAGCTGTAAAATGGGGTGGCAATAATAGTATCTACTACTCAGCTTTGATATTAGGATCAGATGATATTTGTAAACTACTTTAGCGTAGTGCCTTTCATATAGTAGGGGTTTAATAAATGCTTATTTCCTTCCTTTTCATAACTGAAGGCATAAGTGCAGCATACTTATGGGATGACATAAGCCGCACACTTACCGAGTGGATAATTCTCACATAGCAGTCCTGTACTCGTCCACCACTGTAGGGAAACCAAATTCACAATTCTGAGAAAGAGTCCAGACTTCCCAACCATCGAGTCCTCAATCAATCAATCCATCAACATTCACCAAGTACCCACTATCCAAAGAAGAGACAAAAATAATGCATGTTGTCATCAGCTGCTGCACCTCCCAGAAAGTCGTAGATACTACTTTTGATAAAGATAGCTAGATAGATGTGTATTTATATGACATACAGGCATGAATATGTGTGTCCTATTCCTAGAAAAGGGTGAGTCTACTATTGCCACCCACAGGATGTCATTCACACTTGGTGATAATATTTTTTTTATTTTATTTTTTTCAGTGAACAGAAATCTGTTCAAGCATTGCATGTACACCCTCAACCTATAAAGGAACTCTCCAAGAACATTTTTTAATAGGAGAGGTAACACAAGAGATGCAAGAATTCTTTACCAAGCCTTACTGTATCTGTTTTGTGTTCTCTTGTTTAGTAAAGTTATATAGCCTATTGCAGTTCCTCCTGTGATCAGCAAGTTCCATCCTGTTTAATAAACCTTATTTCTTTCCCTTGAAGTTCTTAAAATTGGAATCTCTTTCCCCATTGATTCATATGTTATGATCAATAAAATAACATTAGGGTCACCAGGAAGCCTGAAAAAAACAAAAGCAGGAGAATTTTAAATTGCTGATTACACTTGAGAATATATTCCATTGTGAAAGATCTCATTTTATTTAACAAAAATTTATTAGGAACAAACATACAGTAAACAAAATTTGAGACACAAAGCCAAGAATCCATATTAATAAGAAAAATACCAAAAGACCATAATGGAAGTCTGTAAAAGCAATTTCCTAATTAAGCAGTTTTTCCATATTGCAGAAAGTTTTATTGCCTTCCTTTCCTGGCAGATTTTGCCAGTTATCAGTCATATTAATCCTATCGAAGGCAAAAAGGAATGCAGGAGTTGCTAAATTCTTAACACCTTTAAAGGAGGGCTAGAGACTCATTTCTCCATAGCCAAGACTCATGGTCCCAGGGGAGTCCACCTACAGTCTGTGTTGTCTATACTCTGGCCATCCTCCTCACCCTCCTCGTACCAGAACCTTCAACTCTGAGAAGTGAGTGTTTGCTTCTTCTTGTCTGGAGCTAGGCCTCCAATGTACCCCCATCCCCTTCCAGCTCCCCTTTATGGGGTGTCTTCTTCCTCTACTGGGATATGAGCAAGAGCAGAAACTGAGTGCTTGCCAGTGCTTAGTACTTGCATGTGATAAGAGTTAAGAAATGTTTGATCTATATCTATCTATTAAAAAGGTAATAAGGATCCCAAGATCTCCTGAGCTGATTGTGTAATTAGAAAATTGCAACTTTAAGTATCAACTACCATATACTGAGACTCCAAAATTCTACAAGGCGGGGGCAGGGCTGTAGGCTAGGAAGTAGAACTATTAACTATTTATTCTTCCCAAACCCCAAGCCCAAGTGCAAGTGCCATCAGCAATCTATTTCTGGAGCCTGAGGAAAAGTCTTAGTCACTCTGTCCTACTTACAGCTCTGACCCTGGGCTGTTTCCTTTTGTCTCACAGCCAATATTAGGGTGTTGTCCTTACCATCCTGTGGGTATACTTCCTTTGGTGCTTGAATATGTATGTGCCTTGGGGCTCTTCTGTTGTGTTACAGACAGTGACAACATCTAGACCTAGAATCCCACCATATTGCATTTCACTCCTAGGCCATCTTCTCAGCAGCCAACACACTTGTACATTCCTCTCTATTCCCTGTAACTGTCATCAGGTCAAGTCAGTATTATTTCTGCAAAGGTTCCTATGGCTCCATTCACTAATATATTCCAAACCAAAATATCCCTGTTTGAATGCCATTCCCATATACATTTGTCTCTCCATGTTTTTGGGGGCAGGGACTGTCTGGTTTATATTTGTATCCCTAATGCTTTACACAGTGCTTAGAACATAGCTAGTGCTTAAGGGTTTTTTTTCATTAGTTCACGTAATGGAAACTGATTTTAATGTTTAATACATATCAAACATAATTAGCAAAAAAAAACTGCTAAAAAAATAAATTCAATATGATGCCATGGATAGAATGCCAGGCCTGGAGTCAGGAAGACCTAGGTTCAAATGTGGCCTCATACATTTGCTAGCTGTGTGACCCTGGGCAAGTCACTTAACCCTGTTTGCATCAGTTTCCGCATATGTAAAATGACCTAGAGAAAGAAATGGCAAACCACATGAACATCTTTTCCAAAAGGGGTCAACGAAGAGGCAGACACAACTGAAAATGACTAAAGCGACTTTACCTTATCAGCATTTCGAATTGTCCATGACGCTGCTTTCATCCATTAGCATGGCTCATCATGAGCCATATAAAATAAGCTAGAAAATTATACAAAGGAAATGGATAATACACATATGTGTGCATACATATATATATATATGCAGATACATGTTTGTATAGCAGATATATGTATGCAGATATATGTATATACAGGCATATAAACATGAGTCCATATATATGTCCATATGTATATAATATATATATAATACCATATTAATAAGAAAAATACCAAAAGACCATAATGGAAGTCTGTAAAAGCAATTTCCTAATTAAGCAGTTTTTCTATATTGCAGAAAGTCTTACTGCCTTCCTTTCCTTGGCAGATTTTGCCAGTTTTCAATCATATTAATCCTATCGAAGGCAAAAAGGAATGCAGGAGTTGCTAAATCCTTAACACTTTTAAAGGAGGGCTAGAGACTCATTTCTCCATAGCCAAGACTCATGGTCCCAGGGGAGTCCAACTACAGTCCATGTTACATATATAGATATATATACATATATAGATATATATACATATATAGATATATATGTATATATTATATGATATTATGGTGTATTATTTATATTATATATTCTATTATGATATATAATATATAATTATATATAATATATGTATTATATATAATATAATATGGTATAATAATAGTATATATCAAAAGTTTTTACACATATATGTTTATAATTTGTATCTTCATACAAATGTACTTGGACTTGGGTTAATAAAAAGTGAAAGGTTTTGAGTAAATGTGTCTTGTTTGTAGTTTTATTTTGCATTTTTAATGATTATTTTTGAGAGAGTGTGACCCCTGCTAGAAACTGTAAAATGCCTGTTTTAGACTTGTAAGATTCAATTGCTGCCAAGCAAATGATGTAAAAACTAAGGAAATATGTGTTCAAGTTAATATGTTTCAGTTGGCAATCAAAATACAAACATTACTGTAACCTATGAATGTGCCTGTAGTTGTTACCTCTTCGTAACATTGATGCAGGTTTCCTGTGGATACACCTCCATGTGTATCTTCACTTCTGCTTTAACTGGAAACTCAGGATATGAGTTCTTGTTTCACTTTACCCCGACATGTCATGTGATTGTGAGCATGATGCTTGACCTCTCTATACCCCCATTTTCCCTGGAACTGTACTGACTGACCTCACTAGGTTTTAACAATTAATTTATTTATTCTCTGCAGACACTCAGTGGTTGCAAAGCCCTGTAATAACAAGTGCCATATCATACATTACTCTATTAGTTAAGTCTCTAGCCATATTGTTTGCAGCATCCCAAGAAGGACTTTAAAGATTAAATCTGTTTAAATTAAGCTCCTTGGAATGGAGGAGGGTGATGCCCGTTAAAGGAGAGTCAGATTTTATAGGACCTTCCTCTCTCCTTCTCTGGTTGAGTTTAAGGTAATAAGTGATATAAAATTATTAAACAGCCAAGTTTCAGGGAGGACAGCAACAAAAATGCAGGCTAAACATGCCAAGTCATCCCATGGCATAGGAGGAGGGGTAAATAATCAAGACTGTGATGAGCAATTATAGAAAGTTGGACAGGAAACTTGGATCTGAAAACCAAATCATTTTTTCATGATTTAGCATCTGATCTCACTTAATTTCTTGCCACTAGCAGCCATGTTATTCTTGGTAAGTTGTTTCCAGTCCTGTCAGATAGCCTCTGTGAGCCCAGTTGGGGTTTTCTTGGCAGAGATACTGCAGTGGTTTGCCATTTCTTTGTCGAGCTCATTTTACAGATGAGGAAACTGAGGCAAACGGGGTGAAGTGACTTGCTTAGACTCACAGAGCCACGTTGTGTCTGAGGTGGGATTGGAACTCTGGGAGGTCAGTGTTCTGGCCACTGCACCACCTAGCTGCCCCCACAGCAGCCATAGGTGGGGTAACGAAGGGTAAGTGATAAGAGGGAGAGGAAGGAAACTTGGGCAAGTCCCTTGGCCTCCGTGTGGCCTTAGGTTCATCCTTTGTAAAGTGAGGGAAGTGAACTGGTCGATCTGTAAGATCTCTTCTGTGTACTAAGATCACAAAGTCACAATCACGAATGTGAGAGTTGGGAGGGACTTTGTTGGCCATGCAGTCCAACATACACGTAGAAAGGAATCCCCTCTCCTACATACCAAAAAAGTGGTCTAGCCTCTGTTTGAAGACTCCCAAGCAAGGGGAATCACCAACTCTCTAGGCTCTCATGTATCAGGAAATTTCTTCCTGACATCAAGCCTAAATTGGCTTCTTTCCAGCTTCCACCTGTTGTGCCTGATCCCTCCTCACATGACAGCTTTTCAGATTCTTGGAAACACTTACCACATACTCACCTGTTCCCTGTACTTCCTTTCTCCAGGTTAAACATTCCCTGTTCCTTCAAACAATTCTCAAATGATACAGAATCAAGACCTTTCCCTGTGCTGGCAGAGCTTATAGGCATCCTTCTTCAGCTGCTTCAGACTGAACACAGTGCTCTGGACAGGACTGATGGGATCGGAGTGTGCTGGGCTATCATCTCTCTGTTCCTGGAGGCTCAGCCCCTCCTGGTGTAGCTCAATGGTACATTAACTTTTTTGGCCACCACAGTAGTCTATTGTGCTTGCAATCCAGACCTTTCTCATAAAACTATTATCTCATAATGTATGAATAGCCAGCATTTGTAGAGCACCTTCTGCATGCCAGACACTGTGCTTAACACTTCGCAAATACAATCTCATTGGATCCTCACAACAGTTCCATGAAGTAGATGCTGTTATTCTACCCATTTTATAGTTGAGGAAAACAGAGTGACTATTAATAAGTGTCTAAGGTAGGATTTGAACTCAGGTCTTCCAGAACTCTATCCACTCTTATCTGCCTTGCTGCCTCTGTATCTATCCATGTCTCCCCCATCTTATATTCATGAGGCTGATTTTTGTATCCAAGTGAAGACATCTATCCCTGTTTAATTTTATTACATTAAGGCCAATGTTCTGACCTGTCAAGATGCTTTTAGATCTTGATTTGATCATCCAGTGTGTTAGCCATCTCTGCAGATATGATGAGTATACTCTCTGTGGCTTTATCCAAGGCATTGATAGAAATGCAGAATCGAGAACAGCCCCCTGAGAGCTTCCCACTGGAGGCTTCCTGCCACCATGTTGACCTTGGACCATTAGCAACTATACTTTAAGACCAGCAAGTCAGTCAGATCTGAATCCATCTCACTGTTTTATTCTTTAACCTACAGCTCTGTTTAATCTTCACCCAGAATATCATGGGATGACTTATCGAGCTTTGCTAAAATCTAATTAAACTCAATCCATAATACTACTGTCTTCTATTGGTTTGGTAATCTTGTCAAAAAGGAAATGAGTTTAATCTGGCGTGACCTTCCTGATGAAGCTAGGCTGCCTGCTATCATAATCATCATTTTCTATTCTACATGTCCACCTACCACCTCCTGAATGATCCATTTTAGGATTATCACAGGAATTGAAGTAAAGCTCACTGGAGTAGTCTGAAACTTCTACTCCCTTAACAAGCCAGATCATCCTGTCCTAAAACATGGTGTGGGCAACGATTTCTGGATGACACCTTTTAAGATTGGTGGACTGGAGTGGGGGAGGCCTTCTTGCTTGGCCACCTCAGTCTCCTGGTCTGTCTCCATCAGACTCTTGTGGGAACATGTCAGAACTGTTGTGTATTCATCCAGACTTCATTCTTGGGTGACTTGAGGCTAGGATTACAAATACAATCCTTTCAGTCACTGAGTAGCAACTGATGAAAGTTTTTATAAAGTTTGAAAATTATCTAGAGTGAGGTATGGCAGAAGTAGGGGTGATGATGAATTTTAATAAGCATCATCATTAATAATATAAAAACTGATACAGCCTTTCAAATGTTGTTTTCTATAAGTTTGTAGTATTTATACTTTTGAAATTATTAAAGCTTAAAACTGAATTAATGACATTGGGCACACCCAGCATTTGCTCTTCTCTACTATTATGGTCTGTCTCCCATTTTCCGTGATTTTTCAGATATCATCAGTAGGGGCTTAGCAATCACATCTACCAGTTCTTTCAGGCCCTAAGCATATAATTCATCTTAACCAGGTTATTTGAAGGTAGGGGCTTCCGTAACCAAAATTGATCTTTCATTTAAAACATCCTCTTTCCTATCCCCTGGGACTTTATCAGTCATCCCCTTTTACCCTCAACTTCTGGTGATTCCTTTCCATTGGATCCTTCCCCCTTGCTTATAATGGCAAAGAGATATTTTATTACCTAACTTGTAACAGGACTGATATTTTTTAAAATGTATTTTATTCTGGGCTTGAGAAATAAAATAATCATTTCTATATCATAATAGAATAGGAAAAAGCTGACTGTACATGAAACTGCAATTTTATTATATACAACTTGCAATTCCTTTTAAGTATGTAATAAAGTTACCATATAACTTTCTTTTTTTCCTTTTTTCCCCTCCCCTCCCTCCCTTGAGATGGCTACCATTAGATAAAAATATGTATGTGTATGTATATACACACATATATGTAAAACCATTCTATATATATTTCTATTCACCAGTTCTTTCTCTAGACACAGATAGCATCTTCTTTCCTATGTCCTTTGTAGCAAATCTGGGTATTTGTAATAAGCAAATGACTTAGCGAGTCAAAGAAGTTCTTAAAACAATATTGTCATTACTGTATACAACGTTCTCCTGGTTCTGCTCATTTTGCTCTTAATGATTTTGTGCAAGTCCATTCATGTTTTTTCAAAGACAGAACTGATATTGGCTATATAATAAAAGAAAGCAGACGAGTCATTTCCAATTCAACAAACATTTATGAAGCATGTACAGTGTGCAAACTCCTGTGCTGGGGGTACAAAGACAAAATCAAAAGTCCTTACCTTCAAGATCGTGACTTCTACTTGGGTGAGAGAATACAACGTGGACATAGATGAGTAAACTTCTTGTAGGAAGTGAGACCTGAGCTAAGGATTATTGAGGTAGAAATGGGCAAGGCCACATGGCTTATACAAGGGGAAAAAAATCTAGTAGACCAATTTGACTAAAACAAAATGGAAGAAATGAAATCACATGAAATAAAAAAGGGAAAAAGAAAAGCGTCCTAGATTGAGCAAACAGACTTTGATACCCAGGCTGAGGACTTGGTATTTTACTGTAGAAGCAAGTGATTAGTGGCACCAAAGTGACTGTCCATTGTGTGGTGGACTTGATCTAAAATAATCAGCCAGGAAAAAGCAATATCTTGTTGCAGGTTCAGGTTGGTACTAGTTTTTGGTCAAAAAAAAGCAAAAAACACCTTGATTCCTGGATTTTTGGCCTTGGCTGTCTGAGATTTGGGTTCTTTTGACATGCAGGGCCCCTGAGAAACTTATGTGAGCTATCATAACCTTGCTTCATCCTTTCTTTTCCTTTTGACCACCTGCCCTTCTATAGCCATTGATTGTAACAGGTTTTATTTATCAGAGTTTGAGCCTACCAGATGGGGATTGCCTTTGATTCTAGGTAGCATGTGAAGTCCCAGTAGCATCCAAAAAAATGCATGATGTGAATGACTAAAATGTTTCTTAAATGGTTCTTCAATATGAGTGCTCAGAAGGCCACTCTATATCTTTTAAAACTGAAACATCAGAGGAGGATCTGCTCCTCAGTTTCCTCACCTGTAAAATGAAAAGGGCAAACTTATTCCAGCTCTGACTCCTGGGAGTCTATGATTTGTTCAGCATTTCTACCAAGACCAGGAGAAATGAATTACTCTAGGTCTTTTTAGGGCTTCAGTCATTTCTGAAAAAAATTTCAGATCTTCATAGAAAAGTTCCATTTTATTATGGATTTGAGATTTGTTTCATGGTTTATTTTTTTAATCACTGGTCATTTTGGGGGAGTGAGTAGTTTGTTATTTTTGTTTTGGTTTTTTAATTTTAAGACATCTTTGGGCTTTCCCATTCACCCACCTCATCTCCCATGCCCTGAGCACCAAAGGACAAGCTTTATCAAAATTTTCTGGAGTCTCTTGGCTGTGTGCAGGCCAATACAATCCAGGTGGCCTCTACACAAAGTGACCACCCATGCCCAGTATTTGGAAACAATAGAAACAGCCTTGGAAGGAAGTAAGCAAGTTGGCTGAAGTACACTGGTATGTGGGTGTGGTGGGGAAGCCTTGGGACCAAGCTGTGCAGACTTGTTTTCTTTGAGTAAGCACTTCCTGAAGCCAAAGAAGAGATGAGGGGCCAAGGAAGTCATTGTTGTTCCTGAAACCTAGTAGATGTCTATGGGTGGGCAAGGACTGATGTTGTGCCTCCATGGACAGAGAAACAGGGCAAAGAGGAGGTGGAGGAGAGAAGGGCAGCAGTGGCACCATTCCATTAAAGCAACTGTTAATGCTTTTGTCTCTAGCAACAACAAAAAATTGTTTTAAAAAACTGGCCCCATACCAGCCCCATACTAATAAAGAACATGCTAAGAGGTACCACCCACTATAGGTTGGGCAGAGGATAAGACAAGCCTGGCATCCAGGACTGTGCCAGAGGTTTGATGAGGCATGAGGTGGCAGGACAAAGGTAACAGAATGTGCCAGCTGAATGCCAACCTTCTTAGTTGTCAGAACTGGTCTCTGAAAAAAGCATAGCCTCTAGGTATGTTTTGCTATAAGATTTTTTTTTATTCTTTTGCTCTTTGTAAGCAGTTGCTTCCTGCTTCTGGCTTCCTGTGACTTCAGACCAGAGGGGCAATAGTGCCTGGTTTGAACTGGAAAGTATAGGAACAGAAGGGTTTGTGAATGAACGGGACTTCAGCATTAAAAACAGCCATCATCACTATCGTCATCGTAAGTATTTACATGGCACCTTAAGGTCTGCAGCACACTTAACATCGTTTGATCTTTGGGGCTCCTACACTTGAATAAATCCTTTGAATGATGTGTATAGGTCTTACTTAAAATGCTAGGTAATAACAGAGAGGGCACTGGACTTGGAGAAAGCCTTTGCTCCATCACTGACTCCCGCTGTAAGCCTAAAGAAATCACTGAACTTATTTTTCTCATCTGAAAAATAAGGTCCAAATCAGAGGCATCATGGGAGTAATAAGTGACATGAGGAACAGTATGATTATGTCCATAAAGAAACTCTTAAGTTCCCTAGAAAAAAAGGAATTAAAACAGTAATATATATTGCCCACCTTCAAGATAGGATTCTCACACATGTTCCTGGGTGTCTTCCTGCAGGTTTCAGTCAGTCCTGAATATTTTAAATGATGACCATAGCCTGTCATGTTGGGGTAGTATCCCAAAGGACAGGAATGTGTTGCAATATGAGTTCTTCGTTGTATTCCAGAGTGTAGCTGATAAAATAAATTAGTATGTAGTCTTGCCTTTTGTGTCCCAGAATAGGTTGAAGTGCAGGATTCTATCATGTCTTGGTGCAACCGGCTATAGAGTAATCTTAATGGTGAAATTTTGTTGATTAGTAACTACCAAAGTGTAACCCTACAGTATCTGCCATACAGATAAAGTAGTACTTTGCTGTATCTCTTCCATAGGTTCAGTTGGAATTTGTATTTCCCGTAGAACTAAACTTCACCATCAGAAGCAGGTCAGAAAAATAAACCATTTCTTGCCTTCCCACTATTGTTGTTCAGTCATAGCCAGTTTTCATGGCCCGTGGACCGTAGCACACCTGATTCATCAGTCCTCCACTATCTCTCAAAGTCTGTACGACTTCATGTTCATTGTTTCCATGATACTATTGCCCATCTCCTCCTCTGCTGTCCCCTTTCCTTTTGCCTTTAATCTTTCCCAACATCAGGGTCTTTTCCATTGAATCTCATCTTCTCATTATGTGGCCAAAGTATTTAAATATCACCTTCAGCATTTGACCTTCCACTGAATAATCTGAATTAATTTCCTTTTGTATTGACTGATTTTATCTCCTTGCTATCCAAGAGACTCTGAAAAGTCTTCTCCAGCACCACAATTCCCACTACACCATCAGTTCCCCTACCACCATTCCTACCAACTGGCTAGGTAGAGTTTCTTGTGACCTGAATCCCAGAACCAACCCCATCATATCCTGAGTAACATCCATGCATCCACAGAGATGGACTCTAGAGGGTGGTGTCCTCTGTGCCCTGGAATCAAGTAGCATGAGATCTCTCCTCTGGAGGAATGTTTGTACAGTCCCTTGGGGTATACTCCTGTTCATCTAAGTAGACTGAAGCCAGACACTCTTTCTCCTCTAGTTTGCTACAAATGATCCAAAAAAGTTTCACCCATCATATGTAAGGTATCTTTACCTCATTGACTCACAAAGATCTGTAGTGCCTATTGTCCAGGGATACTACTATACCTGCTTTTGCACCCTCAGAATAAAACCAGGGGCAAGAGCTCCCTTCTGGGTCAGTTTTCAGATTGCTGTGGGCCCCAGTGTTTGCAGTTTACTCTTGACCTTTCAAAAGACTAGATCAGGAGGTGTGGGTTCGTCATCTTCTCCTGAATATCCTAGGTCAGGGTCTAGTCAGACCTCCACAACCATAGATAGAACTTTCTAGACTATAAGAACAAGGCAAAAATCTCTCTCAGAACTCATACTCTGTACTAAAATTCAAAGAACTAGTAGCATGGAGGACACAGGTCACTGGTTATTTGAGCCATAAGAAGAGGAAAGGGCACAGCCTTACATCTCATTATCTGACATTGTAAGGGTGTCCAGTGCTTGGCATCCATTGCCATTCTACGGAGTTGGGTTATTGAGACAAGGCACAATTTACCTCAGCGGGGATCAGCACCATGGTCAGAGCCTACGACAAAGCTAGCTTGAGTCAGAAGTAGAGGATGAAAGGCCAGTGTTTTGTCAGATGAAGGGCACACAACCTTTGTCCTCCTAGCCTTCAGACCTATCTAAGGACACATTCTTCACATTGTTCCTAGGAAGCAAATCTGTGATTTTTGTCTCCATTCTACTTTTTCCTCATAGTACCTATAATAGGTATTGTAGTGACTATATCCATCAGATCAAAAATCAGAACATCCTATCTATCAACAGATATTCCTTTTTCAAAGCCTGATTTAAGATATAATTTTATTTCTTGAAATTAGAATTCCCATCTATCTCCACTTCATGACACCTCTATCCATGCCAGAACATCCAAGATGTTGTATCATCTATTACTTAAGTCTTAAGATAATTAGTGCTTTCCTCTTCAAATTCTCATCTTATCTCCTATGCAAAGCCGCAAATAAAATCTTACCCTAAAAAAGTCACATTACTATAGAACCCAACAGTTCTTATATGCTATGCTCCTATTTATACCTTATGTTATCATGCATGTATATTTTCTCTTTTGTTAAACATTTCTGCTTATCACACCACTGTGGTTTTTCTTGTCTACTTTGACCACAGACCTTTTTCTATATTGCTGGCATGTATCTCCTAAGTGTTTTGAACCCCTTAAACTAAAACTTAATTGTATCTATTAAGATTAGGCTTTTAAAAAGGCTTGCATATAAATACAAAACACCAACCAACAAGATATTTTTGAACCAAACTTTGTAGTCAAGTAGTCAAGCTCACCAGCCTACTTTTATGATACAAAGAGGTACCAGGAAAGTCAACTGTAAAGCAGACTGAATGAATGTGTGCTGTTTAATTTGTCCATTCTGACATATTAGAGGAACCCTGAACACACATACACACACACGCACACACACACACACACACACATACACATGCACACACACACCTTATCCAAGGTTTCAGGATCCAGCCTCAAGGGAAGATTTTAGCTGAAGCTATCAGGAAAAGATGGCAAGATCTTAACTGTAGTTTAATAGGCAATATTAAATATGGGGAATGGCAAAATAGGAAGTAGCAAAAAAACAAATGTTCCTAGTTCCACATTTCCTGGAATCCTGTTACCAGTGGCTGTATTTACTTAATAAGAAACATCTCCATCCCTAAAGTTCATATGGACTTTGTGTCCAATCTGTGGTAAAGCATTCCAAGCTCATATTGGTCTGATCAGCCACAGTTGGACACACTGTAACTTGACCGCAATATAGGGATGTCATCTTGGTCCTATTCAATAATGAAAGACAACAACCAGGCAATTTAATAAATGCCTACTCTCTGTTCTATTCCTGAAGTCACATTTCACCTGACTGTACAAATCCTCTATTCTGTTTCTAAGTTATGTGTGTTTGCAGGTATTCTAAAGATAAAACTATATTTGCACGCATTTAGAGAGATGCCAAGTAACTGAGATGCCCTGTTCCTTATTCCAGATTCACACAGATAATATGACTGCTTTACTGTCATTACATTTGAATGGAAAGGCATTGTCACAAACTTTTTTTAGAAAACCTAACTGGTGACTTTATACCACAATAACCAATAATCAGGAATGTTACAAAGGAAGCAAATCAGAGGAATCAAGACTAAGGCCATCTTACTTACATCTTACTCACTAAAAAAAACTCTTTATTTTATAATCCAAGGTTTTAGGGGAGTTGAGTTTTTTAATTAAATCTGCAAATGGCACCCAACTAAAAGATGAGACAAATGTTCCCATGAGCCAAAATATGATTTAACAGCTCCAAATGAAGTAGCAAGTTGCTTGCCTAACCCATGATTCAGTTTCCCCATCTGGTTATGGGACACATCGACACATGTTCCTGTTTCCTGGAAATGCTAGAAAAGGTTGAAAACCTCCCACTGGTAAAGAACTCCAGGATTTGGAGAACAACAGCTTTCTTCTTCTCTCCCTGATAAAGGCACATTCACCATCAACTACAAAATATAGCATTGGTGGAACCTCTGCTCTTCAGTAGAGCTTTCTTCAAGCCAACTTAGGAACTTTTCACATGCTTTAGAATGAGCTCAACATTGCTTCTCACACACAATCTTACCACCATATTACCTCCCATTATCTCAAAGAGTTTTTCCACAAGGAAATCTATCTTTGTCATTTGGATATCTGATTATTAGGGATCAAGGTAAACTCAATATTTTATGCAAATAATATTTTGTTTCCTTAATGTTGCATAACAACACCTATGAGTTACTGCTAGTCTTTTTCTCCCTTGGGGAAGAGAGAGAGAGAAAATTATATCCATCTATCCAAACAAATTAAATCCACAAGAGAATTTCACTAAGAGATGTCCACAAATTAGTGCCAAAATAAATGAAGAGAAAACATTATTCTCTCAAGATTTACAATTTATATCCACAAAGTGCTGCCATTCAATAAATTCCAACACAGTGAACAAATTAATATGAGGTAGCTTTATTACTAGCGTCTTGCATTTGTTTCTTACTCTGCCCAGTCTTGTTCTGCCACAAACTCCTTGGCTAACTCACATCTACATTCTACTTTTTGTGAACTTTCAAATGTTCTGCCTTGTCAAGTACATGAACTATTCCTCTGACTCAAAGATGGGGCTTATAGAGTGAAGGCAGAGGATTACTTGTGACTGGGTTTCATGTGGATTTCAAACATCAGCTGTTCATCAGAACCTTGTGCACATTTTCTATGTTTAAAATGATATTCACCTAGCATATCTGGGTGAATAAGCACTTTGCTATGTATAAGTCAGGCATTTTGGAAGGAACATTCATACTTAGTCCAGTATAAAAAGTAAAACAAAAGTTGGTTTTATCTGCCAGTCAGAAATCTATTAACCAGAATTTATGCCGTTGGCTAGTACCTTGATGTTAATAATGAATTTTGTAGCACACCGAAAGATTCTGAAGGGCTTCTTCAATCATCAAAGAAAAATTAAGTTATATGCACTCTAGTTTTAATGTGTTTTGTCATGCTTGATTTCTTCAATCATGCTCCAGGCACCTTCTTCAGTCACTTACAGCTTCACAGGGCTTGCCCTGCCTGAGCCTGCCTCCCTGAGCAACCATTCCATCACACTCTAGGTACCCTCTCTGACCACCTACAGCCCCACTGGAAGCCAAACCCCAGTGGATAATGATAACCTACCTCAACTCCTTCCTCAGTGATTAACATACTTCCAGTCTACCAAATCCTCCCCATTCCAGTCATTCTGAACTCCCAACTGCCATTGTTCGACCTTGCCCTTCATCTCCCCCTGACTATTTTTTTATTCCCATCCCCAGCCAGTATAAGTCCCCTTCTAAAACTACCCATCCCTTCTCTGTGCTCTTTGAATGCCTACTCCAAAGGTAACAAATGAGCTTTCATCTTAAAGGTTCGACTCTTTCCATCTTCTTACCCTCATTGAGCCCCGCCTCCTTCCTACTAACCCAGCTTCCTGACTGTCCTTCCTAACACTACTTGAGCTTTCACTCATATCCCCCAATCCATGGTCATGATGGAGGAGTTGAGATACACCTTGCCACTTCCAGCCACTCCCACTACCAGTGTCATTTAGTAACCTCTCTTCCTTTAAAGCTATTCAATCCATATTTTTCACCCAATCAAGGTTGTTGTTACCCCTATCTGCCAAACACGCTTCCTCCCTTAACAAGTTCAATGCTTGGTTCATAGTTCATCCTTCCTCTTCAACTCCTACTGTTGTACTAGAGGACCTCAAAAGATATATTGATATTCCCTAAAACACCCTAACCTCTTAATTCTCAATTTACTCATTTCCCATAATCTACTCCCACTCCCTTACCAAAGCTTTAGTCACAGACAATCTTCCACAAATGTTCCAAAAGATTATAAGCCAAGACTAAAGTGGAGGGAGTGTTGGTGCATAATTTTCTCTTTGAAGATGATTATGCACTCAATGCAGCCTCTGAAACTGAGATACAACAAAGTATGGACCAGTTCTCTGCTGCCTGTGCTAATTTTGGCCTAATAATTAACAAAAAAAACCACAGGTGCTCCATCAGCCACCACCACACCATCCATATGTGGAACCATCAGTTACAACAAATGGAGAAGTTTTGAATGC
Source organism: Potorous gilbertii (assembly GCA_028658325.1). NCBI lineage: Eukaryota > Metazoa > Chordata > Mammalia > Diprotodontia > Potoroidae > Potorous > Potorous gilbertii. Next base: position 94,744,162 of record CM053770.1, read on the forward strand.
AGTGGATAAGTTCACTTACCTTTGTAGTGTACTTTCCAGGGATGTACACATTGACAATGAGGTTGATGCACGCATGGTTAGAGCTAGCTCAGTGTTTGGGAGTCTCTGAAGAAGGGTTTGGGAGAAAAGAGGTATTAGACTGACTACAAAACTGAAGGTCTACAGAGCCATTGTGTTGACCTCATTGTTATATGCTTGTGAAACATGGACAGTACTAGCACCATGCCAGGAAACTGAATCACTTCCATCTGAACTGTCTTAGGAAGATTCTGAGGATCACCTGGAAGGATAAGGTACCAGACAGTGAAGTCCTTGCTTGAGCTGAACTGCCATGTGTTCACACTGTGCTTCAGAGAGCACAAATCTGAAGGGCTGGCCATGTTGTTTGAATGCAAAATGTATGCTTGCCAAAAATACTGTTTTATGGAGAACTTGCATGGGGCAGGCGATCACATGGTGGCCAGAAGAAACAATACAAGGACACTTTCAAGTCTCTCTTAAGAACTTTGGATTTGACTGTGCAACATGGGAGACATTGGCACAGGATCGCTCAGCATGGTGTGCCCACATAAGAAAAGGTGCTGTGGTCTTTGAGTAAAGCAGACTTGAGACAGCACAAAGTAAATGTGGGATGCACAAATTTGGGATATCCACCCCAAATATTCACAGGGACTATCTGTGCTCAACATGTGGTAGAGCATTCCGAGCTCGGATGGGTCTGCTCAGCCCCAGTCGGACACACTGAAATTTCACTTTACAATGGTGATGTCATTTTTGTCCTCTTCGAAGATGAAGGACAACAACCAACCAACATCTGTATTCAGGAACTCTGAAATTCCCTTACCTTAGCGCAATCTGTTATCATTTCACCTCTCCCTCTGCCTTGCAGCTCCAAATTCTGTTCTTCATTCTCGCCACAACCTTCAGTCCCTCCCTCCACCCTTCAGTTCTTTCCCGGCTCATCACCCCTGAATTGGATACACTCTCTTTCCCTCCTCCCAACTTGATCCCTGGTGAACCAGTACAACTCTTCTCTTGATTCCCTTGCCTCTTTCCTATGTCAGATCTTTCCTTTAAAAACTCCAGCCATGGGTTATTCCCAATATCCATTCCCTTCATTCATATGTTGCTGAGCAAAGAAGTAAAGAAATCACAAAACTATGCTGATGTGTGTTACACGATCTCAGTTGGACCATCAATGTGTGAAGGAAGTTCTTTTACAGTTCCCAAATCATATTTATTATCCCATTCTTCATAGCAGGTTTTCTAAGCTTTTTCTTCCCTCTTCCAAGTTTCCATAGCATCCCCTCCCCCCAATCCTATCAGCTGAGAACTTTGCCTCCTGTTTTACTGGAAAAATGGAGGCCATTCATTAAAACTTCCCTCTTCTCTATGTCACATTACTCTGACATCTTCCTTTGCCATCTCTGTCTTACATGAAGAAGCATTCCTTCTCCTTGCCAAGGTACAAATTATCTCCTTCCATCCTGTCTTCCCCAGCAGACTGTTCCCTTGATAATCTCCTTTCCTTCATTAATCTGGTCTCTAAACTTCAAACTAAATTTCATTTTTCCACTTTCTTTCCTCTCATTCTCTTCTTAACCTTTGACAGTCTGGCTTCTGACCTGAGAATTCAACTGAAATGGCTCTCTCCAAAGTTGTTACCAAAGATTTAATTGCCAAACCTAATGGCCTTTTCCCTATCCTCCTCCTTTTTTAACCAATACTGTTTACCCCACTCTTCTCTGTGATACTCTCTTTATTTTCCATGACCCTGCTCTTTTCTGGTTCTTCCTTCTGTCAAACGGGTCTTCATGCTGGTCACACATGCTAGGCATGGATCTCACTCATAACTTTGTCATGGGCCCTCTTTCTTTCTCCCTCTATACCATTGTGTTTGGTGATCTCTTCATTTCCCATGCATTCAGTTATCATCTCTGTAAATGATTTTCAGATCTATCTGTCCAATCCTAACCTCTCTCCTGATCTCCAATCTCACAACTGCCTATTAACATCTCAAACTGAATGTCCAAGAGATATCTTAAACTTATATTCAAAACAATTTATTTTTTCCTCAAAACCTTCTCCTCTTCCTAACTTCTTATTATTGTCAAGGGCACCACCATCTTCCCAGTCACTGAGGCTCACAAGTTTGGTGTCATCCTTGACTCCTGACCTTTCCCTCATCCCCCATAATTAATCAGGTTGTCAAGTGTTATTATTTCTATTTTCATAACCCATGTTTCTTTCTCTCCTCTGACACTGCTACTACCCTGGTGCAGGCCCGCCTCACCTTGTATCTGAACTATCTGCAATAGCTTTTTGTGTTGCTCTCTCAGCCTCAAGACTCTCTCCCCACTTCAGTCCATCACCTACTCAGCTGTCAAGTAGATCTTCCTAAAACCTAAGTTTGACCATGTCACCATCTCCCTCCCCACTCAGGAATGTCCAGTGACTCCCTATCATCTCCAGTATCAAATATAAAATCCTCTGTTTGACTTCCCAAATCCTCTACAACCTGGTCCAGTCTTCTTACATCCTACCCTTTCTCTGTCTACTCTGAAATCAAGAGATGTTGGCCTCCTTATCATCCCTTGAACAAAACAACATTTTCCAGCACTGGGCATTTTCACTGGCTGTCCCTTGTGCCTAGAACTCTCTCCCTCTGCATCTCTATCCCCTGGCTTCCTTCAGATCTCATTTTCTGCAAGAAGCCTTTCCTAGTCCTTTATGTTAATGCCCTACCTCTGATACTATCCCCAAGTAATCATTCATACATCTATATACTTACATATATGTATATAGTACATAGTTGTCTGCATGTTGTCTTCCCCATTAGATTGTGAGCTCCTTAAGAACAAGGACTGGTTTTTGCCCTCTTTTTTTGTATCTTCTGCAGTTAGCACTATGACTGGCACATAGTAGAACCTTAATAAATGCTTTTTGACTAATTAAGAAAATGGTGGTAATACAAGGTAAGTACAGTAATTTCTCTATTGTTCAGAATATTTAAATAACCAGATAACCCAATTCTTATCCCTGATAGAAAATTTATTATAATAATCATTCTTAACATAGTAATAAGATGCTGTATTTTTATGTGATAAATTCAGTTCAACAAATATTGCTACACTCAAGGTACTGTGCTAAGTGCTGAAGGTATAAAAATGAGCAGTTCTCGTCCTCAAGAAGCTTACATTTGACTCGATATAAAGATGCTGCTAACTCACCTAACCTCATCACCATGTTATCTCCTCCGTCCCTGTCTATTTTTCCATCATACCAGTTGGGTATTTTGGCAAACTTGGTACTTCATTCACCTAATATTGTACCTGTAAGAATTATTACACTTCTTAAAATGTCTAAAACTTGTTTACCTACCCAACATATTCTACCCCTTTATAGAACTAATTGTAGCATCTGAAGCAGCAAAGGCTTGTGCGTGGTTGCAAAATGTTGACAATGACAATCCTGGATCAGTAAGAAATGTGGCCAACCAGGTTCAAAAGTCAAAATGCTTGTGATCCTAGGAATGTTATACTCCAGGGCTAAAACTTTCTACACTGAGCCTTAATTCAAAGGAGGTCATATTGCTCCCTTCCGTTCTAGAAGAAAAGCCATACAAATGTTTTTGGAGTCAAAAGGAGAAGGCATTTGCCACTGTGGCAATCATCAAAATGCAGCTTGCCTTGGTAGCAATTACTAATAATTCCAAATGTACAACATACAGCTTTCTGAGGTCTTCCTACCCAGCAACTAGAAGAGAGATATGAAATATGAAAACTGGAAATAGCATTTCTTGGAAATGGCAACAGAGGAAGTAGGAGGGTAATTTAGAACGGGGCCTACATTCTTCTTGTTCACATATAGACTCAGTAACTCCTATAGGAAATGAAATGTGTTCTGGTGGGCTAAACAATGGATTTAAAAGCTAAGTGCTTAAAGGTTTAATGTCAGTCCTGCTATACCAACTTTTTAAAAATGTTTTATTGATGATTTTTCTTCTTTAATTCATGATCACTTACCAGCACCTCCAATACCTTATGATAAACTCTTCCTTTATGACAATGAAAAAAGTGATGCAAAATCAAAGCAATCACATTTGGCAGTAGATGCCAGATTTTACCACCTCCCTGCCAAGAGATTATCTTCAGTTGGGCTACCATCAGACCTTTGCAACCAAAATTGGTTGTTGCATTTAATCTGACTTCTGATGTTTGACATTATTATGTCTGTATATATATATATAGATAGATAGATAGATGATAGATAGATAGATAGATATAGTACATATTGTTCTCCTAGTTCTACTTTCTTCATTCTGCATCAGTTCATACAAGTTCATAAACTTTCCAAGTTTCTCTGAATTTTTCATTTCATTATTTCTTACAATGTAATATTATTCCATTGTATTCATAGGCTGCCATTTCATAAATAATAAGCAGCCATATTATTTCCATTTTGTGGGGAGGGGGCTACTACAAAAAGTACAACCATCAATATTTTGGTATATGTGTATATATATACCTTTATATGTGTGCATTTTACATATCTGTACATAGACATATATGTGCATGCATGTTTTGTACCTCTATATGTGTATATATACATATGCACTATGTATATGGGCAGTTGGATGGCCTGATGGGCAGAGCACCAGGCCTAAAGTCAGAAAAACTCTTCCTGAGTTCAAATCTAGCCTCAGGCACTTACTAGCTGTGTGATTCTGGGCAAGTCACTTCATCCTGTTTTTCTCAATTTCCTCATCTGTAAAATGAGCTGGAAAGGGAAATGGCAAGCCAGAATGATTAGACCAATTCTAGTTCCACCATCCATAGTATATTAGTGTGCTTGACTTTCCTCATATTCTCTGGGTCTCAGTTTTCATATCTATAAAATAAAAAGGTTAAATTAAGTGACTTCTAAGGCCCACCTGGGATCAAAATCTATGACCTATAAACTCAGTTAATCTCTCTGTAGCTCAACATCCTCATTTGTAGAATAAAATGCCCTTTCAGGGTTGCTGTAACAATAAGTGAAAGAATACTTATAAAGTATTTTACTTTGGGGTGATGTGCAATTTTATAAAAATATATACCATTAGAGCTCCCTTTTTATTTTTCCTTTCTTTCTTATGGACTGAACAAATCTTAAAGAACATTTAAACACTATTTAAGCACAGAACAGTGGAGGTTAAAAAGATTGAAAATGCAGAAAATTCAATCCTAATAATATAATTAAGTTTTATAAACATATCATTTTAGAGCTGGAGTAGACATTAAAAGTCATCTAATTCAACTCTCACTTTGCTGATGAAAAGACTGAATCCCCAAGAGTTTGAGTGATTCGCCCAAGGTCAACACAGGTAATTAAAAGAGTTGGGACTAGACCCCAAGTCTCTCAGTTCCTAGTCTGTACTACCAATTCAAGGGACAATAAACAAAATCATAAATAGCAAGTACTTCCTTGGTCACATTTTTAAGATAAGGAGATAACTGTTTATTGTCATACCAATTTATTTGTAGTTATTATCAATGATGATGAGTAAATAAATATCTGCAAGTGAATGTGGCCCATTGTCAAAAAGTAACAAACAACCAAAATTCCCTCATTTTGTACTTAGCCACCTTCTCTAAAGGTCATTGGCTTGTTCCCATTTGATAGTCTCATCCCAACAATAACATTTTGGAAAAAAAAAATCACCATGAGTCAGGCTTAATCATTCCAGGCAACAGTTTTTGTTTTTCTCTCACTTTCTCATTCATTCTTTCCTCCCTATTCTCTCCCTACCATGAACCACTTTGTTTTCCCTATCTAATGTTCCCAATGGACCTCTGGGTGTTGTGCAATAGATGAACACATGACAGGCAGACTGGCGGGCCCTCCCTCCCTTGGCCTCCTTAGCTGTCTTTTTCTCCTCTCCTTCCTTTTACCTCCCTCCTCTTCTGTCCTGGGTCAGGTTGACCTCCAGCACCGATGATTGAGGGCAAGCAGCAGCCTCAGTTGTCAAGAGCCAGGCTCGGCTCTCAGTGTTTTCATCACTAGGTCAGGAGGAGGTGTCCAGAGCTGGAGAGAAAGCTAAATCTGGAGTCAAGAGACCCAGGCAGCTCCTGTCTCTGCTCCTCCTGGTGGTGTGCCTTGGAGTGAGTCCTGCGTCTCCCTGAATGCCCAGTTTTCTCCCCTATAAAATGAGAGATGTGGAGTAGAGAGCCTCTAAGATCCTTTCCAGCCCTGAAATCATATTATTCTATTATTTTACAGATGCCCCAGGACTCTGGGGGAAGAGAGGAAGAGTCACAAGGAGAAAACTGGCATCTATTGCTTAGAGAAATCTACCCTTAATTCCAAGTTACAAACAAGGAAGGGTGAGAAATGTACCTGAGATGGTAACTGGATAAATAGAAAATCATGTATGCAAATGTCTGTTAAGGAACCGTGTACCATGACCTAGTATCTAAATAGTGTCCAAATGGGCACTTACATACTTTGTGTGTGATATGATAGGTAGAGAACTGGACTTGGAGTCAGCAAGACTATTCTGCTTCAGGCCCAATGATAGCACCCATTTCTCAGGGTTGTTGAGAAAATCAAAGCAAAACTTGAAGCTTTCTATGAGGAATCTAAGTGGCTCAGTGGATAAAACGCTAGAGTCAGGAAGATGTAAATTCAAATCTGGCCTCAGACGCTTACTTACTGTGTAAATCTGGGTAAGTCATTTAACCTCTGTCTGCCTCAGTTTCCTCATCTGTAAAATGAGGGTGATGAAAGCACCTACTGCCCAAGGTCATTGTGGGACTCAAGTGAGATAATAGTGGGAAGCACTCAAGTACTCTTAGCCACTAGGTAAATGCTAGCTATGATTATTATGTAAATGCATACTATTATTAAGAATAGCAAGTGTTTATTAAGCACTTACAATGTGTCAGGTTCTGGTTTTGGCACCAGGGCCAAAAAAGAAAGACAAAAACAATCCCTGACTTCAAGGAGCTTACATTCTAAAGGGGAGTCAACCTGGGAATAGCTAGGTCCACAGAAGATGCAGTCAGTGTAAATGGACAGTGATCTTCAAGGGAGAGGTATTAATTGTTGTTTAAGACTGAAAAAATATGTGACTCTCTTGCTCAAAGGAGAATGGAGGATAAATATGGGTTTGCCACCCTGAATGGGGGCCTGCCTCAAAGTACATAATCCAAGAGAGTATAAGCAAGAATAAAAGATGCAACTCTATTTAATTCAGCAAACATTTATCATGTGACTGCCTCTGGGCAAGACGCTGAGAATACCTATATATGTAACATAATCTCTGCTTCTCTGCGGTTTAAAAGAGTCTATTTGTTCAGCATTCCCAATGTCTCTGAAATGCTTTCTTCAATCAATAGTGGTAGAAACTGAGTGCTGAAAGAATTCATCTCCCTAGAATCACCTTCCATCAATCCAAGTCCTTCTACCCATCTTTCATGGTCCAGAGTTGGTCCCACTCCTTCTACATAACTTTCCTGCTCCAAAACACACTGATCTCCCTTCCCTCTGAAATCTTACTACTTTTCCTCTCAGTGCCTTCTGTCTGGGTCCTTCATTACTGGTGCCTTATAAAGGCTGTTTAACTGTTTCAGATATATGTAGGTCTTGTCTCCACAACGAAACTGTAAGTTCCTAGAGGGCAAGAATCAAGTCTTTCAGTTTTTGACCTCTCCTTCATTGCTTAGTACAACTCTATACACACAGTTTGAGCTCAGTAAATGCTGGTTGACTGAGCAAAATGTATATCCATCAAAGGATTTTTAACTCTGTCTCAATGAGGAAGAAATAATAAATCAACAAATATTTACTAAGCACCTACTGTGTTCTAGATCCTGTGTTAGGTTCTGGGGACAAGACAAATCATAAATGGTCCCTGCTGTTCAAGCAGGGTAAGCAGGTAAATTATAACGGGTAGACCCCTATTATACCAAGCAGAAGAGTTTGTAATTGATCCTAGAGGTAATAGGGAGCCAATGAAATTTACTGAATAGGGGTAGTGATGTGGTCAGATCAGTCTGTGCTTCAGAGAAAAGCACTTTGGCAAGCTGTGAGGGGAAAGGTTTGGATTACAGAGACACTTGAGGAGGCTGTTGGAATAATCCAGATCAAAGGTGATGAGTTAGAAGAGGAAAGAAGATGGATGCAGAGATGTCATGCAGATAGAAAACTGTGAAGTATTGTGAAGGAACCTGGACTAACTCAGATTTTTAAAATTTACTATTTGGTCCCAGCTCAAGGACAGGGATATGGAACAGTAATAGAAAAGTACAGTGGAAGGAGGATGGGTTCATATAGCTCTGCCACTTAGTCCTGGTTGAATTTGAGAAAGTCACATAACGTTTTTGGTCTCAATTTCATCATCTGTATGATTAGCGTTTGGAGTGCATGACCTCTGATGGCCCAATTCTATGGGCCTATGATCTAAAATGATCTAAATGAGGCAGGTAAGTGATCTAGTGGATGGAATGCCTGCTCTGAATTCAGAAGGACCCTAGATCAAATCCAACCTGAGGTACTTACTAGTTCTCTCACCCTGCTACATCATTTAACCCTTTTTGCCTCAGGTCTTCATCTGTAAATTGAGCGGGAGAAGAAAATGAAAGTATCTTTGCCAAGAAAACCTCAAATGGATTCACAAAGAATCAGACACACTTGATTGAACAGCAACATGTTCAAAACACTGTACTAGGTACTGAGCATATAAATACACAATGATGGTTGCTGTCCTCAGAGCACACTTGTATTCTACTTGGTGGAGGTGAGGAGGGGGAGGAGGGGGAGGGAAAGTATCTAAATAAAACATAATTTGGATCTCTAGTCTAGGAGGAGGTGAAGCGGGGCTGAATCCTGAAGGAAGATAAGGATTTTAATGGTTTGGTTATACAGTGCCCTCCTTCCACCAATGCCTGATGTGCCAGACATCATTCCCTCAGTCATCGCTGGGCTTCTTTCTGCCAAGGTTTACCAATTTCAAGCCATTTGTCTTCTAAGCTGACTTTCCCCTCCTCCTTTCAATTTACTGAATCCCCTTTGGTCACTCTTATTCAGCCTAATCAGTCTTATCCTCCCTTCCCCACCTTGTAGACAGAAGTGGATGCTTTGACGCAAAGAACAGAGTGTTTCATCCCTATGGCAACGCACCATCATGTGTGATGGGCAGAAACTACAACTTCGTTTGATATGATAACCAGAATAACTTCTTGTCCTGAACCCTTGTCTTTGTTCTGAGTAGCTTTAGAAACTTCCCAACTGCACTTCCTTTCATCTTCTGACTTGGTCATTCAGCAGGACAAGATTACTTGCCCTGTTTCACTGAGGAAAAAAATTAAGGCCACCATGAGAGCCAAGTACTACACATACACACACACAAAAAAAAAGTCTGACAGTAGAACTAGGGAATAAATTAGGAATCCAAGTCTCTTTACTGCCAAGTCCTGGGTTATTTCTACTTTGGGAGTTTGGCATCACATCCTACAGGAAAATAAATAATCCTGTAAACTCCCTGGAGGGATCAAAAAGAAAAATCTCAAATGAAATTCCTAATTTGGTTTACTGACATTTGAGATGGGACTCTCTGTTCCCAAAGATAAGTATTGACCTGAAACTAGTCACCACCTCCGTGGACCACAGGTGGAGTGTGTTTACTTATACACATACATACAGATATAAACATATAGGTAATTCTAACATCCTCACAGGCACCGCCCATTTGTGTGTATGTGTGTATGAAATTAGGAGCTGTCCAATGCTAACTGAGGTTCTTCCACAACTGAAATTCTGTGACCCTATGATCCCACGCAGATAGTGTCTGCCTCAATAGGGAAAGTAACCTCCCTTGGTTCCTTCCAGCTCTAGAATTCTGTTTTGGTGGGAACTATATCCTCAGTTTAAGAAAGTTGTGGAGTAACTGTCCAATAGCAGCATCTAGATGGTGTAGTGGAAGGAGCACTGTGGGAGGCCAGAAGGTTAGGGCTCAAATCCTGCCCCCTGTACTTACAAAGCTGGGCAGTCATGGACAAATGTCTTATCTCCTCTCAGCCTGTTTTCTCATCTGTAAAATGAGGAAGTAATAGTGCCATCTCCCTAGGCTTGCTGTGAGAAAGAACCAAATGAGAATATGTGGCAAAGGCTTGGCAAACTTTAAAGGGCTGTATACAAGTTAGTTGTTACATAGTATGGTTTCTGACATGCTTTGGGTTGTCCTTGGGTTTCCTCACATTGTACCCTAACAGGGTCACTTTCTAGGGGTTTTTCTGCCTCTGCTTATTGACTGCAAAGGGGGCAGGAGTAGGGGTGGAAAAGTCTGAAAAGCCTGATTCAGAGCCAGAAGAAAAATGAGCCAAGATGGGCCTTAGAACTTGCTCAAATGGAGGTTCCAGGCAGGGACTCATCCATGGGAGGAAGGGGCTGACCACATGGACTGAGTCACGTCAGGGTGAGGATGCGTCTGGCCCAGCAGTGAAAAAGTCCACAGATGATCAGGAAGCAAGCTGGGCAAGAAGTGAGGCTACCACTGGCTCCTTTTAGTTATCTGTAAAATGAAAAATTGGACTCATTGACCTCCTGAAGTTCCTAGCTTTTCTAAATCTATGCTTCTATGAAGATTCAAGCTCCAGAAAAAAAAAGCCTTCCCTAGGCTCCTCATATGTATTGGGTTGCCTGGTTCTTTAACACCATGCTATAGAGACAGACATGGTTCATGTTGATCTACAGAGACATGTTGAATGAATGAACTAAAAGTCTTCATAGGTGCTGGTCTCAGGAAGCCTAGCCCCAAATTCTGGGCAGCATCCTATACAACAGAGTTCCACATCACTAGATTCATGACAATGACTGCAGAAAAGTGTAGCATGCCCTCTGGTGGAAAGTAAATAGTTCTTTCAGACTGAAGGTGCTCCATTCACTGCATTGGCAACATTTCTTGACCTGATGGATTCTTAGGTCCAAAGTGAAGACTGCCTTGTGAATATAGCCATTTATAACACTCAAGACACTTAAAGAAGGCTTTTCTTCCCTATCAGATTTCCCAGTGCCCCTATCACTAACCCAAGTAGAGCAGCGGATAGAGTGCTAGCAGTTTCCAGTCAGTGATGCTGCTGTTCAGTTCTTCTTTAGTCATGTCTGACTCCGACCCCATTTGGGGTTTTCTTGGCAGAGATACTGTAGTGCTTTGCCATTTCCTTCTCCAGCTCATTTTACAGGTGAGGAAACTGAGACATATAGGATTAAGGGACTTGCTCAGGGTCACCCAGCTAGAAAGTACCTAAGGCCATATCTGAACTCAGGAAGATAAATCATCCCAACTCCAGCATCCAAATCTGGCCTCAGATATTGACAGGCTGTGTGATAAGTCACTTAACCCCATCTGTAAAATGGGGACAGCAACACCACTTGCTTCCCCAGGTTGTTGTGAGGATCAAATGAGATACTAATTCAAAGCACTTAGCCCAGTGCCTGGCATATAATAAGTGCTATATATAGAAGTTATTGTTACCGTCATTATTTTACCTTTGTGAATGGGGACAGAAGCAAGCTCTGCCAGCACAATTGGGAGAAGCAATCCTAGACAAACTACGATTTCATAGATATCCCCATCCCTTCATCTCCACCACTATATGCTTCCTAGAATAACCCAGCCATAAACTCTCACTAAAATATAACTCCCCTATCCCCCCCCAACACACACATACATATAAGACACACACATACACATGCTATAGTGACAACACAGGAAAAATGCCCAGCCCTGTCTGGCACATATCTATTCCAAATCCATTTAGGATCCATCTGGTCCTAAAATGAATCCCAAGAAAGTTACCCAACACGGATGGAAGAAACATTTCTCCCATTTTCAGTACAAGCTATGATTTTGCAACTGATTTAAAACTTCCATTACGTGGGAGACAAATCCAGGCTTGTGGAATGAAAATATAAAAATCATATCCACTTCTACAATAACACACTGACCCAGAAAGTCAGCAAGGTCATCACTGATGAAACACTGAAATATTTCTTGGGGCACCAGCCAGCCTAGAAGGCATAAACTACTATTTGCTCTGTCTAAATGCAATGTAGAAAACAATTTCCCCAGCCCTAATTCTCAAAAAGTGATAAGATCACCAATAAATCCACAAAATTCTTCTCTGGTCAGCAGTGAAATTCAACCACTCCCTTCTTCCCCAACCCTGTAGTTTATTTTATTTTGTTTTGGTGGGGAATGAGGTCTTAGAAATATTTGTTGAATGTAATTGAATGTCAGTCACATTCAATGTCACATTCAACTACACTGCCAATTGGAGAGAGAGAGATAGGAAAGGCAGGCAAAAGACAAGATTAGATTCTCCTCCTGTGAGATGTTCATTTTGTGACTCACAAAGTAGAAGGGGGAGGGGCCCTTGAAACTATTGCCTGACTGCAAAATATTTAAGTTTGCAAGGCTGCCTTCTACCCCAATGACAGATATATCTGGTTGCATCTGAACAGCTGTCTGAGGACTAGCTGTACTCACTTCTCCTTATTGCAGGACATTTCACACTTCCCTCTCCCTGAGGTTGTATCTACTATCTAATATCTACTGACAAATCTATCCCAAGATTAGGAGCCAATCTGATGCTCTAAGAGATTGCAAATAAGACCTGGAAGAAAGTAGCAGAAGCTGCTTTACTGTCTCTAGTGCAGACGTAATTCTAGAGGACCCAAGTCCTACATTCAGAAAATTGAAATTGTCCTGACTGTTCCTAATTCCTAAGTCATAATAGATGAGGTTGATCTGATGCAGAAGATGCTGAGGGAAGGAAGCAACCAAAGAGAGAGGCCTTGCATAGGTTCCCAAAGTGGCCTCCTGGAATGGTCCCGGGGGGCAGTAGTAACCTCGGATGCAATCAGGGGGAGGTGTTGAATAAAAATAAGGGGGCAATGGAAACATAAGGAAAGAAGAAAACTCTTTGTACATGTTTCATCTGTTGTGTAACAAATGAAGTTGTAGGGATTACATTATTTTCCAAATAAATACACAAAATGCAAGTTATAACTGATCAGTGGTCAAGTCTGCTGACAGGTCTTAATAAGCAAGTGTTGGCAGGTGAATGTATTGTACATTGTCAGGAAGTCCGGTATACATCAGCAGGAATATGTCCATGCAGTGACTTGTTTACAATACTATACGTTTACAGGACATAATATTGCACCATCAAAATTTCAATGCAGGAAAAAACCCAACATTTTACAATAAATTATTAAATTTAAGATGTGTCATTTTTTTGAAAATATATATATTATATTGTTTTTGAAATGATGCAAATTTCAAAAAAACATTAAAGGGATAAAGAAAGTAGATTTTCAAGGGGGCATTGAGTGATGTTTTTAAAAGGGGGCAGTAGGTCAAATAAATTTGGTAACCTCTGCCTTAGACCCTTACATGCCATCGACACACATTGGCATTTGTGCTATAATCTCTGGCAGTGGGGACAGTCCCCCTAGAAATAAGGTGAAGCACAGGTGAGCCCACAGATGGCCTCCTCAGCAGGGTGCTAAAAGATTAATGGTAAAATGAAATACTGGCATATCTTCTCCTCGTTCCCCACCCCTGCCTGGGAAGATGGAGAAATGGGGACTGAGTCCTACACATGTGACTTCCTTCTTCAGTGAGCGTTCTCAGAGTGTAGTATGAGGATGGGGCAGTAATGTCCCTTATGTGCTGGAGGGAAGACCCTAAGGGGTGTAGGATTCATTGTGAGCCACTAATCATAGCTCTGGTGCCAAGGATATAGGAGGAATCCAAGAAGAATGGGGTTCACCATCCCAGCCCTTGTTTTACACATTCTTGAAGATATAGTTTGGGAAGTAGGAGTTCTATTAAGACTTAGTCTTAGCCTTGATGCTTCTACTGAGAGATGAAATACCACAAGACAGAACACAGCACAAAATGGGAACCAACAGGGAGCACAATGTAAGCAAGAGTTATTGAAGAGAGGGACAATATGAGGGACAGTCAGGAAAGACAGAATTAAGTCAAGTCCTAATTGACCCAGAGAAGACCCTAATTGACTGTAATAATCCATTGTGGTCCAGTAGCTTTTGTCCTGCTTTCCATCAGGCACCCAGTGAATCTGCCATTGGAGGAGGTCCTGGTACTTATTCATGTTGAGGGGGATGCCTGGGGAATTGGCGAGTTGACATTCACTCCCTACTGGGCAAAAGGGGGCTTTTGGCCATTACCTCAGGCTTTACTTTAGCCAGGTCAACTCAAGGGCTTCACTGTTTATCAGGATAGGGAGGTCCATAAACCTGCACTCAAAAGTCAACTGCCCAATATGTAATAATACCTGATATCCAACAGTATTCCTACTCAAAGATTTTTATGATTTGATTTTTTCTAACCTTATCTATCAATCCTTCCCTGTACTCTTGCCAAACTGGACTATTCCCCCTTGCCTGACACGCCCCTCCCTTTCCTTCTCAATTTGTCTATACCTAAAATGCTCTTTCTCCTCAGTTTCATTTGTGAAAGTTCTTTCCCCCTTTCAAAGCCCAACTCATATGCCAGTTCCACCATGAAATCTTCCCTGATTGCACAACCAGAAATAATCTCTCATAGCAGTCTGAGTCTCTGTTACTATAGTTTTAATAGTACATATTACTATAATCATTTGTGTTTATATTTTCTCTCTCCCATTAACTGCAAGTTCCACAAGGACAAGGCAAATTTTAAATTCAAGTAAAACTTCTGACTTCCCAAAAGCCACCCAATGCCTTTTCTACCAGTTTTGGCTCCCATTCACTCTGGGTCTCCTGAGTTTTCATAACTGTGCAACTGAAGCCAGTCTGTGCCAGATTCACCCTCATGCATAGATAGCCTCTTCATGCATGGAGCAGTATTAAAGGAAAATACAGGAATAAGTGAGGATATGAGCAGAGTTAGAGAGAAGGGCCAAAGAAAGCTCTCGTTTGGCAATATATACGTATGTGTATATGTATGTGTGTGCGTATATGTGTATATATACACATACATATGCATATGTCTATGTTTATATATAACTGCATTTTATATACTTCTATATAAGCATTTATGCATACATACTACATATATGCACATACATTATATATAGATATGTATATATACACACACGTGTATGCACATTAAGCTTTACAATAAGTATTAAGGAAAATGCTCTGAAAACTATCAACTATCATCCCCAAGAACATGTGACTGGCGGGAAATGCCTTCTGTCCCCACTAGAGGGTAGTACGCCTCCACTATGATGCTCATGGGAGCTTGAGCTTTTGCAGCTGTTTGGTCAAAATCTTTTTTGGAAATTCTAGAGGATATCCTGAACATTTCCCCACACCCCTGGAGGATTACATCAAACTACTTCTTATTCTCTTCTTAATAAATCCCAAAATCTCTCCCCTTCCCAAAATTCAGGAAATGTCCTCAGATTTCTCCCAGTCTTAACCAAAAAAAAAAAGCTCTTCTCTCTTCTAGCCCCATTGCTAGTGATGGAGCCCTGAGCAGGGTCTGCATCTTTGTCGTGACTGGAAAGGATCTAACAAAGAAGATGAGATTGAAGATAAGATATGAGGGAGGGGCAGCGAAGCGGGGAGGATGTAGATAACGATCAAAGATGGGAGGCAGGAGAGATTGGTACCAAGAAAACAAATAGAGGGGTTAACCCTAAAAATAAAAGGGATGCTTTGTCATCTGAGACTTGAGCAAAGAGTTAAAGAATGGGTGACACATCTACTTTCCATTTCTGTGCATCATCATCATCATCATTAGTATAGCTATATAGATATATAAGACACCTACTCTATGCTAGGCACCATGCTAAGCACTTGGTAAATATTATCTATTGAGTCCTCCCAACAATTCTAGGAGGTATTATAATCCCCTTTTAACTGTTGAGGAAACCAAGACAGAGGTTAAGTGACTTGCTCAGGGTCACACAGTTAGCAAACGTCTGAAGTGGATTTGAACTCAGATCTTCCTGACTCCAGGCCCAGAGCTCTATCTATTGCACTAACTGGCTAACCTGATATTCTCTCCTGGTTCTCTAGGGTAACTTAAATAAAAGGCATTTATTAAATGTGAAATAAGCAAAGAACATTTTGCTACACATTGAAGGAAGATACATGGTTTAGATAAGGAACAGACCTCACTTTCCTAGAATTTAACACTTAATAGGGAGAGTTTGAAGGAATAGGGCCATGCTGAGGTTTTACAGATGAGGAAACTGAGACCCAAGGATGTTAAATGACTTGGTCAAGGTAACAGTGAGTGTCAGAGACAGGATTGGAACCCAGGTCCTCTTGATTCCTGACCTGTACTACACTGCTTCAGGACCTTGGAGATGAGGTTGTTTCCAGTTATGTTACCATCCTATGGTTTGCTAAGGTTTGATGAACTAGAAGTTTAAAGACTCAGAAGAACCAACATATATATTGAAATAAACAAAGTTGAAGGAAGGGGGGGAAACTGAGCCAGGTGCTAAAGTCACTGAGGAAGATAAGAATCTACTAGCAACAAGATCTACCCAAGGCAATATAATTCACATACTGTGAACTTCAAAGAAGGAGAGGTTCTGAGTGATGGACATGACAGAAAGGCCTGGAAAGTGCTACTGGTGAGAGAGAAATCTGATGCCTGCTGGTCGTGTGAACTGTAGCGGAAGGGGAGAAGAGAATGGATAAGAGGGATAGCCAGCGTTAAAAATGGTGGAAAGGAATTTGGTGTCTTCAGGGGAAAGCCAGGTTTCATTCAGT
The DNA here is from genome assembly GCA_028658325.1 of Potorous gilbertii. Classification (NCBI taxonomy): domain Eukaryota; kingdom Metazoa; phylum Chordata; class Mammalia; order Diprotodontia; family Potoroidae; genus Potorous; species Potorous gilbertii. The sequence goes on from CM053770.1 coordinate 94,760,944, forward strand.
GCCCAGAATTAAAAGCACTATAAGAGGAAAAGTTCAAGGACTAAGGGAAATTTTTAAATAGTATAGAGCAGAGAATTTAGAGGGAACAGTATAAAGGATAGACAGAAGATGAGATAAGAATAAGATGGACGTAGATAGGAGTATGTAAAAATATAAGAGAGAAAATTATTTTTTACTTTGGCAAGTAGTAGTTCTAAAAGACACAAACTAGAGAATTAAGGGAATGGGATTTTCTAGCCATAGGACAAGAGATGCACCAGGTGAGCAGAGATTACAGAACAAATTGATCTAACTGAAATGTTGAGGTCTCTGAATGTTGATCTCGTTTCCCAAGTGCAACCCACTTACACTTGCTATAGGGTGAACATCACAAATTAGTGGGACTAGTAAGGTACTAGAAGTTGAAAGAACTTTTTGCCAATCTCCCTCCCTGAGGTGTTACTTGCTCAGTGGGAAAAGAATCTGAAGAAGTAACAAAGAACCCTAAACCATGTTGAGAGCTTGCAAGGTAGAAGAATGTGATACAAAGAAGTAAAGGAAGAGGAACCATAATAGAAAGGATGTTCTGCCCAGAGAAGACAGAGTTGGACCATCTGAGAAGGAGGGAGCATCTTGTGTTCTAAGGACCAATGGCAAGTATTCACAAGCATCATTGGAAGTGCTATCATTGATGACTATTTAGAGGAGAAAGCATTGCTGTGGTCAGCAACCCCTGTTGAAGATGGGTCAAAGTCACCTTGATATAAACCAGCATGAGTTGTGCTACGTACCTGCATGAGTCATGTATCCAGAAGAGGACTTAAGAAGTCTGAGAGCTTTCCAATATTTGTTGGACTCAATGATCTTTGCCTACCATGTGGTGATCCACATGAGACAAAATGGTAATACCAGAAGGAACCTAAAAAGACCTGCTCGAGGTAATGCTTAAGAAGCCCAGGGAAAGAAACTGAACATCTTGGGAGCATAGGGGTTGTTTTTATCGTGTCACTACTGCCCACTGATCATAAGGACTTCAAATGTGAAAAAGCAAATCAGACTTCAGAATGATTGCTGAGACTTGCTGGTATGTAACTCATGGTTAGAATATAGCAGCAGAAAGGTCTACAATTCAAAAGAAACAGGTAGTAGAATGACTTTGTACTTTACAGAAGGAATATGAACTAAAGACATGTATCAAGGGGCAAGGCAGACAGCATTTGGATGAGGATCAGTCCACAGGGGGCAGTATGATGGGGGAAAAAGAGCACACTGGCTTTGGAGTCAGAGGCTCTGGATTCAAATCTCATGCCTGAAAGTTTACTCTGTATGACCTTGGGCAAGTCACTTAAACTCCAAGGGCTGGACTAGATGACCTTTAAGGTCCCTTCCAGGTCTAGATCTATGATTCATGATCTTGGTTGGTTGGTTGTTGTCCGTCTTCGAAGAGGACAAAAATGACATCACCATTGTAAAGTGAAATTTCAGAGTGTCCAACTGAGGCTGATCAGGACAATACTAGCTCAGAAGGCTCAACCACAAGTTGGGAATAGATAGTCCATATGAATATTTGGGGTGGATATCCCAAATTTGTGCATCCTACATTACTTTGTGCTGTCTCAAGTCTGCTTTGCTCATAGAACACAGCACCTTTTCTTATGTGGGCACACTATGTTGAGCAGTTTCGTGCCAGTGTCTCCCATGCTACACAGTCAAATTCAAAGTTCTTGAGAGAGACCTTGAGAGTGTTCTTGTATCATTTCTTCTAGCCACCATGTGATTGCCTGCCCCATGCAAGTTTTCCATAAAACAGTTTTTTCGGCAAGCATACATTTTGCATTCAAACAACATGGCCACCCATCAGATTTGTGCTCTCTGAAGCATACATGGCAGTTCAGCTCGAGCAAGGACTTCACTGTCTGGTACCTTATTCTGCCAAGTGATCCTCAGAATCTTCCTAAGACAGTTCAAATGGAAGTGATTCAGTTTCCTGGCATGGTGCTGGTACTGTCCATGTTTCACAAGCATATAACAATGAGGTCAGCACAGTGGCTCTGTAGACCTTCAGTTTCGTAGTCAGTCTAATACCTCTTCTCTCCCAAACCTTTCTTCGGAGCCTCCCAAACACTGAGCTAGCTCTGACCATGCGTGCATCAACCTCATTGTCAATGTGTATATCCCTGGAAAGTACACTACCAAGGTTAAGTGAACTTATCCACTGCATTCAAAACTTCTCCATTTGTTGTAACTGAGGGTTCCACATATGGATGGTGTGGTGGTGACTGATGGAGCACCTGTGGTTTTTTTGTTAATTATTAGGCCAAAATTAGCACAGGCAGCAGAGAATTGGTCCATACTTTGTTGTATCTCAGCTTCAGAAGCTGCATTGAGTGCATAATCATCTGCAAACAGAAAATCATGCACCATCACTCCCTCCACTTTGGTCTTGGCTTGTAACCTTTTCAAATTGAAGAACTTACCATCAGTATGGTAGTTGACCTTGATACCGTGTTCATCCTCATTGAAAGCATTTGTCAACATGACTGAAAACATCATGTTATAAAGCATGGGAGCAAGCACACAACCCTGTTTCACTCCACTGGTGACTGGGAAGGAACAAGAGCTTTGTCCATTATCCAGAACATGTCATCATGAAATTGACATACAGTATTGATGAACTTCTCCGAGCAACCAAATTTTGACATTATTTTCCATAAGCCCTCATGACTAACAGTGTCAAAGGCCTTGGTCAGATCTACAAATGTGTAGACCTCTGTTCTGCTCCTAGCTTTTCTCCTGGAATTGTTGGGCATCAAACACCCTATCAACTGTTCCTCGGCCCTTTCTGAAGCCACACTGGTTCTCAGGTATGTGCCCATGTAAAGATCAGCTTTTAAAGGAGGACTCTAACAAGAATTTTGCCAGCAATGCCTAAGAGAGAGATCCCCCTGTGATTGTTGCAGGACAACCTGTTCCATTTAGCCTTATAGAGATGGACAATGGAAGCATCATTGAACTCCTGGGGATAACCTCCTCTTGCCATATAACCTGGAAAATTTCAGTCAGTTTTTGTACGAGCAATGGTCCCCCTACCTTGTAAATCTCAGTTGGAATAGAATCAGCACCAGGTGCTTTGCCACATGAAAGGAGCCTAATAGCCCTCAAAACCTCTTCTTTGGTTAGGGAAGTTCAGCTGGAATTGACTTCAACCTGAGGTAAAGGGTCAATGGCCTCAGCATTGATTGATGATGGTCTGTTGAGAACACTATGGAAGTGTTCAGCCCATCTCTCTAGGATCATGTCCTTATCACTAATCAATGTGACTCCATCAGCACTGAGTAGTTGTGGTGCATCATATGTTTTTGGTCCATAAATAGCTTTCAGGGAACCGTAAAAGCACTTTTGACTGTTGCTATCAGCATAAAACTGAATTTCATCTGCCTTCTTACTGAGCCAGGAATCCTGCATCTCTCTGAGCTTTGCTTGTACTTTGTTTTTGATGGAATTAAATGCTGCCTTCTTGGAGGGGGATGAACTATCCTGCTGGTAAATCCTGTGGAGTTCACATTTTTCATTTAGTGGCTTCTGAATTTCCCCATCATTTTCATTAAACCAGTGTTGGTGTTTGCGAGTGTTCTGACTCAGATGAGCAAATGCAGTGCTGTACAACAAATTTCTGAAAGTTGCCCACTCCTTTCCTGCTCCACTGTTGCCAACTGTATGTTGGCTCAACTTTCCCTCCAAGTTAGCAACAAACTGTTCATGCTCAGAGAAGAGCTCTAATTTGTTGACATTAATTCTTCTGGTAGTCATTTTGCCTTGAAGGTGTCATTTTTGATGAATGTGAATATTTAGCTTGAAAAGGATAAGTCTATGATCAGTCCAGCACTCTGCACCACACATTGCCTTTGTCACTCTCACATCTTGTCTGTCTCTTCTCCTTACAATCACATAATCTATTAGATGCCAGTGTTTGCTGCAAGGGTGCATCCATGAAGTTTTATTGCATTTAGGTAAGCAGAAGACAGAGTTAGTAATGAGATCATGAGATGCACAAGTCTTCAGCAGTAAATGACCATTGCTATTGCTGTTTCCAATTCCATTCCTCCCTAGGACTCCTTGCCAAGTCTGGTAGTCTGAGCCTACTCTAGCATTAAAGTCACTCAGAATTATAAGTGTGTGCTCTTTTGGCACATTGACAATAAGGGTCTCTAGGTCTTCATAAAATTTTTCTTTGACCTCATCAGGGCTTGTCATGGTGGGAGCATAGGCACTGATGATGGTGGCATGGCATTTTCCTGTAAGTGGTAATCGCATTGTCATGAGCCTATCATTCACTCCTTTTGGCAGGCATGCCAGCTTGCTGATTAGATTAGTTTTGATTGCAAAGCCCATACCAGTTTCACAGTGCTCCCCTTCACTGTGCCCACTCCAGAAAAAGGTGTATCCAGCTCCAACTTCAGTAAACTGGCCTTCATTTGCCAACCTTGTTTCACTTAGGGCTGCTATTTGGATGTGATGCCTGTTGAGTACTCTTACAACAAGAGCATTTCTTTTTTCACATCTACTGGATTTTGTATTGTCTATTAGTGTGCACATGTTCCATGTACCAATGGTGAGTAAAATCATTTTTGCAGATGATTGGAACAATTTGTTCCAAAGACCATGAAGGCAGATGAAGCAGGCGATGTGGAGTGCTTAGACACAGAAAACGCCAAAGTCATCCATTGCATCCTGAGCCATCATCAGCCATTTTGACTCTGTCCTACCACTGGACTGTGACAACTCGGGAGGAGAGAGTGAGGCTGATAACTTCGTGCAATTCTGCCTCACTTAAATCCAATTTACGCATGAATCAAAAGACATCTCATCACCCATACCATTTCACAGGGATGTAGGATGTGTTCAGGGAGGACCAGGACCTTTGGTGTGATGGCTGTCGAGCCCTTTTCAGGGCTCTTCTACCTTTGGTGTCCACCTGTTCCGCCTAACTCTCACCTGTGGCTCCAAGAAGCTGCAGCATGCTCAGTGGCCACACCCCAGTAAACAGTTTCAGCAGATGGGCCACACCAGGCTGAGGGTAACCAAGGGTTCTCAAATTCATTGGTGAGTTAGGGGGGTGTCTACCCCAAGCATATGAAGACTTCATCCGGTAGAATGGGCGGATAAGAACAATTTGATTGATGATCTAATGGAAAGGGAAATAGAAATAATATTACAGTGAATATGCACAGCAGGCTAGTCAGGAGGCGAGTCAGGAAGACTGGTCAGGAAGGTTGCTGCCTCAACCATTTATTAGTTTGTGACTCCGGGCAAGTCACATTTGCCCTGTTTGCCTCAGATTCCTCATCTGTAAAATGAACTGGAGAAGGAAATGGCAACCACTCCTGTACCTCTGTCAAGAAAACCCAAAATGGGGTTACAAAGAGTCTGAAACAACTGAACAACAAAAAATTCAAACCCCTCATTTTACATTTGAAGAAACTGAGATGAAGAGAGGTGGGTACACATCTTCTCATTGTCTGCAATCTTGTCCAAGCCCTCCCATAAAGGCTCCCTAGAAGATGTACTCCATATCCTGGGAGCCTTCCTTGTCATTCTATACATACTAGCTGAGCATGCCTTGCTGCTCACCCATTATCCCTCACTTTTAGTACTGACCAGTCCCTATCTTTTTCTTATTATATGTCCTTTTGCAACTTTTCCTGTAGAGTATTCATGAGTAATGTGTTGTGTCCAACTCATGCCCAATAACATGCTATAGCTAATTAACCATGTACTCCATGTACTCTGCTGCTTGAATTCTTCAGAGATCGTAGTATTCCATGACTCACAAACATACAGCACCACTGTCAGAATGCCAATACTAAAAAATTTGGCCTTTTTTTAAAGAGAAGTTCAGTATCAACAAAAGAACCGAATATTCAATTCTATCCCTTCTCTTCAATTCTGAACCTGTTTTATGTTCATACACACACATATCCACATATGTGGAAATACTGATGGACCAGTTCTCTGAGCTGTCCATCTGACTGCTTATCATGTTCTGAACAATGGGCTTTACTCATCCGCTTGGCTTTTCCTGCATGCACGGTTAGGTCAACGTTGAAACCCTTTTGAGAGATTCTCTGAGGTTTGATGCAAGCCACATAAAATCATCTGAAAACGAGGGCATCTGAACCACCTACCTCACTCCCTTCTGGAAACATGAAAGTAGATATGGGTTACTAGTTAGTGACATTTTTAGATACATTTTTAATAAGAAGTTCCATGATTTTATAAGCATTTGGAATTCTTGCATATTTAAATATATATATCTTACATAGTTAATATATTGATTCTTAAATGCTTATAAAATTGTGATACCTCAAGTATAGTGTTTGTGGTCCCAGGGCCTGGAACAGTGCCAGAAACATCATCATCACTTAATGAACACTTGATTGATTAATTAAAGATGAGGAAACTAAAGCCCAAAGAAGTTGTGACTTTCCCATAGTCACATAAATAGAAGGTAATAAAGTCAATATTCATACATAGGTGCTCTGATTCACTCCACTGTATCACACTGCCTTTCTTAAAACAAATGATCACAGTATAATATACAGAATAAGTTCTGGCTTAATGCCCTGTATTGATAATACATTTTTGCTTATTGTTAATATAATTTTGCTTATTAATGGGAAGATCTTCCCCATCCATTAATGGGCCTGCACATTAAGGGGAATTTGATTAGGGAAGATTTGTAGGAAGGCCCACACCTTTTATTAATTTCTAATGAGGCACTGGTTCCCAAGGGTTGTCATGTCCTCTGGTTCTGAAAAGTGTATATATACTCTGAGGTGAGGTTTACTAATTGGAAGTGTTTGTTTGGCCAGAGGAGACTCTGGGAAGTCACTAAGGACTCTCCCTAATCCCAACTTTGAAAAGATGTTGATCCTTCTCCCTCTGGTAACTACGTATGTATATAATGGTCAGACAGTTGGCTGTCTGTTGATCTATGATGTATGTATTACTTATGTCAGACAGTTTGAAGTCATGTCTATTTATTATAATTTCTTTGTATTTTCTCTGAAGTTCAGGGTGCTGACTTTTCATCTGAATTAAGTGAATGATATATATGTGCTTGATTAAAGTGATTGTTGATCCCTCAAAAGTTATTTTACTTCTAGAAATGCAGATCTAAGAACCTGTGATAGCAGGCCTTCCTGTGTATGTAGGTCAGGGTCCTTGCTTTTACATACCCACTTGTATTTTTTTAAAAGAAGCACTAAAAAGTTCAAGAGTGAAAAGATTTTTCTTTAATATAATAAAAAATATATTTATTTGAGTCCAAAAGCCAGTATTATAAATAATGGGGAAATCTTAGAATTTTTCCCACTAGGAATACTCACTCAAAAAACAATTATTATGCACCTATTATATATCAGGTACTCTGGAACCTATTATATATCAGGTACTAGTCACTGGGAATACCTTTAAAAAAATGAAATAGTCTCTAACATTAAGGAGTTTAACATTCTATAATGGGAAACAATATGTACATATTGCAGGAAAGAGAGAGATTTGAGCCAGTGAGATCAAATAAGAGAATATCCAAATGATCTAGGTAAGCGTTACCTGACCAGGCTAACTGCTGTCACGATATAGGGAGAAAAGGTCTAATGTGAGAGATATTGAGGCAAAAACAACATTTAGCAATTGACCTGAATATGTGAATGAGAATGAAGCATCAAGGATCACCCTATGGTTGTAAACCTGAATGATGAAGATGACAAAGATGGACCTTGACAATACTTGGAAAGGTCAGAAGGAAGTATATTTAGGGATGAGGATAATGGAGTTTGTTTTGGACATGTGTTTGAGATGCCTGGAGAATACCCAGTTAAAAATATCCAATAAACAACTTCTGATGTGAGCATGGAACTCAAGACAAAGACTAAGATTGGATATGTAGGTGTGGGAGACATCTGCAAAGAGATGGGCATTGAACTCACAGGAATTTATGAGGATTATAAGTGAAAGCGTGCAGAGAAAAAAGAGGAAGGAGCTCAGAAGAGAGCCTGCAGGTACACCCATGGTATATAGGCAAAATGTGGGTGACAATCCAGCAATGGAGACCGAAAAGGAAAAGTCAGGAGAATTAAAAGAGGGCATTGTCAAAAAAAAAAAAAAAAAAAAACCTCATCCCAGAGGTCAAGAAGGTTGATGGCATCAAATGAGGTTAAGAGGTCAAGAGGAAGAGGACAGAGAAAAGATGCGAGATTTGGCCATTAGGAAGTGCTTCATAGAATCATGTTTCTTGTTTTTGGATACATAAAAAACAAACTCCTTTATTTGTCTCCCCAAGGAGAATGTGTGAGACATTCTTCTATTTAACTATAACTTCTTTTCTGGTTTCGGTTTTGCTTCTATCTGCACTTTGCTATCCTATTCCCAACCATTCCATGACTGAGGAAAATTTTGAAATCATACCTAGACTGAATAACGATCCAAAAACCCAATGAGGAATTATAACAAGTGACTTCTACCTCAAAACTGTGACTTCTATCTCCCACCAAAAAAAAAAGTCAACTAAAAGCTCATAGGCAATAAGAAGGAGGAATGTCATGGCACCATTTTAGATAACCAACCCAACAGCCTTCCATAGTGACCAGAGACCAGCCAAAGATTATGTGGCTCGCTTTCCTATGGTAGCAGAAGTCAAAAATCCTTCAGAGAAGGCCTCACAGTGGTCAGGAAGCCCTAGGGCATAGACCTTTGGGACATGGAGCAACAGTATTCAGGGCAATACAGCCTAGATGCCAAGTGGCTCCAAAGTCCTTAGCACTCTGTCCTAAAAGATCTAGAAGGACTTAATCCTGGGAGATGGAGGTCAGCACAAGATCCTGAAAGTCTCAGAATAGTAAGTAGAGCTGATCACCTCACCCAGAGGCTGGCCCTGGCACAAAGCCCCAGGTCAGAATCTAAAGCTCAAATGATGAGTAAAAGAGAAGATACAATATCAACAAGTATTTTTTTCAAATCACTGTAGATCAAGAGAGCCCCCAAAAAGAAAAAGAGAATAACAATATAACAACTGTAAGGAGATTCAAAGGAAAAACTTCCTACAATGACTACTTAAATACCTAGAAAAAAATGAAGTGAGAAATTTAAAATGAAATAATAGGTTTATAAGAAAGAATTGGACGAAAATAAATAGCTTAGAAGTGAAAATGGTAAATCTCACCTAAGTAATATGTTCTCTGAAAACTAGAATAAACCAAATAGAAATCAATGTCTCCATGAGATAAAAAATATTAAAACAAAATCAAAAGACTGAAAAAATACAAGATAAGGCAAAAACAACTGACCTGGAAAACAAGTAAAAGAAAGATAAGGAAAGCCTCATTAGACTCCCTACAAACTATGATTTTTTTTTATTTTTTAAACAAATCTAGACACTATATTTCAAGTCACAAATAAAAACTCACCAAATCTATAAGAATCAAAGAATGAAGTGAAAATACAGAAGAATTTACTAGGAGCTTTGTGAAAGCCATACCAAATGTCATAACCCAAGTCCAGAACTCTTAGGTCCAGAAGAAAAAAGTATGTTTGTGTATATCTATCTGTATTTATCTATCCCCGGGGTGGAAGGGGCACGATCCCAAGCTTCAGGGGCTTTATGCAGCTTTGGAGAAGGGGAAGGAGTGGAGTCTGTAAACTCACAGTTCTTTCAAAGTAGTATGACCTAAGGAGAGGTGTGTTTACTCCTGGCCAGTGCTTGGTCTGTGAGCGACCACAAGTACTATTTTCTAACTAGGAACTATGACCATGTTAGTCTCCTCCTCACCCTTAGACTGCAACCATATCTGAAAATAGGGAATGCAACAGAGTCTGTTCCCAGCAAAGGAACCCCTGTAATCTCCTTCTGATCAGTTGTACAACCACCTTCCCATCTATGGGCTGAAAGTCCTGGAAGTAGTCACTGCTGCTACATTGTTCATTCCGTCACTCCCAGGGCCCTTGCACTGGTAGCCTATGCTCCATTCTCACACAACATACCCCAACCTCTCCACCGCTCCCCTCTCCAGTAGTGACATGCCTTTTACACCAGGCATCCATGTTGTCTTGTGCTAGAAAATTGTTATATCCAGTCCATTTGTGAGTTCTGCCACTCCAGAATTTGTTTCAAGGTACCATTTAAAGTTTGGAGGGGAATTTCAGAGAGCTCAGGTGGAGTCCCTGCCTTTGCTTCACCATCTTGGCTCCCCACCCCAAGAGATTTTAAAATACAATATTTCAAAAGGTATACACATACATACACACATACTATATATGCATATATGTGTGTGTGTATGTATAGGCTTGCAATCAGAAATAACTTACCTTGCAAAAATGATTATAATCCTACAGAGGGGGAAAAAATGAGCCTTTTCAGGAGTGTGCTAGTAAATATTAAACAAGCAACTCTCTGGGGGGAGAAAAGGTATACAAGACACACTTTTAAATTTATTCTGCATTATTAACATTTTCTCCATCACTTTCTTAAATCTAGACAATCAACAAAACAATCGAGCCCTGATTTATATCATTTACCTATTACCAAGATGTAAATGCTTACACTGAAATCTTAATAACTGACTGTCTTGACTTGGTAAGCACACCTGTTTTTAATGGAATAGAGGACTTTCAACCATTTCAATCAATGAAAAAAATCAGAGCCAAGCAGGAACTTTGAAATGCAAACACAAGAGCCAAGGGGAAACTCAGAAAGGTAAGTTTATTTAAGCAACTGAAAGGGGATGTATGATGATATAGTACTAACATTCTAAGGAGAGGAGAAAAAACTGCCCTCCAGAACTGCCCTCCTGTCTTCAACTGGTATTGAGAGAGTTATATAAGAAAGACAAAAGACCTGGGGATGGACTGGTTCTATTCTAAGAGTTTAAGAGGAGAAAGAGAAGGGAGAATAAAATGAATATCCTAGCATCTTCCTCATAATTTAAGGAACAGGAGAACAAGAGTGCATATAAATAGGGAAAGGACTTGGGGAAACAATGGTTAATGCCATCATCTAATGATGAATCTTTTAGTCAGACAAAGGCAATTTGAACACACACATATACACATAGTTTGCTGGAGAAAGTTTCTCAAAGAGTTTGAGCACCAGGTGGAATCTAACAAGATAAAATTAATTAATGGTTCTTGGGTTCAAAATATCTACTTCACAAAACAAGATTGGGCATACTGGGTTCAGTGGTCATGAGTTCACTATGAATCAGGAGTGTGATCAGGATGCCTCCAAAGCTAATTTGATCTTGGACTGAATTGAGAGAAACATAACTCTAATATAAGGACAAAGAAGCAGTAATCCCTTGGTACTCTACCCTGGTCAGACCACATCTGAAATCCTATGATCAGTTTGGAGCACCACAGTTTAGTAAAGGCACAAGCTGGAGAGTATCCAGGGCAGGGTAACCAGAATGGTGAAGGCCCTTGAACCCATGACATCTAAAGAAATGATTAAAAGAATATTGGATGTCTAGTTATAGAAGAAAGAACTTAAAAGAGACATAATAGGCGTGTTTAAAATACTTAAAGATCATGTGAAAAAGGTATTAGGCATATTCTCTTTGGATCCAGAGAGATAAACAGACAGAGAGACTAGGAAAAATGGGGTGGAAATTGCTAAGGGCAAATTTATCCTTGATATCAGAATAAATTGCCCCAAAGTGGAATGAGCTGCCTCAAGAGTCAGTAGGTTTTGGTAGGTTCACTGTCCTTGGAGGTCTTCAAGTAGAGATAATGGCTTGTTGGGTATATTACAGTGAAGATTCCTTTGGGTTAGGAATTGGATTAGGGACCAATACTTCAAATTTTAAAACTCTGTGATTCCATAAAGATCACAAGAACACAGGGGTAAGGATTCATGATTCAGAACAAGTTGTTCAGGAAATTGAAGTATAGGGGGGAAACTGGAACCATATTTTGCCCTCAATGGCTTATTAAATTCCAAATGGATCAGTTACCTTAAACATTTAAAAATGCATAAATTAATATTCCATATATAACAGCTGTGGAGATGAGGAAAATGTTTAGTTATTCAACAAGTTAAAGGGAATAAAAATATGGATTTGATGATATAAAAATAAAGTTTTTGTGCAACAAGAGCAATACATTTAGAATAAAAAGGAAAGAAACAGAAAGGGGAAAAAATTGCTATTAACATTTCTGAGAAAAATGTGGCATCCAAAATCTACATAGACTTGACAGAAACAGCATAAGAGTAAGATGCAGGCCCCAACGAATAAATGGTTAAAGGATATGAATAAGTAATTCTCCCCCAAAAAACACATAAATTATCAATAACAATTTAAAAGTTGTTCAAACAGTTTGATACACATGTAAACACCTGTCAGGTGCTACATTATAGCCTTAAAGTTGGGGATGGGGGTAAACTTCCATATGATAGAAGGTATGCTTTGCAGAAATAAGTTTATTATTCCACTCTCGTTGGAGCTGCATAATGGTGTAATATTTTTGGAAAGCAATATGGAATTATATTATATTCATTACAAAACCATTCATACTTTTTTTACCCAGTTATTATATTATTAGAACTACATTGCGAGAATGATACTAAGTAAAGACATGTGGAGAAGAGCCATTTGTACCAAAATGTTGTTAGCAACTACTCATAATAGCTGGTGATCAGCTGAACCAACTGTAGTTTAGAACTATAATGGAATATTATTGCTCCATAAGAATAACACATGTGAAGAATACAAAGAAATATATCAACTCACTACAATGTAATTCAAAATGAAGAAAGAAAAGAAATGATACACATTGACCACAACTAAATAAGAAAGAATGACAATAGCAATCAAAAAAAGTTCTCCCATAAAAATATAAAGGAAAAGTTCAGAAAGGGACAAAGAAACAAGTTGTTTGGTTCCTTTGTTAATCTACATATTTTATAAATGCTTTTAAGAATTATTAATGATGGATTTTATTATTACATATCATTTTTAAAGTGTACTTTGTGTATTTGAAAGTTTATCTTTGTTAATGGTTCCTAAATCGGTAACAAATAGACAGAAAATTAGGTTGGGGCCAGAGAGGAAAAACTTTGAATGCCAGGCTAAGAATTCCAAACTTCCAGTCTCTGCCTCCAATATGGAACCTGGAAGAATTCCAGGATCCCTGACTATAACAAGTTCTCTCCACCCCTTCCTAGAGTTACAAAGGCTTAGGCTTGAATATTTCTACAATGGAAATATTATATCTTAAAGATTTTCTTTTTCCTCCTTAAAATATGGTCCCTTGATGCCCTATAAGGTATAGTATATAGAATCTTTTCATTGGATTTTGTTTGTTTTAGGTGCATGTTGGTAATTTGTTTTCCAGATGTGAAAAATAGAAGGAAAAAAACATAAGATTTTCCTTTCAAAGTTGCAGCTTAGGTAGAATTTTATAATTTTAAATTCAGCAGCCAAGCAGGCTTCAAACAGTCTAAGAAACTAAAGGTGAGAAAATTCTTTAAGGTTCTTCAGTCCATTTGCTTGGGAAGGAATACACTGCATAGTTGATGTTTTTTAGTCTTCGAAAATAATTTTCTCCTGTCACGTGATAGCAAAGTCCTTGGAACCCATATCTTCCAAACCAGTAGACCTTAGAGGACACCAATAACATGGGTGCCCACTGAGGCAACATGGTTAAGAGAATAGCACACTGGACTTGGAGGCATGAGAGAACTGGGTTTGAATTCTGTCTCCTGCACTAGATAAGGGACCATAGTCCTCTTCATGTCTTTCATCCTCAGTTTTGTCATCTATAAAATGAGGAAAATAATATGTGTACTATGTATCTCATAGTATTGTTGAGTTAAAATAAGATGACATAGGCTTCGAATCTGTGGAGGCTGCCCTTGGAGAGAGGACTGAGTTCTGCCTTGGACACATGCTAATTCTATGACCATGGACAGAGTCATCTAACTTCTCAATGTCCCAGCAATCCCTCTACAGCAGGGGGTCTTAATCTGGGTTCTGGGAACTTTAAAAAATATATATTTGGAAAACTATTTCAATAAAATTGGCTTCCTTTATAAACCTATGTATTATTTATGCATTTAAAAACATAGGCTTCATGAGATTGCCCAAGGGGTCCATGACACAAAAAAGGTTAAGAATCCCTACTAAGACTGTTAGAAAAGGTAAAGTTTTTACATCAAGAAATTCATCATCATTTCTGGATTGTGTGTGTGTGTGTGTGTGTGTGTGTGTGTATAATATACATATATATTATTAATGGTTTTACCAATCTTAGGGTGCTGTATAAATGTCAGAGATGATTACAAATGACCTAGAGATACTCCCTGTTGTCTCTTCTTTGAATCCTACCTATCCAAATGTCCACTATTTGCCAATACATTCTCTGCTCTAGCAAAGTCATTCTTGTTACTTCCTGTATCCTGTAACTGCTTCCTTACATATTGTCTCTACCACACAATTTTGCACTATACTATCAATATGTATCATGATATAGTAGGCAGACTTGGCATCAGAAGGCCTGGATTCTAGTTGTTCTGCTACTTCCTAGCTATGTGACTGTGAATATCATAACTCTGTGTGCCTCAGAGGTCTCCTTATCTGTATTCTCCACCTAATAGGATGGTTTGTGGAAAGTACTTTTTTTAAGTGCAGTACAATAGATGCTTGGTAAGAATATGTCTTGGGTAACTAGGTAGTACAACAGATAGAGCACTGACCCTGAAATCAGGAAGACCTGAGTTCAAATCCAGCCTCAGACACAAGCTGTGTAACCTTGGGCAAGTCATTTCTCCCTGTCTGCCTCAGTTTCTTCATCTATAAAATGAACTGGAGAAGGAAATGACAAATTACTCTAATATTTTCACCAAGAAAACTTCAAATGGAATCATGAAAAGTCAGAAACAACTGAAATGACTGAACAACAATAAGAATATGTCTAAAGTGTCTAATCTTCCGGTTTCTGTCTTCACCACATCTCTCCTACAATGTCCCCTTCTCTATACTACCATAGTCACCACTGCAGTTCAGGCCTCCATCACTTCTTCCCTGAACTATAGCAGTAACTTTCTATCAAATTTCTACCTCCACCAATCTTCCATCCAGTTGCTGATCTCACCTGTCATCCCATGTTCTTTTGGGCCATCTGTACCCAGGTTCACTATCTATGAAATTATAATTAGAGAAATGAATTGGGAGACCTTTTGGGTTGACTTTAAGAATTAAAGCAAAAAAGAATGGGAAATAATTAAAATAATATAGTTATACTTGTTAGTAACCAATTAATATAGGCCTGAGACTTCCCAAGGAGTGGTCTAAATTTCCTGGTCAGTGCTAGGAGGATGCCCTTGAGTTATTCTCTCAAGTGAGAATAAAAAGCAATTTGATAGAAGTCCCCTTGTCCACTTTGGGATTCTTCATATAAATCCTAAATTGTATTCTCAAAGTGAGAGTAAAATTCCAACACACAAGAAGACCAATGTGGTGCAAAGAGACCTCAATTATTAACACAGCTCTGTATTAATGTGTATATAACAAAATTCTGAACTTAATTTCCCAAGCCACAGGAGTTATACTAGCAGGTTGAACCCCCAGAGTATGGCTGGCTACATCTCCCTTTCAGGGACCTAGGGGTATCCCTGAGGGATTGGGACTGTATGTCTAATACTATCAGCCTGAGCCCTCATTCCAATGTATTCCCTCCATATCAATCAGTTAATATATCAATATCATTGATAAACAACTAACATTAAATAGCTTTAGGAAGTAATAGTAAGACTACAAACACATCCCTCTCAAACCAGGATCCCCTCTCCCACCTCAGACCCTAGGGAGAATGGGTTTAGACCTAAAGTCGTTACCAGAAACATTCAATCCCCCAAATTTTGTTCTTGTTCAGATACGTCAGTAATGTCTGGCTTTTCATGATATCATTTTGGGTTTTTTTAGCAGAGATACTGTTTGCCATTTCCTTTTCCAGCTCATTGGAGAGAGGAAGAAACTGAAGCAAGCAGGGTTAAGTGACTTGCCCAGCATCACACAGCTAGTCAGTGTCTGGATTTGAATTCACAAAGATGAGTCTTCCTGATTTCAAACTCAGCGCTCTATGCCACCTAGTTTACTCCTAGGTATAGCAAAGACACTGTGAAAGTGATTTCATTACTGCAAGATGTTATATATCTGGGCTACCAGACTGGTGATCCACTGTTCCTTGGAGTTGTATCTCATAATAGGCTGAGCTGCCAGCAAACTCAGGTATGGATTTTAGTTCCTGGACTTCTGGTATCACTTCTGATTTTTTGAAGTTCACAGGGTCACAGTCATGTCCATTCTATCTTCAATATTCCTTCACTTAAGAGCAAGAAAGCATGGACACAAAGACAAGGACAAAAGGAGAAGCAATCAGGTTTCTGCGGCAGCTAGGTGGCACAGTGGAGATAGTGCTAGGCTCATCTGCCTGAGTTCAAATCTGGCCTCAGACACTTACTAGATGTGTGAGCCTGGGCAAGTCATTTAACGCTGTTTGCCTCAGTTTCTTCATCTAGTGAGCTGGAGAAGGAAATAGCAAATCACTCCAGTATCTTTGCCCAGACAACCCCAGATGGGGTCACAAAACGCTGGACACAACTGAAAAAGGATTGAACAACAAAATACACATACAGTAGACCCTCAATTTATGACTTTAATTTGTTCCAAGATTCCGTTTGTCATGTGATTTGTTTGTATTGCAAAGAGAATTTTCCCCATAGGAAATACTGTAAAGTTGGATGATAGGTACCATAGTGCTAAAAATATTCATATAAGAATAATTATTTATAATTTTAAGTAAGTTTTTTGTCCTTAATGTGTCTGAAATACAATAGCAATGATTAGTACACAATATAAACTGAAAATAAATTAACCTGCACTTTACCTTGAGAAGAGTCATGGTTGGTGTGAGGGAGACTAGAGGGAGAAAGAGGAAGAAGGGTTATTGCTTGGAAGGAGAATCTCTTATGAGAAGATCTGGGACTTCAACATCACAAGTAGCAGAAGTCTGTTATGCTACTTTTACTAAAAGTAAGACTAACACTACTGCCTTCACTTATTTTTCATTTTTTAGAATAATTTTCATGTTTTGACTCACTGACTTTTTTTCTCTACATTTACTTCTGACTAGGATTCTATCTAATGACACTTGTTTTTGATATTTTTTCAGAATATCATGGAAATGTGACATTGCATTATCATTAAAAATATTCATGGCTTGCATTGCTACAGCCTTTTTCGGGTGATGTTTTTTAACAAAATTTTGATGTTCATACTGTGAATTTTTGTTTGTCCTGCAAGACAAATTTTGCTAAAAATTTTTCCTCATCCAGCAAAGCCTACATAAACCAGGTTACTCATAAATCAAGGTTTTACTGTGTGTGTGTGTGTGTGTGTGTGTGTAATGTCACATAAATCACAAATCACTATGAAATAAATTGTGGTCATGCTATGCTAATTTCAATGTAGTTGGTCTGGTTACTTGTGGAATATGGTAGTCTATTCTGGACATAATAGAGGATGCTTTAGGAGGAATGTTGTTCAGTGATAGTGACAGGACTTTAGAAAAATCCATGTTATTAAAAGAAGGTCAGTTGAAGGATCTTGGGATTTTCATACTGGAAAAAAGAAAACAAAGTGGGGACCTGAGAGTTGTTTGAAGGTCTATCATTTTTAAGGGGCTTATACTTTTGGCTCCAAATCTAAGAATAAAAGAAATTATAGAGAGGTAAATTTAGAGTCCAAAGGGGGAAATATTCAAGATATTTTGAATAATTTGAGCTGTCCAGAAATGAAATGAGAGGTTTAGAGTGTGTAATGAATGGGTTTCCTGATATAGGATTTTCTTTCTTTTGGTTTCCCACACAGGATCTAGTCAGGATTTAGCTGAATTTTTGGAGAGCATCAAGCATGTATTCTCCTCTGAACCCTGCGCCCAACCCCCAATCCCAGATACACGCACACACACACACACACACACACACACACTCAGGTTCTCCTGACTCTTGGCCCAGTACTCTATTTACTGCCCCACCTAGCTGCCTCTAAGAAGATATAAAAGGATCAAGATTTACAGGGCAAGCAGAGTGAATGGTCTTAACCTTTCACAGAAGACTTGAGTCTCAGAAAGAAAGAAAATTGCTTGGATTAGTAGCCAAGGAGGGGCTGGAGGTCACATGCCATCCCTTGCCTTGAGGTACAAGGAACAAATCGTTATTGCATATCTGGGCTAGAGATTCCTAACCCTTCCTACCCTCCGCTCCTGCTGCCACAGCTTGTCTTCAGTTCCACGTATCTTGGTTGCCTCCCAACCCAACTTCATTTAAGCCCCCAGAACAGCCTTGCCTATATTCTAACTAGTCAAAGCTAATATAAGATCCCAGAGAATGCTGTCCAAAGAGCTAAATTTGAAGATAATTTCTACTGTAGACGGTTTCCTGGAATCTGGTAATTACTAGAAACTAGAAATTTGAAGGCATGAAAAGCTTTGAGTGCAGCTCAGAGGGGAAATCATTTCCTAAAGCTCTTAATTCTTTTTTTTAATGGAAAAAAATCACAGAAAGCCAGATTTCTTTCCTATTCTCACGTTTTTATATGAACTTTTATATCTGTAAATATATCAGACAGGAGTAAATCATATTATAGCTGGATCCTGTTTAGTGAAAAGAATGAGTCCCATAAAGTCATATGTATTTGAACTCACATGTATTTTAAATTATAATTACGAAAAATATAGTAACTAGTTCCAATCCAATGAAAATATGCAGTGCAAATTCAAATAATGTGACCATTTCACAGGATTCTTTATTTGTACTCATTTGACTTAGCTGTATGCCCTTTGTGTTTTATATTCTTAAACTAATAATTAAACTAATAAATTATTTTAGAAATGTGAAGGATACTAAATAATAAAAAATATTGCATGTATCTTAATGTCTTCCCTCCCAAATTTCTAATTTTACCCCTGATAAAAGATTTTTGTATGTGATTTTGACATTTCCAAAAAATGTTTCTCTCAAGACTATAGGAGGTTATTCTGGATATGGTGGACTGAATGGGGAATGGACCCTTTGTGGGATGGTTTGAAAGCTATCACTTAATCAATCAAGAATAGGGTCTTTCTGAAGACCACATCCTACCTGGAAATGTACCCTAAGAGAGGTACAGGGCTGAGAGAGTCAACATGTCCAATATCAGAGGCAGGCAGAAGAAACAAGGACAGGAGCCAAAAAATCAAAACCCAAAGAAATCTGTCACATGGACCCAGGACATAACCAGAACCATTCTTGTTTTCAAATGCTTCTGTAAATCCTGCATCCTGTGCAGCAGGACCCAGACAATCCCAAATAGGACTTACCAACCCAGGTATTTTGCTCTCATAGATTCATGTGGTTCTGCCACTTTGGCAAATTTCCTTCTCATCGTCTCTCCTTCATTACCTTTAATGCCCAAAGGCACCATGTTGACATTCCTTCCTTCTCTCTGTGCTCTCAGCTGCCATGCTATCCAAGTCTTAGATAGTACTCAGCTACAAAGCATCTTTATGGCAAGGGAGGAAGAATCATGGTTGATTTTAGTTACTTTGCCTACATAAAGAAATGATGATGGAAGGAAAATACTGACCAAGTCCAGAGATCATTTCAGCAGCCACTGCTTTCTGTTCCTGTTTATTATTGCTGCTTCCACTCAGATGTTGCCTCATTTTGATTTGTACTTTGCTTAACTTTCATGATTGGCTCTTGCTTTCTTGTCCCATCATTGTCTGCTTGATTATCTCTTGAATAGTCAATGTCTAAGACACCAGTATTGCACTATTCTCCTATGGTAGGACCTGGGTCACAGGTGATGGGATCAAAGGAGGTGCATAATGCTGACTGGAACCTCTCTGGTTCAGGGAGTGAGGGAAGGAACCACGAAAAAGATGCTTCATGGGAGGAGACAATGAATTCATTCAAATATGAGAGCCTATAGATGCATAGAGCATGGGCTTATGCTGGCATGTCCCAAGAGAACATTCCCACTGGGTTTTCTTTCCCCTTTTCCTCAGCATAAGAACCAATGGAAATGCTCCACCATGATAAGCTAGCAGACTAGGCCCATACCCCATCTGTGCATATCTATCATCCCTTGTCTAATGTTCTGATATAGCATCATCTGGCCTTTTGGCTTCCTGAGGTGATGTGGATGGTGAATAGATGGGATGACATCTCTGATGATGCATGGAACTTTGAGAAAAGAGAGTGAGGGATAATGGCAGTTAGGGGAGATGATCCAGTACAGCCATCCATGCTGGTCCTACTGCTGCTGGCTTCAGGATGCTGTTGATCCCAAGAACCTTTACAGAGCAGCCCTTCCAGGGAAAGGGAAAGGGGGAGTTTCATTGACAGACAGATGCATGAGTCAGACAAATACACAGTGTTTGTCTTTGACCCTTTGACCCTGGAGCCAGCTTCCTGTTCTCCCATTCCCTCATGTATTTGCAATCATGAGAACCACTAAAAGGTTCCACAGTGCTCTCTAATCTCAATGAGGACAACCCATCATGAGGTACAGCAATCTAAAAAAAAGGTTAAATACATGGGTTTTTGTTTTACTCCTCCAGAGATTTTATCAATATTAAATAATTATTTTATTGCATCTTATTATTTGTACATTTATTATTGTCATCAAATCATTTAAGTTTTCAATTATTAATAATCCTTCCTCAGATAAACCTCATTGGCTACAATACTGCCACTGCACAAAACTAGATAAATAATTTAAAAACAAGTAAAACAGTGGAGAGAAGGGGGGAAGAAAAATTCAGAAACCAAGATCTTATAAAAATACTTAATTTTTTTACATATAATGGGGGAAAAAATAAAATACTATAATAAAAAACCAAATAAAAAGAATGAAGCAAAAATAACAAAAAAGCAGATAATCATAAATAATGGAATTTGAACCATTTCTGCCCTTCTCCAGAGTAAATTAATGGATTAAAAGCTTTGTCTTAAGGAACACTTTTGCAACTGCAATCATAAAGGTGTGCATATTGAGACTGTATCATCTCCAGATACATGCAATATACGTATCAGAGATTGGTTTCTACCATAGTCATGAGTGCTTCATCCCTTAAGAACCCACAATAACTATACCTATGACTGGAATTATCCCTCCCTCAACCCAACCATTGACTGACTAATATGTAGGCAGTTTCCTTGGCTTAGACATGGAAGCTGTTTTAACAATGGTCCCCTGATATTACAATGAATCAAGTACTATGTAAAACGTGTAAAGTGTGTATAAAAATTCCATACTGATGTACTGACCATCTCAGATGAAAACAGACAACTTCACAACTGTTAACTGCCTCTACTTCCCTAATATTAAACATAAAAACTGCATAGAAAATACATAAATCTAAATAGAAGTAACATAAACCTGTCATAAATCATAAACAAGAACTATTTGTGGGTCAGCATGGATAATAGCAAATGATCTGCTGTGTAAATTTTATTTTGTCTGGATATTAATAATCAATTTATTAATTAGGTTAGCAAATAACCAATAAGTTGATGGCCAGTGGTCTCTGTAACAAAAGCATAGAGGTCCCTGAATGCTTAAAAACCTTTGGAAAAGATTTCACCTGACAGGTGAAAATCATCCCTGATTGGTTAACAATTAATGAATGGGTGGGATGTGTAAATTTTAGAATGAAGTAGACAAAAAAAATGAGGTAGGCAAATATAGAAGTCTGGTAAATTGTCAACTCCTTCTTCAGGTCCATCTCCTTGAATTATTCAAAGTCCACAATGTCAAGTTGTTCTTAGGAACTGCACTATTAATGAGTACACTCTCTTGTTGTGATTCTTCACTTAATGTATTAAGTCCAGCAATGGCTTCATCAAAAATTGGCTTTTTACAAGGGAACAAGTTTTTTCCGGAGAGTTCATGATCTCATAATAAAACACTCAGAAATTCAGAGTCATATCCAGTCTTAGAAGATGCAGTGACATCTCCTTTCTGTAGTTTTAAAATGCTTCTTGATATGTTTGTTATGCTTTGTCTACGCTTCCTTTCACATCATCACCAGCAGCAAACTCAACCAAATAATGGTAGGAGTCTCTTTTCATTTTCAAATAGAAGACGTTGCTTTCTGTGAAGCATTAGGAATCAAAAACTTCTCCAAAAGATACAATACATCACTGCAGATATCTCTTAGTTCTGTCTGTTTTCTCTCTGTATTCTTGGGCCATCTGTTGTTTTTTCTCAGCATTTCCCATCTTTTGCTCAAATTTGAAACAACCTTCCAAAATGACTTATGGGTTTTTATAATATTTTTGTAAGTAACAGAGAGAACATTCCTATCCTCCTTGGGTAATTCAGTTCCTTACTCTATTACAGACTTCATGCAGGCTGCCATGCTGTAGCTCTCCAAGTGCTCAGCTAATTTGGCCTTCTGCATCAGCTCATGTTTAATCATGACAGAGTATTTTGTGCCTGCAGTACTGGGGGTAGATGAATTGAGTTTTAGTGATCTCTGGATGTCAACAATGACTTACTAGATTAGCTAATCTAATTAAATAGTTTGCTCAACTATGACTTTGTCTAGAGATGAATGACTAAAAAAATCAGGTCTTATAAAGGAAGGATCGTGGCCAGCAGAGGGGGTGAGAAGAGCTATGTAACATACATCATGACTGGCATATATTCCTAAATATGAGCCTGGGACTTAGTAGTGAAGATGTGGATCCCTGAGTAACTGACGCCTACCTGCCCCAGGATTTTAACCATCACAAGACACTCCCATTTTTAGAAGGTTAGGTAGATAAAATGAGGAGCTGGAAGGGTTAAAGATAGGAGATAGTGCCTGAAGGCAATGCAGATTTTCAAACAGAAATCACAAATTAGACCAAGAGGGCAGGAAAAGACAGGTAAGGCTCAGGGTTCTAGCTACAAGATTCAGTGGTAGGCGAAACAACAAATGGTCTAAATTTCTCACAATATTTGGTCTTAAAGGTTCATGCACGTTTTAAGTCCAATCACTGTTTACTGAACCTTCTTTCCAGTCTCACTAAAACTCTCATTAACTGGAGAATTACTACCACAGCCATTGCTCATACTACCTTCCAGGAATCTATGTGGTAAGTAAACTGTTCTTCCTCTTGGGGTTGGGGGGAGTACCTCTAGACTTGGTAGGGTATATTAATGAAAGGCCTTCACCAAACTCCAGACAGTTCTTATGCTTCCTCATGTCATGGATCCTTTTGGCAATCTGGTAGAGCCTGTGGATGCTTCAGGGAAAAAAAAGTTTTTAAAAGCAAAACTTAAAACATTAATATTATGAAGGAACCAATTTCATTGAAATATAACTACCAGTTTTTCTAAAGATAATAAATTTATCAGTTAAGAGTCCCTGTTCTAGGACATAAAGGGTTATAGAT
Organism: Potorous gilbertii; assembly: GCA_028658325.1. Taxonomy (NCBI): domain Eukaryota; kingdom Metazoa; phylum Chordata; class Mammalia; order Diprotodontia; family Potoroidae; genus Potorous; species Potorous gilbertii. Next base: position 94,784,405 of record CM053770.1, read on the forward strand.
TGACTCCTCATTCCCTTTCCTGACCTGTATTCTTCCCATGTCACCAAGTACCTGTGTAAGTGACAGTCCAGAGTTTTCTTTAGTAATAATTCTCCCTGTCCTTGTGCCAGAGCTGGACAAAGGTATATATGTTCTGCATACAAGTCTGGGTCATTGTATAAGTGGAATACAAAGGGAATGTATATGAATAGGGAAGTTTTAGCTACTGAGCTACTAGTCTTGCTATTAAAATAATTGGGAGGATTTCTACCACTCAATCAACTGCTTTTTGATACCTCATACCCAGACTGTTAGTCTGCTGGTTGGTTTCCCTGCTGCTCTCCTCATCCCATTACTCAGAAAATTCCAGTGGCTCCCTATTACCTCTGGAATGAAACAAAATCCTCTCTTTGACACTCAAAACCCTTCAGAACTCTTCCAGTCTTCTTATGCCCCACCACTCTTTGATCTAGTGACACTCTTTGCTGTTCCTCCAACAAGACACTTTCTCTCCCAATTTCAGGCATTTTCACTGGATGTTATTGGTCTTCTTCAAAAATAGAGGACAAACAACAATTGGCTCCATTCCTGGAATGCTCTTTCTCCTTAAGGGAGATATCAATGAGCCAGGATCATACCATGATACTAAACTCAAGCCCAAGCCTTCTCTTTATGCATGCTCCTTCAAACTACCCAAGTAGTGATAACATTCTCAAGAGTTACAGATAATGTTTTCCTACATAAAAAGTAAATTCTTTGACCTTATTAAAGTATTAATCCCTTATAATTGGTTTTAAATGTTTACCTTCTTATGTTTCTTCTGAATCTTTTAAGTCAAACTTTCTGTTCAGTTCTGGTCTTTTCATCACAAATACCTAAAAGTCCTTTAATTAATTAAACATACAGGCTTTTTTTCAAGGCAGGATTATGCTCAGCTTTGCTGGGTAGGATTATGCTCAGCTTTGCTGGGTAAGTTATTCCTGGTTGCAAATCCAGATCCTTTCCTCATTGGATCTGTGACCTTTTAATGTAGAAGCTGCTAAATCTTATCCACAGTATTTAAATTGGGTTTTTTAAGTTGCTTGTAGTACTTTCTCCTTGACCTGACTTGGCTAAAATGTTTTTGTGAATTTTCATCTTAGGATCTCTTTCAGGTGGTGATTTGGTAGTCTTTTCAATTTCTACTTTACTCTCTTATTCTAAAACCTCAGGGCATTTTTCCTTAAGAATTTCTTGAGGCATGGTGTCTAGACTATTTTTTATCATAACTTTCAGGTATAATTCCTATACTGTCTCTCTTTGATCTGTTCTCCAGATCGGTTGTTTTTCTAAAGAACTGTTTCACATTCTCTTTTATTTGTTTATTCTTTTGATTTTATTTTGTTAGTTTTCCCTTGCCCAATTCTAATTTTTAAGGAGTTATTTTATCCCACAAATTTTTGGATCTCTTTTTCCAGTTGGTTGACTTTCTTTTCACAATTTTCTTGGATTCCTCTTATTTTTTTTCCTAATTTTTCCTCAACTTTTCATATTTAATTTTTAAAGTCCTTTTTAAACTCTTCCAAGAACTCTTTTGGGGCTTGTGACCATTTGACATTTTTCTTTAAAGTAGAAGTATCTTGACTTTACTATCTTAGTCTGAGTTTGCACCCAGATTTTCTCTATTACCAAAGTAGCTATCCATGACTGAGTTCTTTCTCTTTTGCTTATTAATTTTTTTTTAGCGTTTTATTTCTTAGCTGTTAACTTTGTGTTAGAGTCAGGTTCTAGTACTGAGGTGTGGAGAATAATACCTTAGGTTTCAGGTTTTTCGTGCTCTTGTTTTCTGAGCTCTATACAGAGGCCTGATCTCAGATACTCCACTCTGCCCCTGAGTCTCAACCAGGGCTCCCAGCAATACTATCACAGCAAACAGCTCTTGTTCCCTTTGGTCCCTCCTACAGCTGAAAGCTTCAGTTCAATCCTTTGCCCTAGAGTCAAAACCAGGGACTCTGCTCTCCTGAGAGTGCCCATAGCCAGCAGCGCCCTGCCCTCTGTGACCATGTCTACTGTTGAGTGCTTCCTCCTCCTCACCCACAGTCACAGTTCAGGACCATGGTCCAGTCAATACACCTGGGTCCCCTGACCAGTGCCTGCAGAGGGCCCTGGAATCTTCCCCTGATTACCTGTCCAACCCTAACACTGTGAGGCAAAAGTGTCTGAAGCTAAAGTTGCCACCCCCACAGCTGTCCCTAGAGTTTGTTGTTTGTTAATTCAATGGTGGCTGCCTGGAGATATATGCATTTCAAACAGGCCAGATCATCACCCAGGGAGGTAATTTCTTTCCTAATATATTCCCAAGTTGTTTTAGGTGGACAGTGCTTTACTCTGACTTCAAATTATTTCTGCCACTCAAAGTTCACTTTGAGGTATTATTTAAAATTATTTGTAAGGGGATTTGGGAGAGCTGGATAATTCCCTGCCTTATTCTGTCATCTTCCCACAATCCTCTCCTGATCACCACCACTACCTAAATGTGTAAATGTGTAGTGACGTCATACATCATTAGGAAAAATTTTAATTGGCTCTGAGTATTTCCTTCCCATCCTATTTTCTCCATGCTTTCTCACTGATCTCATCAGCTTTAATGACTTCTCCTCCTCTTCTATTTCCTCTTCCTCTTCTTCTCCTCCTCTTTCTTCTCCTTCTTCTTCTTTCTCTTCTCCCCCTCCTCTTCTTCTTCTTCCTCTTCCCCTTCTCCTCCTCCTTCTGCTCCTCTTCCTTCTTCTTTTTGACCTCCTCCTCACCCTATTTCTTCTCCTTTTCCTCCTCCTCTTCCTCTTCTTTTTCTCCTCCTCCTCTTGTTCCTCTTTCTCTTCCTCCTTATTTTTGTCCTCCTCCTTACCTTCTTTCTCCTCCTTCTTCTTCTCCTCCTCTTCCTCACTGATAACTCCCAGATCTACATATCAAGCCCTAGTCTTTCTCCTGAGCTCTAGTTCAACATCCCCAATTGTCCAATGAATATTTCAAACTGCATCTCAAAGTCAGCACCACTCTCCCTTGTTCTGAGGTTAGCTCTTTTGGTCTATGGTGCCATCATCTTTCCAGATAGTTCTAACTGAAAGAAAATATTCCCAGCAGAATGGGCAGATGAGAACAATTTGTTCCAATGGCCATGAAGGTGGCTGAAGTAGGAGCTGTGGAGCACTTAGAGCTTGGTCAGACATGGAAGATACCAAGGGCAACCACTACATCTCAGACCATTGCCAGTGATAATGTTTAATATAAAATTTTGGAATAATCTCTTTGTTCTCTCTGAAGCAAACTCAGAGAATGCTTCTTCCTATGTCAACAAAAGCCAGCCAAGGCTGACTTAACATTCCTTGGGAGATCTTTAACCTAAGACACTATCTTGAATAATAGGACGTTTTCCATATCTTAATATTTGTAGACATATACTATGTTGTGGCATATTAATGGCAAAGAAAATATAGACATCTTAGGTCGTAATTTCTATTTGAACTTTGTTTACCCTTTCCTATGTCAGCTATTTTGAATATCTGTTTAGGACAGGAAGCCTGCCCCTCACTAGTGGTGGGATTTCCTTTTTTGTCATATATCACAAAGACATATGTTTACCCAGCCTGGAATCGCAAGGCTCAACTGACATTGCTCTATTAATTGTCTTGTCTTACTGAATTTATGATTTGTTCAACTAAGAGAGTTCCTTTCTCATGGCAAAATGTATATAAGCCAGAAGATTTCTGTACTGGGTAGCCAGAACATTTTTCTGGCTCCATAATGCATTATGTTACCATTTTCTTTAATAGGGAATTGATCAATTAATTAAATCATAAAATGTATGAATTTAGCCTGTTGCCTTTTCTTTAACCAAGTTTTCAGGTCAATACCAGTCATCTTGACTTTTGTCCTGCCACTGGATTTTGATGACTCCAGAAGAGACAGTAAGACTGATGACTTTGCACAACTCTGCCTTGCTTAAGCAATTTAAGCATTTAAATGTCCAATTCATACTCAAGTCATTGGTCTTCTTCAAAAATGAAGGACGAACACCAACAACAAAGAGAGACAGGGATTTTAGAACTAAAAAAATGAGATCTCAAAGCAATCCAGAGCTATTCAAAAACATAGAGATGGCAGGTGGAATGTTGTGTATAGAGAAGAGCAAGTTGGATAATGGCCAGAACATAGACTGTGTGAGGAATAATAAAATCAGTCTGGCAAAATATCCTATACTGGAGTCAGATTATATAAGATTTTAAAGACCAAACTGAAAAGTCTGTAAAGTTTCTTGGATAGAGGGATGACTTGGTCAAGTATATCAATCTGATAGTTGTATTCAGGATGAATTACAAAGAGAAGAGACTGGAGTCAGGGAAATCAATGAGGAGACTGTTGCAGTATTAGGTGACAAGGTCTCATCAGGGTTTTGACTGAATGAATGGGAAGAAGGGGATAGATATGAGAGCTACTAAAGAGATAAAATTAATAAAACTTGGAAGCTGATTGAAGAAAAAGATGTGAAGAGTGACATTAGGGTTATGAATGACTCTGAAGCTATAAACTTATATGCCTGAAAGTTTGCCTGTTCCCTCCAAAAAAAGGGAAGTTAGAAAGAGGTGTGGTTTTAGGAGGAAATATAATGAGTTCCAACTTGGACATGTTGGGTTTAAGCTGCATTTTGGACTTGCAGGTGTCTTTCGTGAGGTTGGAAATGCAAGATTTGTGTTCAGGAAAGAAATGAGGACTGGTTATGTAGATTTGGGAGTCATCCATATAGAGATGATCTTCGAACATGTAAAAGCTGATGAGCTCAATAAGAGAGAAGGTGTAGAGTGAGAATATCCAGCATCAGACCTGGGGATATAGCCACATGGGACATGAATGAAAATCCAGCAAAGGAGGCTGAGGAATAATTGAACAACAGGAGGAGAGTCAAGAGAAGAGTGTCATGAAGACCCAGGTAGGAGAGAATGTGAAAGACAAGCAGAAAGTCAACAGTATCAAAAACTGCAGAGAGGACTTCTTTTAACAAGCTGGCAGATTTAGAAATTAAGAAATTGGAGAGTACAGTTTTAGTCCAATGGTGAGATTGGAAACCAAACTGTAAAGGAGCAAGAAGGTAAGGAAGTGAAGACAATGAGTGTATATTCTTTTTTGCTAAGAGTTTGGCTGTGAAAAAGATAAGAGATAGAGTATGAAAGAATAAAGTGATGTGGAGTTATCAGGGTATATATTTGTAAATAATAGGGAGGAAGTCAATGGATAAGAAGAGTTTAAAAATTAGAGAAAAGAGGGCCAAAAGAGGTAGAAGTACCCGACAGGAAAAACCCATTTGGGATAAAATCTGTCTTTATGATTTTTGATTTATGATTTTTGAAAGTGTAGTAATATCATCACAGAGGCTCTGATAAATCAGTCAGTGACGAGTTAAATGTTTACTTTGTGCCACACATTGTATTAAGAAATGAGGAACAGAGAAAGGTAAGAGAGAATTCCTGCCCTCAAGGAATTCACCACATAATGGGGGAGACAACATGCAAATAACTATATACAAACAAGCTATATACAGGATAAACTGGAATAAAGGCATCCTGTAGAAGGTGGGATTTTAGGTGGGACTTGAAGAAAGCAAAGGAAAGCAGGAGGTAAAGATGAAGAGGGACAACTTTTCATGCATGAAAACAACTAGTAAAAATGCCCAGGGCAGAAAGATGGAATGTCTTGTTCAAGGAATAACAAGAGGACCAGTGTCACTGAATAAAGAAGTCCATGAGAGCAAGAGGAAAGGGTATAAGGTGTAGGAGGACTGGAAAAGTAGGGGTGTGGTGCTAGGTAATGAAAGGCTTTGAGCACAAACAGAGGGTTTTATATTTGATCTTGGAGTGAAAGGAGCCACAGGAGTTTGTTAAATTGGTGATGATGTTGTCAGACTAGCACTTTAGGAAATTCCTTAATTCCCTGAAAGCATTTCCAGCATCAGTGGCCCAATGGATTTGGGAGTTAGATGACCTGACTGAAATCACAATTCTTCCAGTAACTTACTGTATGACTTTGGGAAAATCATTTATCATCTCTAGGCCTCAGTTTCCTCATCTATTAAATGGGGGGGGGGTTGGACTTTAGGTTCACTACTGTCCCTCCTAGCTCTGATTTCTGTGAGACTCTTTAAGTCTCTGGGTGCCAAAAAAAATTGGCTCAGTTAGTCATCAAGTATTTATTAAGCATCTACTGTGCTCTAGGCACTGTGCCAAGCCCTGGAAATTGAAGAAAAGGCTTTTGCCTTCAGATAGCTCAAAGTCTAATGGGGAAAAAACACATGAAAATAACCATATACTGCCCCCCAAAAAACCAAGATAAATTAGACATAATCAACAGAAGAAAGATACTAATAATATAGAGGGAAAGGAAAAAACAGAGAAGAAACGTGGGATAAAGTGATGATAATAGCCCAGATATCTCAGAAATTGATGGATATCCCTTACTCACAATTATTCCTCACTGTACCTCTACCTCTCAGAGATTTACTCATCCTATACCCCAGCCCTCCCCAGTATATGGGGATAACCTATTCATCATGTGTCCCAAGAGTTATAGTTTCTCTTGCTAAAATTTACATTTCCCCAACTTTGTGGTTAGCCCTGACGTAGATACTTAAGGACAGAATGTTTTAGAAGTCTTTTTTCCTATTCTGAAGTATTATTCTGAACACTCCTGAAGTAGAACCACAAAATAGGATTATATGTAAAACTATAAATCTCTTTTAGGTACAATTTGCCTTAAGCATATAACAAATTCAACATGTTACTTTCAAGTACTAACCAAGGCAGCATGCTATCTGGAGTACCAAGAATAAATCAGAATTTCACAAAAACACACTCAGTCTCTGATGAGTTCAAGTAACACCAAAAAAAACCCAACTATTTATTCCTGACCTTCTCCTTGAACTGACCCCCCCAATTCTAAAAAAAATCTTTCCAGTTATCATTCTTATGGATCTGAAAAAAAGCTATAGGCTTCAAAGACAAAGGGTCTCTTGATACAGCTGCTGTGACAGATCAGGGATAAGAGTAAAGAGGTACTATTCCTTCATTTTTAGCTTCCCAATGGGGAGTTGGAGGGAAGGATGAATGCTTTCATATTTTTTCCCTTAAGGAACTCATGAAGTGATTCCTTCCTAGACTTGGTCAAGAAAAAAAAAATTCAGTGTGAGAAAGTGGTGGTACATGAGGCTAATTTAATGTAAAATCAGAGAGGATGAGGTTCTCTTACCTTGCTGGCACTGAAACTTAACTGTTCTGTATTGTCAGCAAAGAAGAATGTAGCATGGTCTTTGTTTCTGGATTGGTTGCTTGGCTTGCTGTCTCCTTGCACAGTTCTGTTTACAGGTATAATAGAACCTAACTGACCTTGTGTTCCAAGATATACCTAGGTTAGGTCATATCAAGAACTCAATCCTTAGGACTACTGGAAATAGAAGAAATCAACGAATATCTTGGGTGAAGTGCTCCCTGTATTTCCCAAACTGGGCCCACAAGGATTTAGTTTATTTGTACTGTTTGCAATGACTGTGGACTGGTAAATCCAGCCCTGCACCTGGGTAGAGGCCAGGCTGGGGTTTGGGTTGGGGTCTGACAAAGACCATGGCCGGGCAGGGTCCATGGTGCTGATTGAACTCTCCCCTGTTTGGGGAGCAAGGAGAAAAGTAGCAGAGAAATCCCAGCAAAAATGGAGAGCAGAAGTGCTTGGCAAAAATCCAATATTAAGATGCAGGTTGCCAATCCTACAACCTGGAGAAAGCCAAAGTCAAGAGACAATGCCCAAGGAACTGAAACTCATTCTGATTTGGAGAGAAGCAGAGAGGTCCCCACAAAGACAGAGAGCAGAAGTGGTTGGCAAAGGACCAATATTAAGATGCAGGTTGCCAGGCCTACAACCTGGAGAAGGTCAAAGTCAAGAGACAATACCCAAGAAACTGAAACTCATTCTGATTTGGAGACTAGCAGAGAGGTCCCCACAAAGACAGAGAGTAGAAGTGCTTGGCAAAAATCCAATATTAAGATGCGGGTTGCCAGTCCCACAACCTGGAGAACGCCAAAGTCAAGAGACAATGCCCAAGAAATTGAAACTCATTCTGGTTTGGAGACTAGCAGAGAGGTCCCCACAAAGACAGAGAGTAGAATTGCTTGGCAAAGGGCCAATATTAAGATGCAGGTTGCCAGCCCTACAACCTGGAGAAGGTCAGAGTCAAGAGACCATGTCCAAGAAACTGATACTCCTTCTACTTTGGAGACGAGCAGAGAGGCCCCCACAAAGACAGAGAGTAGAAGTGGTTGGCAAAAGGCCAATATTAAGATGCAGGTTGCCAGGCCTACCACCTGGAGAAGGCCAACAGACCACATCCAAGAAACTGAAACTCATTCTGGTTTGGAGAGAAGCAGAGAGGTCTCCACAAAGACAGAGAATAAAAGTGGTTGGCAAAGGGCTAGTATTAAGATGCGGGTCGCCAGGCTCACAACCTGGAGAAGGCCAAAGTCAAGAGACAGCACCCAAGAAACTGATATTACCTCTGCTTTGGAGAGAAGTGAAGGGGTCCCCACAAAAATGCTGGGCAGAAAAGCTTGGCAAAAAGCCAATATCAAGATGCAGATCATCAAGACTAAAGCCAAAATCCATAAACCTCTATTACAGGAAGGTAAGATACACTTTTTTAGTCTCTCTGGCATCACTGAGATGTATAAGACCCAGAGCTGGGAAAGACCTGGGCTCAAATTCCAACACTTGGCACAAGAACCTTCTGAAACTGATCAACTCATGTAACCTCCCTGAGACTCAGTTTCCTCTTCTGTAAAATTAAGTTAATGATACAAACAGTACCCATCTCTTTACTATAATTATAAAACAGAAGCTATGGAGGGCAAATTCAGTTTATAGAAAGCCTGACAAGAGATCAAACTAAGTAAAGTCATCTATGCAGCATTTAAAGATGAAAATAAGCACTGGAAAAATGGAGAAGACCTTAAAAGATTTTTAGAACTCCCTGCTTTCATGACTAACAATACCAAGTCACTACACTTGGATGATCACATCAAAGCCCCAGATGTGCTTTTAGAGGAGGTAGAAATGGTACAAAAAGGAATAAACCCAAGAAAATTAGTCATGTTAGATTAAACATATGTAGAGGATATCCAAGCTGTACACAGCCCCATAGTGGGAGTGGTAAGGGACAAAGCCACAAGGTATCTGGAGAGGAGGAAGGTACCAGAGGCATGGGAAGAAGTTTGACCTTTATTAGAACTGAGAAAAAAGTGACTGAGAGAGTAACTACTCATCTGAATAACTACTTTTTCCTACTTTCTTCTTTATAATTTATTAACATAAAATGTTTATGAGATTTGTCTACACATACATTGAGGGCAACCTCAAATTGACAAAAATGTAGAGAACATAAAATTACACAGTGTTTATTGTTTTCAGAATAAGGAAAAGTATTTGATTCAGTAGAGCAGAATATTGCCTACAAAGCTTTCTTACAATAACATGTCTCCTACTCATACATAAAAATCATTCAAGATTCCTTGAGAGATACAACAATAGAACAAATCTGTTGAACACCCTTTAATCAGAAACATTGGGAAATTAAGGAATTTATTGTGAAATAATTGGGAAATGTATGTTTCTTATGGTAATGGAGATGATCCTGTGAAGAAAAAAATGATTCCCTACAGATAATTAGCTAGGAACAGGTAAGTGGTATAAGTAGATAGAACATCGAACCTGGAATCAGGAAGACTCATCTTCCTGAGTTCAAATCTAACCTCAGACATTTATTGAACATGTGACCATGGGCAAGTCATTTAACCCTGCTTGTTTCAGTTTGCTCATCTGTAAAATGAGCCGGAGAAGGAAATGTCAAACCACTCCAGTATCTTTGCCAAGAAAACCCCAAATGGGGCCATGAAGAATCAGAGATGACTGAAATGACTGAACAACAACATGGATCTAAGATCCTCCAGGTAAAAAGGGAAGGGAATAACCACTTACATAGCACCTACTATGAGCCAGGTACTGTGCTAAATGCTTGAACAATATTGTCTCTTTTGGTCCTTACAATAGCACTAACAAGTAGATGCTGGCATTTTCTTCACTTACAGTTGAGGAAACTGAGGCAAACAGAGGTTAAATGACTTGACCAGAGTCACACAGCTATTAAGTGTGGTCACATTTGAACTCAGGTGTTCCTAACTCCAGACCCAACATTCAACTACTATGCCACTTAGCTGCCTCATGATACTGATTGGCTCAAACCCAGAAATACTACAAGAACCCCTGTATCTGTAATCAGGATCTGTAATCCTGACGACAGGAAAGACAAAGTAGATGAAAGATGGCTACCCCCCAGATTATGGCATGGGTGGAGAGTCTATGATGTCTAATAATAATAGTTGATATTTATGTAGTGCTTCTTACATGCCAGGCACTGTGCTAAGTAAGTGCTTTATAATTATCTCATTTAATCCTCACAACTACATTGGAAAGTAGGGGTTATCTCCATTCTACAGATGAGGAAATTGAGGCAAGCAGAGGTTAGGTGACTTGCACAGAATCAGACCACTAATAAGTGTTTAAGGTCAGATTTTTAACTCCTGACTCCAGGTCCTCTGTACCGTTATAGCTTCCATAAACCTATAAAGTTTGTCCATCAGATATATATGTGTGTGTATATGTGTATGTGTGTGTGTGTGTATAGTTGTTGTTATTGTTCAATCATTTCAATTATGTCTGACTTTGGCCCCATTTAGGATTTTCTTGGCAAAGATACTGGAGCAGTTTGCCATTTCCTTCTCCCACTTACTTTATACATGAGGAAACTGAGGCAAACAGGGTTAAGTGACTTGCCCAAGGTCACACAACTAGTGTCTGAGGTCAGATTTAAACTCAGGAAGATGAGTTTTCCTGACTCCAAGCGCAGAACTTGATCCATTGTACCATCTATCTGCCCTATTGCACATAGTACCCAAAACCAAACAGACTGCCTTTAAATTATAAAACTCCTTTAATGAGCCCCACCCTAAGTTTCTTCCAGAAACAAAGGCCCATCATTTGAATGCCAATATTAGGTGTAGAGGCAGCTAGGTGGTACACCGAATACAGCACCAGCCCTGGAGTCAGGAGGATCTGAGTTCAAAAATCAGGCTCGGACTCTTACTAGTTATGTGACCCTAGGCAAGTCACTTCACCTAGTTGCCTACCAAAAAATATATTCTGTAAGTGTTCTTGAAAGGATGTAAGACATGGAAGACAACAATCTCCAAAGAACTGAAAAGATGTATCACAGAGGACATGATGAATATGAACAGTATGAACACACTGAAACATTTTAACCAATGAGGAACTTTGAACTATAATAGGAAAAGAGAGGCTGGTCACGTGGGAGGTTGAGGAATGAAAGTGGACAGCCTGAACACTCCATTGATGTCATTGTGACATCAGGAGAAAGCAAAGAAAGCTGGGAGGACACAGATAGCAGTTGTTCAAGATGGGCCAGAACATAGCCTCAACTTTAAACTCTGTAAACCAAAGTACCAGACAAATATTTTCTATTATTCAGTGACAAGTCACAATCAAGAAATTGAGCTAAAGATTTGTAACAGTGATCACATGGCACACTGAAGTTGTAAATCTGTCCATGTGCCAGCTGACTTCACTCTCCAAATTCACTTAAACTCTTGTCATACTGCAGTCTTAATTTGTCTCCATGGAAGTTGCAGAGCCATAGGGTGCATTGCCCTCTACAGAAAGTCTTTCTGGGCCCTAGAGTTGAGGAAGTAGGAGAAGGTGCTGATGGAAAGCTTTTGCCAGTTCTGGGGCATGAAGGTGATGAGTTAGCTCCCAGGTTTTCACTTCTGGTTCACATCCTTTCCACTAAGACCTGTTTGGAGGTGATCTCTGCATCAATAAGAATTAATGCTTTTCTTCACTGAGAATTTTTTCTTGCCCTTTTATCAGTACTAGGAAGGTTCCTCAGGTGTAAAGCTGTGTCAATGTATGTGTAGTAGAGCAAAGACTTGTGAAATTTAGGGTGAATGCACACAAATTGAACTGTCATCTGCAAGCCATTTGACTTACTACTTGCAAATGAGTAGGGATCCTATCACTTGACCTGCCACCATCTTTGAAGGTCTGTCAGTCTGAAAGGTCTGTATGTTTGGGAAAACTTGGCACCCTACTTACAAGGGCTCTCCAACATTCTGTGCTTCTATGCTTGAATTTTTGAGATCTACTTGACTGAGTGTAAATTATCTTATCAATTGGTGGCTTCTGGTTAGCCCCCCTATCCTGGTCCCATGCCTACCACTGGTACAAGGTTCAGAGAATGAGAAAAAGAAAAGGATAAAAACCGTAGTTTGGGAAGGAAAAATAAAGAGGCATGCTGTGGAAAAGTGGATCAAGATATACTGAATTCTGTTAATGTGAGGAGACATTGTTCTGTTGGTAGGAGGTATGACAAGGGAGGTAATTCTAGAGTCCTATAGATTCTTTTGGTCTTCTCCATTGCATTTGGAATAATATACATGGTGGCTATCGAATAAGGCAGATCAAAAACTATGAAAAGAATTGAGGATCCTCAATCTGATGCGAAATAGGATGGGAGGCTACACTGGTGAAGGATTCTTTTTCCCCTTAATAGTATTTTTTCCAATTACATGTAAAGAGTTTTCAACATTCACTTTTGTAAAATTTGAGTTCCAAATTTTTCTTCTTCCCTCGCTTCCAAAGACAGTAAGCAATCTCATATAGGCATGTACAATCATGTTAAACAAATTTCCACATTAATCATGCTGTGAAAGAAGAATCATAACAAAAGGGAAAAAAAGTGAAAGTTGTAGGTTTTGATCTGCATTCAGACTCCAAAGTTCTTTCTCTGGATGTGGATAGCATTTTCCATCATGAGTCTTTTGGAATTGTCTTGGATGATTGCGTTGCTGAGAGGAGCTAAGTCTATTATAATTAATCATCACACAATGTTGCTGTTGCTACGTACAACGTTCTCCTGGCTCTGCTCACTTCACTCAGCATCATGTTCATGTAAGTCTTTCCAGGTTTTTCTGAGATCTGCTTGCTTATCATATAAGCAAGCTTATCATACAATAATATTCCATTATATTCATATACCACAACTAGTTCAGTCAGTCCCCAATTGATGGGCATTCCCTCAAAGACATTATTATTTTAATATGGGACATGTTTAATTTGGGATAAATTAGTCCTTTAAGAACACTATGAAAATAAAATTCTTTGCCACCACAAAAAGAGCTGCCATAAATATTTTTGTATATGTGGGCCCTTTCCCTATTTTATGATCTTTTTGGGATACAGACCTAGTAGTGGTATTATTGGATCAAAGAATATGCACAGTTTTGTAGCCCTTTGGGCATAGTTCCTAATTGCTCTCCAGATCAATGGTTGGATCAGTTCACAACTCCACCAACAATACATTAGTGTTCCAATTTTCCCACATCTTCTTGTAGAGGATTTTTTAAAACCTTTACTTAGTATTTTCCCCAGTTACATATAAAAACAATTTTTAATATTTGTTTCTAAAACTCTGAATTCCAAATTGTGGTAGAGGATTTTCTTGAGTAAATCATAGGTACTTTAGGGAAACCAGTGAAGAAGAATAAGGATACTAATTTTGTGAAAGTTGTCTACCATTACCACTATGTACAGACAGCTCTATGACACTAGTCCATTGTTACAGAAGCTCAGGGTCACTGAGATGATTTCTCTATGGGGTCATTTACATGTGCTCACACTCCGAAGGTAAACTACCAATATCAGATTGAGACGGGGCTACCAGATTGCAGAGTCTAATACATGTCTACCAGGGAAGAGATGAACCTACCAGGTGAGAGAGATGGGGCTACCAGTCTGTCATGGCATTGTTAATACCATATACCAACCTTCTCCAAAGGACAATTACACCATTGATCACAGATAAAGTATCCTATGGGCTACAATCCCTCCCCATTTGGGGGAATTAGAGTGTCTCTCTTGCTTAGATGGTGGACATCTGAGTATGCAAGCAGGAGTCTCATGTCTAATGTTGAATTAACTTGAGATTTAATTTGGGTTGCTTGATTGTAAGATCCTTCAAACTTGCTATTACATGCATAGGTGGCTGAGGGATGAGGTAGAAACTATTCCAGCTTTGATTAAAGGGTATCTTCTCAGTAATTATGGTGACCTGGAATAGATGCTATAGAAAAATTAAACTAACTAGAGAAAAGTGACTTCTTATCTGTTACTAGTTGAGTTTTCCATTCTCTTAGAGATGCCCCAGACTTTTATAATCTAGCTAAATTAGTGTTGATGGAAATTAACTTTACATGCTCTTTTCCTCAAATGGTATAGTTTTTACTGGTTATAAATTATTTGTGAATAAAGAAAAGAAAGTTGAAGTACCTCAGGGGAGAGCCCAGCTTGGGAGAAGAAAAAGTGCAAAAATGTAAGAATGAGAATAATGGAGAAAACAGTTAAATATCACGTCTCTTCTAAGAATGTTGTGATCATCCAACGAGTTAAAATTAAGTAGAGTGTTTTGCAAACACAAAAAAGGTACCATCTAAGTGCCAGCTATTATTCTTAGTGTTAGGGTGGAGGCATCTGTGGAACACTGGATATGTTAGCGCTAGCTTAAAGGGATAGAGAAGGGATAGATGAAACCCTTTAGCCAACTTTCCTCAAGGAATTCCTGGAACACTTCTATTTTTGTTGTTGTCGTTCTGTTCAAGTAATAGTTACAACTTAAGGGAACAGGGACAGCTGGGATCAAATCAACCAATCACAGAGTCCCATGATGAGTAAGGGAGCAGCATTTCTATATCATTGGCATTTATCTCTGAAGACGGCCTAATTCCAATTCCAGAGTGTTCTTAAGGTCTCTGGGCGTAAGACCTTTTTTCATCCAATTCATCTACATTTCTGTTAGCAGAAGGTAGAGTGAGTGCCTCTCTCTTACAAGAAATGTTTTGTTACTATCAGGTTAAACACCTAGTGTCCAGAACTACAGTAAACATAGGGAATTAGATAATAATCTAGACTGAAGATTCTCCCATGCTTGTCCAATTTTGGACCAAAAAGATTTAATTTCTTATTTCTCCAATCCTGATCACAAAGACTAGTCATCAATGGTCTCCAGTTACAAGCATCACGATTCAGTATTATAGCAATGCTTCCTCCTTTCAGACCACTTTTCTTCTATGAATCTGGAGTAGGTCTCTGGGCCTCAATTTCCTCATTTGATGCTGTACTCAGAGGTCCAATTCTGTTTAGTTTTAGATAAAGGGGATTCATTGGGATGGCTTTCAGGGTGGGAAAGGAAGAGGGGTTGGATTTGGTTCTTTCAACAATTTTCTCACCACTGAACCCTTCTGTTTCCTATTTCCTTGACTCCTTGACTGAGCATATTGCTTGAGAGGGCCTGAGCAAATCACAACACAAACATGTCCTCCCCACAATGCACTAGGCTCATTCTTTGTCAGTTTGGTGCAGGAACTATTTTTGTTTAAGGGATCACTTCACCAAGAAACATCACACTCTTGCATTGAGGCCCAAGTTCCATTGCAGAGAAGCACTCTGAATTTGTAGTTTTGACCACTGGAGTTAGAGAATGCTCAGCCCAGTTGTCAGTACTCTAGAGAGAAGATGGGAATAGGATGACTTGCCTGAGGTGTGGAAAGGCTGTGATGGTCCCTCTTGTGCTTGGAAAGTGGGAAAAAGAGTTACCTGTAATGGTAGCTGGTCCCTCCATGGTTTACTAGGTAACCATGATCTGTGTACAAATCACTAACTCTTGCTTGTGTTCTCTTTGTTTCAGGTGATGAAGGGAAGTCAAAGTTTGTCCTAGCAAACCTTGAACACTACACAGTCCACCCAAATTTGGTAGGTGGGAAGACATGTTCCCCACGCTTCACTTCCCCTTCTCCCTCAGGAGTCAAGCAAGGGTATAATTATGATGCTGAACTTGGCCCTTCCTAACACTACCACCCCAGCTGCTGCAGGGCTGACCTCCTTTTTTTAATTATTATTTTGCACCCATGATTTCTTTCTCTCTTTAAAAAAATAAAATAAGCTATTTTCAAAACTCAGGCTCCCCATTAAGTACACACTACAGCCTCTCATTCAGAAGGATTTTGCTCTACTTACATGCAAGCAGAGGTGAATTTTTTTTAATATCCTGTATCTTTTCATCCCATCAATGTTGATAATTCTTCTAACAGTGGACGATAGCATCCCAAAGACTGAATCACTGAAAAGGAGCAAAAAATACTTTCCAACACATTTTCTCCTTCCCTTATTCTCTGTGGATTAGATTATTTCCAGTCCAAGAGCAAAATCCTAATGTACTGGAAAGAACATTGGAATCAAAGGCTCTATTCTCAGTGTGACCTTGGGTAGAGACTGGGCTAAATCATCCCTGAGATTCAAAGTTATGATTCTAAACATTCACAAAAGAAAAGTGGTCTGAAAGAAGTAAGTATTGCTATAAGATTTAGTACTTATTACATGTCAGGTACTATGCTAAGTGCTGGGAATTCAGTTCCTCAGGTCACAATTTCTTTTTTTTTCTGCATGCTAAATGTAATTTTAAAGTATATTTTTCACTTACCCTCTCTGGACCTCAGTTTCCTCATTTGCAAAATGAGAGAAAACCCTTTCAGCTCTAAATTCTTGTCTCTATTTCTCTGGTGTGGCCATTAGCTTCTGACCTGCTGTAACTAGATGGTAATTAAGGAAGCAGAGGCAGGCTTTCCTGTCAACTCAGGTCTAAAAAAAAGTTAGATGCACACAGAATTCATTCATCCAACATTTACTGAGCACCAACTACGTGCAAAATATTGTATTATTTGGTTATCTCACCTAGCTATCAGGCAAAGAGCTCCTCTATACTTCTATAAATACCACACACACAGACTTCTTGTCACCCTTTTGTAATTTGTTATTTCCAAATTCAAGTTGCCTTTTCAGATCATAGACTAGGGCTGGAAGAGACCTTGCAGTTCAACTAGTCCAACTCCCTCATTTGTACAGATGTGGAAACTGAGCCCAGGAAATTTAAGTGACTTGTCCAAGGTCAGACAAGCGGTTAGTCTCAGAAGTGGGATTTGAATCCATGCCCTTTGACCCCAGAACCAAGGTTCTTTCCATTGTACTATGCTACTTTGTATATTCCTTTTATTTCACCAGGCTAAAAATATTTGGGGGGAGGGGAGAGGGCAGTGAGAAGAGTGAGCCATATAGTTTGATTGCTCTGGCTCAGACATGTCTCTTAGGGATGACCCTGTCATAATCCTTGAGGATCCTGGGTCCCTATCCTTTCTTCTGCCCTGCCATAGTGAAATGATTTGCCTGGAAGTTCTTACCATAGGAAACCTGTAAGGACACCTCCGAATCATCAAATGCAAGATGGTTCAGAACATACTAGAGACTTTAAACCGCAGTTTAAACAGAAGTCATGATTCCACCTTTTTTGTTAGGACTCATTTCCCCAAGGTTT
Source organism: Potorous gilbertii (assembly GCA_028658325.1). Taxonomy (NCBI): domain Eukaryota; kingdom Metazoa; phylum Chordata; class Mammalia; order Diprotodontia; family Potoroidae; genus Potorous; species Potorous gilbertii. Next base: position 94,801,944 of record CM053770.1, read on the forward strand.
GGCACATGGACCCATTCATATTACACATGTGATAAGCCCCAGAGATTTCTGCTGCTTTATCAGAGACCCTTTTGAGACTCTGGATGGAGAAACTATTTGGTAACAGGATGTGGTTAAAGGGAGCAGATATCCAGAAGCCAAGGCCAATGGCCTGAAGTCTTTCAACTTCCCAGTAGTAAAAATTCATTTTTCTGGTGCCACAAATACACTGAGAAATTATTTTTTTCTATCTTTCAAAGCGGTGTTAGTAGAAATAATCACTTGAAATCTGTCTTCATTCCTTGGATAATTTCTTTCAAAAAAAAGATTAAATGCCTCACTTTTATTAGTATTTCAGAGATAATCATTCTGTACTTATTCCCACATTGGAAATGGGGCAGTTGTTAGCAAAAAGCTCTAGGGAAGATGGGAGAGATGGGCAGTAGAGAAGGGAGCGATTGGGGAAATCGACTCTACAGTTTAGGATGCATGAGTGCTACATTTGGAGTCAGAGGAGCAGTGTGCAGATCCTGGCTCTGGTCACCTATCACCTGTGGGGCCTGTGTGGGCACAAGTCATTCACCTAACTTCTCTGAGATTTTTTCCTCATCCAGAAAATGTAAAGTTGAACTAAATTGTCTCAGAGATCTCTCTTGCTTCAAATCTATAATTCAAACATGTCTGTCTTACAATATTTCTGTGCCATAGTTTCTCTCTCATATTTGCTAAATACTAAATGTAGCTTTAAAGTATATATTTTTTTTGACTATGGAAAAAAATATATGAATAAGAGAAAATAGAAGTCTCCTCCCAGGCAGCCACCTGCTTCATAGGAGTCATTTCTTCTTGTTTCTTTTTCCTAGAATTCCTAAAATTCCTTAGCATTTTTGGTATGCCTTAGCATCATAAGCTCAGGCTCAGAGAGTATCTGTTCCAATTTCTTTATTCTACAGATGAATAAACTGGCCAGAAGTGAAATGTCTTGTCCAAAGCCACACACAAAGAAATAGAACTAGGATTTAGACCCAAGCCTCTAATTTCAAATCCAGCCCTCTTTCTACTGTATTTTATACTCACTCTACTAAGCTGTAGACCAGATCTTCTGGCTGCCCTTTCCCCAAAGATCCAGTCTTCCTCTAACATCTTCTACCTGCTCTTCCCTCTGCTCAGATACAGTATTATGAACCTCTCAAGGTCACAGAACCACACAAGTTATTGGGTGGAAACCAAAAAATCAAAAGATTCATGACGCGAGTGACAGAGTTTGACCAGAATAAGACCTTACTGATTATGACCAACAACCCACCTCCTAGCCCAGTCAACTGGCAAGGAAAGGACAAGCCACCCTGCTACTTTTCCAAGGAGCTGCTTATCAAGGTAATAAACTTCATCTGAGGAGGCTCCTGGTCTCCTTTATGATAAGTACAATGAGAAAGTATTGGGTAGAGAAATTAGGTTGTGTGAAAATTAAACAGACTGCAGTTTTCCTTTTTTAAATAATTATACTTTATTTTAACATTATTTTTTCTAACATTTTGAGTTCCAAATTCTCTCTCCCTCCAGTTCCCCCCACTCATTGAGAAGGAAAGCAATATGATATCACTAATAAATGGGAAGTTATACAAGACATATTTTCAGATTAGCCATGTTGCAAAAAAAAAAAAGCAATAAATAGAAAGTAAGTGAAGAAAATGTGCTTCAATCTGCACTCAGAGTCCCTCAGTTCTCTCTTTGGTGGTAGATGGTATTTGTCATCATGAGTCCTCTGGAATTACCATACTGTAGTTTTCAATTGTCACTCCCAGTCAGTCCTCTTTTCCACAGCTAAGATAGAAATGACTCCACTGAGTCACAGCAGTTGCTAGCAGGGGTGCTGATACTTGCTCACTTCTCCAATTGTAAGGAGTGTAGAAGCTCAGCAGAGAACAATCCCTGACCCTACTGGAGAGCCTTAGTTTGCAAGAAGGGCATGTCTGCAATGTTTGGGGTTCCACAATTAAACAGACACCACCAGTTTCCCAGCTGGGAATGACGTAGAAAACCTTTCTTAGGAGGAGTAAACAGAAAGAAGTATTCGGAAGGGAAAGAAGCAGAGGATCGAAGCTATTTCTGAAGCTTAGAAAAAGAATTTCTGAGCTCTATCTCTTACTTGTACAAGTATCTTTCAATATTGTCAAAGGAAGGCTCTTTGGCAGAGACCCTTTCAATTATTCTTGTCCTCCTAATTCTGTGGATGGCCTTTATTCTTCCAAACACCTGGTTTTTGTCCCAGCATCCCCAACATCTTGTTGCTGGAAATGAGAAATAATTTAACACCACAGATCCATTGCTCTAAAGTTTCCTTTATAGGATACCAAAGGGAAGCAATATCAGCATGCTAGCTGGACCAGCCTATGAGAGAGCAATCCATCATAAACATGTAGTAAGCACCTACTATGTGCCAGGCACTGTAAGTGCTGGGTTTTTTACACCTCCTACTATTATTACCAAATTTTTCTCTTTCTTTGGGCAAATAACCACCTGAGTACTGCTCTAAAAAACAGATGATCTTTTCAGCTATACTCACATTAGAGAACCTACTCGAGGTTCAATCAGTTACTGAGTAGCCCTGTAAGGCTTTGAGCATTGGGCAACAGAATCATGTAAGTTAATGGTCTTTGAAATATCACAGCAATCCAAAAGAGCAAACGTCTTAATTTTCAAAAAAGGGAAGAGTCTGAGAATTAGAGATCAGTGAGTTCTGTTTTCTCTGGTTCCCAACAAAATTCTAAAGTGTGTTATTAAAGAGATTTCACGTACATCTGGAAAAGGAAATGGTGGTCTCAAAGTGCTGGCTAGCACAATTTCTTCAAGAATATTCTGTATCGGACTAGGCTCATTTTATTTTTTAACAGGGATACTAGGTTGGTAAAATCAGGGGAACAAACTAAATGTTAACTAAATATAGTTTGTCTATATTTTCTAAAATATTTAACAGAATTCCTCACATTATTCTTATGGAGAAGATGGAGGGATGTGTGCTCAATAAATTAGGTGGATTTGGAACTTCTTAAATGACCTGACCTAAAAAGTTTTCATTAAAAAGTTTTCATAAATGAGTCAAGGTTCACTGAAAAGGAGGTTTCTAGAGGACTGCCCTAGGGATCAGTGCTTGTTCCTATACTGTTAAAAAAATTTTTTATCCATGACTTGGCTAAAGGCATGCTTATCAAATTTACAGGTGACAAAAAGGTAGGCAGGACAGCTAACATGTTGGATGAAAATCAGCTTCAAGAAAATATTTTTAACAGGCCACAACACTGGGTTGGATCAAATAAGATTAAATTTAATAGGGATAAATGTTATATCTTGTCCTTGGATTCAAAAACTCAATATCATAAGTACAAGACACTAAACATAGTTTATTTGAGAAAGGTTAAGGGGTAAGGAATTCTTAACTTGGGGTCCACTAACTTTTCAAAAATATCTCTACCTGTGCTTCAATATAATTAGCATCTTTTGTAATCCTATGTATTTTATTTGTTTAAAAATATAATTCTGAAAAGGGGTCCATAAGCTTCACCAGGCTACCAAAAGGGCCCTTGGCCCCCCAAAAAGGTGAACACCTCCTGACTGAGGGGATTTAGTAGACTGCAAATTTATTATGAGTCAAGTATGACAACAAAAGACCCTAAAACCTTAATATAACCTTAGGTCATTTTAATAGAGGAACAGTGTCCAGAGCTAAGGAAATAAAAGTACTACTGTAGTTTGCTCCAAACAAACCATCTCAGGATTATTGTGATCATTTCTGGGAAGTACATTTTAGGATGCGCTTTGATAAGGTGTAAAGCATCCAGAAGAAAGTAACATAGATTATGAAAGGTCTTTAGGTCATACTACACAAGTACTGGTTGAAGGAAGTAGAGATGTTTAGTCTAGAAAAAAAAAACTTGCTGTATGCTGCCATGACTGTTATCAAGTATTCAAAGTTCTGTCACATAGAAGAGAGGTTAGATTTTTTTTTTTACTTGGTCTCAGAGGGAACAAGTAGGAGCACTGGATGGAAGTTGTAGAGGTAGAATAGGCTTGATTTAAGAAAAAATTTCTGGCAATTAAAGCTGATCATAAGTAGAATGGGTTACCTCTGGAAGTAAGTGATTGATTTCTCCCTTACTAGAAGTCTTCAAGCAAAGGCTGAATAACCACTGGTTGGGTATGATCTAAGGGGAAGCTCTTGTTCAAGTATAGGTTAGATTTAGTGGATTCTGATGCCCCTTCCAACTCTAAGGCTCTGAGTCTGAGGTTTTGCCAGTCCTTCTGGGGAACAGTGCTACTTTGGATGGATGCGAAATCACATTATTTCAGGTGTTACTTTCTGTCAACTTCTTTGTGTGGAACTGGAACCCAATCCAAGTTCCGTTTCCACAACATTAAAAGCCCAATGTGCCAATCCTGCCTTTTCACATACTACTGATGTAATCCTAATAAAGCTGCCCCCAGGCCCAATATTCTAACTTCCTTTTGGGCTCTACTGAACAGCAGGCCCACTGCCCCTCCCTAACCACTGCCCCCCAACTCACACTCAGTAGTCCTATCTTCTTCATATATGCCTCACTGCTCACTAGAACAATAGAAGTGTCCATGAACTCCCACTTCTCAAAGAACAGTAGGCATATCCATGTGATGGGACTCCAGCCACTGCCCTCAGACCCATTCCTCATATTTCCCACAGAAACAGCAGGTGTGTCCATGCACTCAACCACAATCGTATCCCTCAAGTCTCAGGACCACGATAGTCAGCCAATCAAAAAGCAGCAGCACCAGGATGCCCAAGCTGGATGTGGACCCCAAAACAATAGAAGGGACTTTCCCTAAGTAGGCAGCTATGCAGTAATAGCAAAAGCTGTCCTTTAGATGAACTTATGACATAGAGAGGCTTATTATAATATCATTATCATACATACGTAACCTCCCCATGGGTTTTCTTCTGTAGGCATCGTGAGTAATCACATGTGCAGTTCCACTGAGGTTGGGAGCCCTCCCCTATTATCTAATCCCTTAATAAATTCCTCCTACCTTTTTAATATTCATAATTTTTGTTATATAACTGCATCTTTACCCTATAAAAATCCATCTTGCTTTCCTAAAGTTGCTAGTTCTTCTTGGAACTTAACCCACTTAATGAGAGGCATCAATCTCAATAAATGCCTATACCTGGATGAGAGGTGTTTTGACTGAATTCTTTGAGATGGTTCCTCCACAATACGTTAGTAAACCACAACACTATCATTTTCTCTTCTTCAGCCACAAGAACAACAGAAAATCACAAGTCACGCTGGTCTCCCGCTGATGAAGAAGAAATTAAAGACTGAACCCAGGACGCCCTTTCCTGTAGTAATATTGGAGGATGCTACACCGAAGCGGGAGCAGTGGTACAGGTGAAAGCCCAGTACTTTCCCTTACTAAACCTCCCTTGTTCATGCGTTTGAGCACCATATTGGATTTGGAGCCTGGTACAGAGGCCACCTAGAGAACTGCTATACCATCTAGCATAGTGGTGCAGAGTGCTGGGCCTGGGGTCAGAAAGACCTGGGTTCAGATACTTACTGGCTCTGTGACCCTGGACAAGTCACTTCACCTGTCTGCCTCAGTTTCCTCAGCTGAAAAACGGGGGTAATAATAATACCTCCCTTCCAGGATTGCTATGGGGTCTGATGAGATTTATAAAGCACTGAGCATTGAGCACTGAGCACTGAGCACTGAGCATTGAGCACTGAGCACTGAGCACTGAGCATTGAGCACTGAGCACTGAGCACTGAGCACTTAGAGAGTAAGTGCTTAATAAATGCTGGCTACTTTGGTTCAACTTCCTTCCTCCTTCCCTTCCTCTTCTCCTTCTTCCCTTCTTTTCTTCCTCCCTCTATTCCCTCTTTCCTTCCCATCTCCCTTTATGTACTCATAAGTCCTACGGGGCCAGCTCCTAGTAACACCCTTTAAGATTTCATAAACCTCTTTTCTTTCAAATGCCATTAATCATAGGCTCTTTTTCCTCTCCAAAACTCAGACAATGGAATTAACTTTTAACTGACAGATCCTTTCTATGATGAACCTTGGCTCTGGCTCCACTAAATAAATTTTCCCTGTTAAGGTTTTCCACCAATGCTGATTTCAAGGGTGAAGCCAAGTTTTCCAAGCTCCATGCCCTAAAGAAGCAGCAGGAAAAGTATCCTGAACTTTCCTTTGTTCCAGATTTTAGGTCAGGTAAGAAGAAAGATGGCCAAGTTCCCCTCCCTGTCTATTAAACCATTGTTTTGGGGGCTGGATGCAAGTAAATACTAGAAATTCTTTAGAGAATAGGTAAAAAGAGGTTTGCTGAATGTCCACAGTACACGTGCCTGTCACTTGTTCATACACAATGGGGATCAAAGCAGAAGAAGATCAGGTTCAACCTGTATGACCTTGGACCAGTTAACTCCATTTGTAAAATAAAGGAGTTGGACTAGATGGCCTCTGAGAGTCCTTGTAGCAGTGTGAAGTTGCTATGGCGTTGGACCTAGAGTCAGAAAGTTTTGGATTCAAATCCCAGCTCGGACTCTTACTGGCTGTGTGACCAGCCGCAAGTGGCTTAACCTTTCTGTGCCTCAGTTTCAAGAACTGTAAAATGAGAAGGTTGGACTTCTTGAATTGTAAAGTCCTTTCCAAGCTCTAAACCTATGATCTTATAATCCTTTCACCTCTAAATCTCCCTTAATCTCCAGATTCCAATGGCAAACTAAATAAATCTTTGAGATTTCCCCTTCTGCTCAGTGAAGAACAATGTTCACACAAATCAGTAGCTGTCAGAATTGAGGATTCATCCAATTCTATTTGTCCTCAGAGAGATGAACTTGGGTTGAACTTATAGAAAGCAGATTTATGAGTGATGGAAGGAAAAAGTTCTTTACAATTAAAACTGTCCAAAAGTGGAATGGGAGTTTTCCCCTCACTAGAAGCCTTCAAACACAGGCTAAAGAAGGACTCCTTGGGATTCTGTTTCAGGTAGGCGTAGGACTAGATAGTCATTGGAGTAAATCTTGTCTGATTCTTAAGACTCTGCAGTTCTGAGTGGAGACGTATAGATAGGCAGAGGGGGAAAGAAGGACAGTCCAGTGGGTTCAAAGCTTGGCTGTCCCCCATGCCTGAAACACTCGTTACTTCTGCCTCCTCCTAGCTGAATTCCCTCAAGTCTCAGCTAAAGTCCCACCCCCTGCAAGAAGCCTCTTCCAGTCCTTTATCTTAGTGCCTTCCCTCCTCTACTGTCAAATAATTTATCTTGTCTCTATCTCATACGTACTTAGTTATTTGCATGCTGTCTCCCACATCCGACAAGAAGCTCTTTGAGAGCAGGGACTGAATGACTGTCATATAGCAGGCTCTTAATCAGTGTTTTTTGACTAAGGGCAGAGTAGTAGAAGGTACAGAGAAACGGAGAGGACAATATGATCGTAAGGATAGCTCACTTATATTGACTGACAAATCATGGAAAAGACGGGGGTAGAAATGAGCCTCATGACTTGGGAATACAGAGTGCCTCCTTCCTCCTAATATTAAGTGCCTACTATGTGCTAAGCGCTGGGGACACAAAGGGAGGCAACAGAACAGTCCCTGTTCTCAAGAAGTTTCCAATCTAATGGGAGGAGGACAGCATGCCTATCCACGGGATAAACCGTTAATAACTAGCAGAGAGAAGGCACTTTAGTATCAGGAGGGCTGGGAACGGCTTCTGGTAGGATGCACGCTTGCGGGCTGGCTGCGGAGAGCAGCATCCTTCTCCTCAGTCGTTCGGTCTAAGGGTGCCCCTCCCGGAGGCACCACCTTCTCACGGGTTTCTCTGCTTGGTTGCAGCCGCAAGGGAAGCGAGGACCAGACGGAAGATCTCCGTGGTAACCTGGGAGCCGCTGACCCTCGCGACCCTCCTGGAAGAGAAGCCCACGCTGACGGTGCCCTTGCCTGGAGACAGCCCCTTCCGCTACGGGAGGGCCACGCAGTGGTTCATAAACGCGACCTCGGAGCCAGACTGAGCCACGCGAGCTCCCGAGGCGCGGCACCCACGGCCACGGCCGGGCCCGCATTCGGGGCCTCCGCGTGACTAGGAGCGCCAGCCCCACGCCGGGGAAGGCTGACGTCAAAGGACCTCGTGTGTCTGCCACACAGCCAAGCCCCGGCCCTGCAATTAGGAGCTTTAGGGCCGAATGGATCCACTTTCGCTTTCTATGCGTGTGTTAGAGTGCATCAGGGCGGACGACGGGAAGGGAGTGTTAGCACAGAGGGGAAGGCGGGACGACCGGCACAGCGGGGCGGGGATGACTCACTGCGCAGCGGGGAGGGGGCGGGGTTTCTGCTGGAGTGACGGGTGCACTGCCCAGCCAGCTTGAGGGATGGGGGCCGGGCTTCCGGTGGAGCCTGTTCCTCTCGGCGGTGTCGGCTCCGACGGTTCCGGTTGGCCTAGAGATCAGTTGTCGCGGGAGATGATTAAAAAATTCGACAAGAAGGACGAAGAGTCTGGTACACGCAGGGACCTGGGGGATGCCTCCCATCCCCACTTTCCGACGCTTCCTCCTCGTAGTGCGGGGGCAGAGGGGCGGGGGCCGCGCGTCTTCCTCCCCTAGAGAGCGGGACGGAGGGAAGGTGGGAGGAGCGGGCGGGGCTGAGAGCGGCTCGGAGCTGGAGTCCCTCCTCCTCCACTAGTGCGAGTCCGTCGCGTGGCCCCTCCCCCAACTCGAGACCCTGCCTTCCCCCTCCCCCCCTCCGGGTCCGGCCGCGCGCGCCGCGCCCGGGCTGCCCCACACCACCCGCCCCGCCCCTCGGCTCCGGCGCTCGGGAGCCCTCCCCTGGCCGGCCCTCGGGCGCATGCTCCCGCTGCGCTGCCCCTCGCAGCCCTTCCCCTCCGGCCCCGGGGGTTGGTGGCGGAGAGGAGGCGGGGCCATGGCTGGAGGCGGTCGAAGTGAGCGGGGGCGGGGGCGAGGGGGCGGCGTGGGGGGTGTGGGGGGCCAGGGTAAGAAGCGTGAGGACCCCTGGACCTCTGAAACCTTGGGCCGTTGCTCCTTGGTTCACCTTCGCGGGGGGAAGCGAGAGCTCGTACACGCCCGGGGCTCCGGCTTCCCTCGTGGGCCCTCCAGCCCAGCTCCGGGCTTTGGGGCCGGGGCAGCTGAGGGTGGGAAAATCGAAGGTTTAGGAAGGAGGGTCGGGATCGCGGCTTGATTTGAAGGGCCCTCTCGTGGAAGATGGATTAGATCCGCCCCGCTTGCCCCCAGACCCAAAAGGTGTCTCTTGTCAAGTGTAACTTGGCGTCCGTGGAGAGGAGTTGCCCACGATAGGGCTGCCCCAAGTCGGCCAGGGCCGGCCTTGGACACAGTGGATCTCCCTCTTGGGGTACGTGGAGGGTGCTTGAGGCCCCGGCCCCCAGCTGAAAGCGGGCACAGCGCCTTTGACCTAGGACACGCATCCCCGGCCTGAGACTCCCGGGGAGAACTTAGGCCTGCATCTTAGCTGGAGCGGAGGCGGGGCCTCCTAACTCTGGGAAGTTTCCCCCGCAGTTACAAAGTTACTGAAATGTGTACTGAGCTAAAGAGCTCAAAGTGCCCCGACTGTTGGATGCATGCTTGTCGCAAAGGCCCATAGAACTGGAAGGGACCTTGAAGCCCATCTAGTCTGTCATGAGTCTCCTTGAGAAGACAGAGTACCCCCTGTCAACTAGACCAACTCCTTCATTTTACAGATGAGAAAGTGAGATATGAATAGCGACAGGAAGCCCATGGATCTCACTTTCTTCTTTTGGATGCCTTCAGTGGATAGGAAGTGCTTTCAGTCTACACCTAATAATTTCTACTTATTTGTTAGTTCCCAGTTTTGTCCCAGAAAATCTCAGAAGAATTTGTTCCAGGAAACTTGTTTTATAGCTTGGGCTTTCAGCCCCTACCACTTTACCCTAGGGCTAGAGGGGCATAGATTTAAAAAATGGAAGGGATATTAGAGGCCACCAAATAAAACCTTCTCTTCTTCCACACACACTTTTTACAGAAATAGAAACTGAGGTACAGAGAGGTCACACAAGTAAGAATCCCAGCTAGGATTTGAACTTCTGTGTTCCTATTTCAAAGCCCAGCACTCCATCATTTACACATAATATAATTCCTATTTTAGTCCCATTTTTGGTAAATGTTACAGTCAGGAGGTGTGTCAGCAGAGCTAGAAATAGAACCAAGGTCACTTCATTTCATCTACCAGCAACTTAGTAATGCCTGCCATTGTGGTACCCAGATGCTCAGGCTCTTACAAAAGTTTTCCTGAATTTGTTTTGATTTTTTTTTTCATTTTGTTTCCAGTGTTTCTTAATTGTTGGTAAATGAATTTGCCTGTGGCTAGTTATCAATACTTTTTATTTGTTTTCTTTTTTAGGGAGTGGCTCTAACCCTTTTCAGCATCTGGAGAAGAGTGCTGTTTTGCAGGAGGTATTACTTCGAAATATATTGTCTTTTATGTTTGTTTTCCCCAGAGTGGGATCAGAACATCTCTAGGAGACATTGGAGACATTCAGAGTTTATGTTTCAGCTCTCATGACTGAAAAATGTTTGCCTAGTGTTGAATTAAAGCATGAGATAAAATAATATAGCCTAAAGGAAAAAAGAACAATGGTATGCTTTGACATTGGATGTTAAAAGAAGATAAATATGCTGTGATGCCATGAAAATTTTGGTATGAAAGATGTCAAACAGGTACTTTGTATAAAGCTGCTGACGGAAGTTATAAATGTTAAATTTCATATCAGCTTTTTGAGTTACCTTAATATTGTGATTATTCTTTTTTTGAAAAATGAAATCCTGAAATTAAACCAGAGGGAAAGAGTGGAATAATATAATATAGAGACATATTTCCTAGTTCATTTTTCTAATATAATAAACTAAATGCTTCATTTAACTAATATTACTTGGACTTTATGATAGAAGAATTTGACAACATCATTAATATATAGAAGACAATTTATTGGGATTTGTGATTGAGAAGGAAAAGATACTCTCTATTTTCTGTGCTCCCCCAGGCTCGTATCTTCAATGAGACTCCTATCAATCCAAGACGATGTCTCCATATTCTGACCAAGATCCTTTATTTACTGAACCAGGTAAATGAAACTTAGGGAAGCAGTTCTCCTTTCTGGGGCTCAGTTTTCCTAATCCATAGAATGAAAAGGTTCAACTAGATGAGCTTTAAAGGTCTCTTTGACTGCTAAAATCCTGTGGTTTTTTTATTCTTTCAAAATTTGTTGTTTTTAAAGGTCAGCTTTTTTAAAATCCAGAAAGTTTATTTTAATTGAATAACAAGATTGAAAAGTCCTTGAAGGCAGAGACCATATTATGTACCTTTTTGGTATTCTCCCATATCAGTTTATCAAGTATTTATTAAGCACTACTCTGTACTAGGCCTAATACTTTGTGCTGGGGACACAGACAAAAATCAAGCAGTCTTTGACCTCAGTGAGCTTGAATGCACTGCTAACCATATAGGACAGGCACTCAAATAATTTTTAGTTTGAAATGAATAAAGAATAATTTATTTTGGAAATATTTTGACTGTATTTGTTCAGAGGTTTTTATGTTTCTTTCAAAATATAATAAAAAAAAATTAAAGATTTCTGATAGATTTATCAGCCTCCCTGTAGATTAGAACAAGTATGTCATACTCCAAAGTTTAATTTTTCAAATACTGAGAAGTTTTTATCTCAGAAAAACCTGGGGCAGAGGGTCTAGAACATTAGTGAATGTCACTCTCAGTCATTATCAAAAGGTGGCCATTGTGATGGTTAAACTCACTTGTTAGTAAGACTGAGTTTAACAGTTTAATTTCATGGAAGTATTTTTATTTCACTCCATCTAGACTAAGCCTTATACTCCTCATTCTAGTCAGTTATGTAACAAATTTGTGTCATTGGTTGAATGAAAATATGGATAATTACAAACTTATCACTGAAATTGAAAAAAAAGCTAAAAACCCATATTCTATTTGTGGTGGGTCAATAATATGATGTATAGAAAACACATTAAAACATATAAATGGAAAGCAAAGTTTTAATTTGTTTTTTTAATTTGCCTTTTTAAAAAATTACAGTTGTGAATCTCTGCCTGTCATGGAGGTAGAATTTTGACTAGGTCAGTTTTGATCAGAAGTCAGTTTCATTTGCTATCTGGATAGTGCAGTTGATGTTGTAGTCACATGCATGTAGATAATTTTTTTGTCAGTTTACCTAGTTCCTGGTTTATGGAGTGATACTTTTAAAACATTGTACCAAAATTTGCTTTTCTATGTGTTTTCAGAGATTAGTAAGGAAATAAGATTCATAAATTTTGGTTAAAAATTCATGTGCCCTGAAGATATTCAATAATTTTTTCATAAAGTAATGAGCAAGCTATTACAAATGTGTAGACTAGATACCCTCTCTCTAAAATAATATACAAATTGCATTTCAATTAAATGTTCTAAACTTTTATTACATTAAACTTTATTACATTTCATCTTAGGCATTTAGAGCATTTCATTTAACTCTATTCTTATATTAATAAGATGCAGTTCTAGCAGTAGTGAGATTTTTATAGAAGTCTGAATTCTGAAGGGTTAATGAACCAGTGCTGTTTTGAGTCAATAAATTAAACACTGAGATATTGATAGTTCCTGTTAACACAAGATCTATTGTGGTTTTAATCTTAGTGAATACACACACACACATTTACTCACTCTCACTAAGACATACTTTGTAAAACAGAGGTCCACTCTAATTAGTTTTCAGATCTCTTGGTAGATCTTTCAAGCTGGATTGTGCATTCTTTTCTGGGATTCTTAGTAACAAAGAAGGCATAGTCAGTTCCAGGTACTCCCTCCCCTTTGCTAAGATGCTTTACCTTCAGTGTAAAAAGGAGTTTATCTTCTAAACCTTGCCCATCCTGATAGGCTCAAGGCTTTAGAAAAATGAAGAAGAGTAGATCTTCTGCACAAAAGAGTTAAAACTGCTGTTCTGGCATTGAGTTGCATAATACTACTGATTTTTCAAATTAAAAAAATGTGCAAAATTGCTATGTTGTTACATACTCAGAAAAAGAGAAAATTGACATTTGAAAAATTGGAATATGGAGGAAGATTTACCTAAATGATGGCTTTCCCAAGACTCTAAAGGCCATATAAAGTAATAGAAGTTTTAGAGGAAAATCCCCAATCAGGTTAGCAGATTTTTTTTAAATTGACTTTTATTTTGGTTAGGGTGAACACTTTGGAACTACTGAAGCCACTGAAGCCTTCTTTGCAATGACTCGATTATTTCAGTCTAATGATGTAAGTCTTTACTTTTTAAACTAAATTAGTTTTTTGTTTTTTTTCTGTTTGCATTGATAAGAAGTGAGTTAGTTATTTCCACAGATATAATTAACCCTTGTCCAGGACTTTGGGTGCTTCATGTGTTGGTGAGCTTTAAAATATGTTCACTGACTTAAAGGTTGAGTTCAACTTGGAAAACATTTCCCATATAGCCATGTCATAGGTTTTAATAATGTGTTTATGTGATTAATATTTCTGATGAAAAATTCACTCTTTGTTCAACAGCTTTTTTCATAACATAATTGAGTTAATAAATCACTATGAAACATACCTTAATTCTAAACAGTTTGAGGATTATTTAGTCAATGATCTACATTGTGTTAGCCAATATAATTAGGGAGGAAAACCCTTTTTTAGAAGGCTTACATATTAAGAAAACAATTAAATGAAATAATTTTATTCAACATGATTTGCCCAGAATGTCTCCCATTTTATATCTATATCTATAATTCCAAAGAGCCAGGATGAATTCAAATGTATAATGATTCTTGTAGGGAAGGTAGGTTGGAGAATTTTGTACCACCTTCTCCCCTAGCCTTGACTCTCCTCTGATCATATTCCCTTGATTTTGACTCCTTCCTTGCCCCTGTTGATTTTTGCCTCATTCACTGATTGCCATCAGCTTGACTTGACAGTAATACAGTTAGATGAATTTAGAACTGGTTGAATGGCTAGACTTAAAAAATAGTCGTTAATAATACAATGGCAAGTGATAAGAGGTCTCCAATGGAGTCCTCAGAATCTATTCTTAGCTTTGTGCTGTTGAATATTTTTAATCAGTTGTTGAAAAAAGACATGGAAAGTATGCTTATAAAAATTGCAGATGATCCTAAGCCAGTAGGGATAGCAATTGAGATAAGATCTTAAATCTAATAAGATGAAATTCAATAGGGATAAAAGAAATGTTGGGTTAGGAAATCAGTTTCACAAGTACAGGATGGTGGAGGTATGGTTAGACAGCATTTTTTCTGAAAGATATGTAGAGAATAGTGTACTACCAGTTCAATATAAGTCATTGTATTATGGTCACCCCTAAAACTGATAAGCTATTGTGATCTTGTACTGTATTATTAATTGCATCTAGGAATAGGGATATAATAGTCCCTCTGTAATTCAGCTCTCATTAGACTTCATCTGGAATATAGTGTTCTGTTCTGGGGGTTACAGTTTAAGAAGAATATTGATAACCTGGGGAGCAGCCCAAATGAGGATGGGTCTTGCATTCATGTCATATGAGGTTCAGTTGTAAAGGAACTGGGTAGGTTGAGCCTGGAGAAGGGAGTGGATATAATAGCTGTATTCACATATTGTAAGGAATGTAATATGAGAGAAATGAGATTTGTTCTGTTTGGTCCCAGAGGGCAGAACCAGAAACAATGTGGTAGAAGTAGCAAAGAGGCAAATATGTGCTTGATATTAAGAATAACTTCCTAATAGCTAGAGCTGTCCCAAAGTACAATGGGCTGCATTCAGAGGTGGTGAGTACCCCTTCCTTAGAAGTTTTCGGGCAGAGGCTGGGTGAAAGGTTGTTGGATATGTTATAGCAGAATTCCTTTCCAGGTATGAATTGGACTAGATGGCTGCTGATGTCACTGTTGTAGTAGTGGTCTGTCATCATTAGTGTCAAAATCCAGTCTCTAGAGGCAGTGGTGAGTGCCAGGATGGGCGGAGACAGCTGCACTAAAGCCAAAGGGGGTGGGCAGAGTTAGGGATTGAGATCCAAGTAGTGAAGAGAAAGTACGTGGACCAAAAAAGCACAGCCTGCCTAGTGTGTAAGAATGGCCATGCTACAGGAAGTTAGGCTTCTGTCTCCTGTGCACAGTAGGAGGTGTAAAATAAAGACTCTGTGAGAGCCAGTTAGGAATCGTGTAGTTTTCTTAGTGTTTAGTTGAAATTGTTCATTTGAATATGTTAAAAAATTCTGATAAAAATTGACAAAAAAGCATCAGGCATCTAGAAGAACTGTCCTTGCTTCAATGAAGTGAAGAATAGAAGGAAAAAATCTGTCTTTTGATTGTTTAGCTGTGGCATCCTTATTATTGTTTATATTCTTTTAATGAAATATTGAGTTAAATCTATGTCATCTTAATCTCAAAACCCTTTACACTTTAGACTCCATCTACCTTTTTAATCACTCTGGTCCTCTATTCATTTGTAGCAATTTTTCTAGTTCAGTAGGCTTCCTCCCTGTGGGGTGTGGGTAAGTGGGTCCATTTCTTTGTAGTTCATTATGCTTATGAAACCACTGGAATGAATTTAAGTTGACTTTCTCTAAAGTTAAACATCCTGATATTTGGAAACGTCTGGATAAATGGTTGAATTTTTCACCGTTCTTCTAGATGATAAGTGCTATGCTGGCACAGAATTTGTTTGCTTTTCAGAGGTGCCATGAGATACTTAGAATTGTTCTTATCTAGATGTTTAGTTTTTCATCATACAAGCTCCTAGGGGTTTTTGTCATGGGAACCTGATTAAAAAATCACTTAAATCCTCAGCAAAACTTTAATTTGTGTAGCTTGTATAACAACATCCTTAGCAATAACATATTGCCTTTTGCAAATGATTTTTCCCAGCAAACACTGAGAAGAATGTGCTACCTCACCATCAAAGAAATGGCCAACATCTCTGAGGATGTGATTATTGTCACAAGCAGGTATGTGAAGGTGAAGAAACCTAGGTGAGGATTATTATATACTAATAGAATTATAATTAGTTTTACATTTTGACTAGTAGATAGATCACTGGTAAATCACTCTTCCTGAAAACTGGGAATGTTAAGCAGACATTGATAAGTTGGGAATGTCCACACAAGGACAACCAGGATGGTGAAGAACCTTGATGTTATGGTACATGGGGATCAGATAAAGAATCTGATGATGTTTACCCTGGAAAAGAGAAGTTTTAGTGGGGATGGGAAACTTCACTTAAAATTTTTGAAGGAGTGTTAGTGAAAAAGGGATTATTACACTTGTTCTTTTTGGTCCCAGAGGGTAGAAATAAGTATAGCTATTAAAAAAAAAAAGATTTCATCTGGTTAAAAGGAAAAACTAGTAATTAAGAGTTATCCAAAAATAGAATGTACTGCCTCGAGAGATTAATAGTGGATTTCCCATCATTAAAGGTTTTTGAACAAAAGCTGGATGACCATTTGGAGAATCATAGAGTGAGAGTTTGAAGGGATTCTCATTCAGATTTTGGTTGAACTAATTAGCCTGTGAGAGATCCCTTTCTGGTCCCTTCTTTTACTGTTGGTAGCTTTTGCTTTTTTTTGGCCTTCTACTAAATAATATGGTCTTTGCAGATTAAAGTGGCTTCGTGGTGAAGGTGCTAGGGAAGGACACCTCAGTTCCCAAAAGCCATAACTATGATCTGGTTAAACCCATCAGGGCTGAAAACAACAAACTGTTTTCCCAGGGATGAGAAAGAAATGGCACAGCCCCCACCCTTAAAGAGCTTACAGTCTAATGAAATGATATGACATGTACTTGAAGAATGTGATATACTGTTGAATGTGATAGGGGGCAAAGGAGAAATTCAGGCAAAGAGTTACAAGAAAATGGAATGAGTGGAAAGATGATTAGGAAAGGCTTCCCTGAGGAAGTAGCACCTAAGCTGGGACTTTAAAAAAGAGAAAGACTTCAGTAAGCAGAGATGATAAGGCAGTGCATTCCAGGCGTGTTGAATGGCTTACATAGATGTAAATATATAGAGGTGGTGTGTAGGAGATTGAAGATCAGCTACTAATCTAATTTGTCTAAACCACTGAATGCAGTAAAATAATTTGAAATCAAACTGTAAAAATAGATTGGTAGTTCTGAGAAGAGACTGTTGAGGTTCTTTAAAAGTTAAAGAATTTGTATTTGATGCTAAATTCAATAGGGTGTCACTGGAGGTTCTTGATCAGAGGTGTGACATGATCAGGCTTCTGCTTTAGAGAGATTATTTTAGCAGTTGGGTGAAGGATAAATTGGAAGGACAGGAAGATGTTATAAAATTCTAGGTAAGGTATGGTAAGGACCTGAACTTTGGGGTGGCAGCAGGAATATAGCAGAATAACCAGATGGGAGAAAGATGGGAAAGGTAGAATTACCAGGGCCAAGTAACTGGAGGAGAGGGAAGATTAATAAGTAACACTGAGATTTTGACCCTGGGTGACTGGGGAGGAGGGGCAGGTTTCAGGGGGAAAGATGATGGATTTATTTTGGACATACTTCATTTGAAGTGCCAGCAGGACATCTAGAAGATGATGTCTAACAGGTTGTTGGAGGCTTAGGAGGAGTGTGCAGGGGGAGATTGGAGCTGAACTTTTAGAGCTAGCTGTTAGATGCAATAATTGAAGTCATAGGATTGGTGAGACTAAGGGACCGAATAGAGAGAGAAAAGTGGACCAGTGATAAAGGCTTAGAGGAATAAGCACACCTGTTGAGCAGTGGGAGGAGGAGAAGGATGCCCCAATAAAGGAAATTAGGAGGGAGCAGGAGAATTAGGAGAGAGCAAAATCACAGAAACCAAGGAGGAGAAGGATTCTGTACCAATATCCTATTTCAGCACAGTCAAGAAGAATAAGGATTGAGAAAAGATACTATAGTTTGAGCAGAGTAGTAGATAGAAGCCCCGGACTACAGGGTTGGATGCTAGAAAGACTGGAAGTTTTGTAATAGAAACCTAGGATATTATCTTAAGGGGAATAGCAGAGTTGGACAGAAGATTTTTATTAGCTTGGGGAGCCTAAAGAATTGTTAGCCTAGCTTTCTCAATTTGTTAGAAATCTTGTTTTCCATGGCCTGTTTTTTTTAATGTTTGTCCTAATTTCTTTTCAGTATTAGACTGAAAGTGGAGAATGTTACTGAAAACTAGCCAAGCAGGAGTCTGTGGAGGAATGCATATTACCATAATTAATAGCATATTAATTCATTTCAATTTCTCTAGTCTGACCAAAGACATGACTGGGAAAGAGGATGTGTACCGAGGTCCAGCCATCAGGGCCCTCTGCAGAATCACTGATGTAAGTTCTATTTGTGTGGTTTCGTAGGAAATGTTGTATCTCTAAATGTTTCCCAGAGATCAGTGTTTAGTTTTTATAGCACTCTTTACTCTGACAAGGAGATGGCTTCCTTAAGGTTTCATTTTAATGGATTAATTTATAATACATCTATACATATACACATATTTGCATACATACAGACATAGCACAAGTGCCTGTAATGTCACTTGTTTACATTGACTTTGTAGTTACCATATTCATCTACTGACCATAGGCCAAGCCTCTACCTTGAAAGGAAAAAAATATACACAGAGGTATACACTGAAAAGTAAGGTTCATCATTGATGGCATTGAGTTCATACACATCAGATTTGTAGAGATACGGTGTGGAAGAGGCTGAGGAACAGATAGTGATCTAATTTAGCTAGTATGGCCTATATTTGAATCAGTATGACATTGGCTTGTCATCTCAAGTGTTCAGTTTGAAATGAGATCATAATACTTAATTGGTTTTTGAAGTACAGTGGGAATATACATCTGGGCAGCTGGGTGGCATAGTGCATAAAGCACCAGGCTTTGAGTCAGGAGGACTTATCTCCCTGAGTTCAAATCTGGCCATTTACTAGCTGTATGACTCTGGGCAAGTCATTCCTAAGTTTCCTTGTCTGTAAAATGAGCTGGAGAAGGAAATGGCAAACCACTCCAGTGTCTTTGCCAAGAAAACCCCAAATGGGGTCACAGAGAGACAAACATAACTGAAGAGACTGAGCAATAACAACAACAAGAAATATAAGGCCTGGAAAAATAAACTTAACAACTTAAGACTTAAATATTAGTTTTTCTTTTTTATAGAAAGGATAGAACTAAAACTTCCAAACTGAATACATTGATTAAAAAATAACTACAGTCATTAAGAAATATCATAGATTTTTTTTTTTTAGCAGTTATTCATGTTGGATTAAACAGCCAGACTAGACTCCTATTTAGCTTTGGGATTATGTCTTCCTTATCCTCCTACCAGAGTGCAGATTTCACTGACATGGAATGTGCCACTTGGACATTAACCAGATGGTTGCTCTTTGATAATTTGTTTCTTCCTGTAGTAAAATATTATGTATATTTGTATTTAGCGTATTTACCTTGTGTTATGTAGAAAAAATCCAGTCTGTAAGTAGGAAATGTAATACCTTGCAAGTCATTGGAGAGATTCATACAAGAATAACTACATTATAGCAAACTCTTAAAAGTCTAATTCTTTTTAAATTTCATTGTTAGAAACCTTCTCAAAGCTAGAAATTGTATGGGAGACAGAGACATATATTCTGTCTATTTCACCTATCTTTCAACTTCTCCACAAAGTGTAGAAGGTTACAATTCTCTTTATCACTTTATCACTTCCACCTTTTTGTAAGACTTTTATTATGAACTTAAGTCATCAATAAACATTAACATTTCAGTATACAGAGACGAAAGAAGGGTCTTTTTTATGAAACCATGAACTTCTCTTACATGGTTTTTTCAAGAGTACATTAAATTTAATGCAGCAGTAACAAAATTGCCCTGTTTGTGTCACCTTCTGAACTTTGTTTTTTTTCTGTGTATTTTTAATGTTTCATTGATACCATTTTCTTCTTTTGGAGGGTTAGGAATATCCCGATATCTCTATCTCTGTCTGTGATCACTAACCCCATGAAATAGAAGCTGTCCCTTGTAAAAGAATTGGCCATGTTTGAAAGTGGATGGTTCAGTCTACATCTCTAGTTCATCATCTCTGTGTGTATAATTGGGTAGTGTATGTGACATCTGTCTTCTGAGGTCATGATCATTCTTCTGTAGTTTTTCAGAGTTCTTTATCTTTACATTATTGTGATCATCTTATAAATTATTCTGATGGGGTTCATTTTAGTCTGCAGCAGTTCATGTAAGTCTTCCCACTCTCCCTTCTCCTCTGCCTAATATCACAAAGGCCACATGCAACTGTGGTCAGAGCAGGACTGATTCCTTTTTGACCCCAGGAGAATAGCCTTTTACTCACTGGATCCCTGTGTTTGAAACAATACTTTCCTCTTCGGCCACTACTACAGTAACACACGAAAGAGACTAGAATTTTCCCCAGTTCGTTCTGTGTCTAGGCTAACTTTGACTCAAAGGAACTTTAAGAGGATTTGTGGTTGAGGAAATATGATAGGATGGTCTATAGTAACTCTTTTATCTAGCAGTATCAATTGAAAAAATGGGATATTTCATGTGAATTAATTTTCCACATAATTAAAATTTCAGACGTCAAACCTTTTTGAAAAATCATTTTGGATTTAATCTTAATAAAATTGATTATAAATTCCCTTGTCTTTCTTAAATGGAATATGGGGTACTGAGCATAATTTGACCTTTTCAACTTGTGGATATTATAAATGCTGTCTGTCCCTCATTGTAGGGTCATAATCTGCAGTAGTACAGAAATTTGCTATTTATTTTTTTTCTGACTCTTCCCATATGTGAGACTTTGCCTGTCTTTGTGTCAACCCCTCAAATCGCACTACCTCACTGTGGAAAGCTGAAAACAAGATGACTCAGAATGTTAATAATTGTATGTTAAATAAGATTGAGTGTGGTGCTAAAGGAGAGCCTGAGACTGAATGACTTGTGAACACAGGGCTTTGGAGATAGCTGTTATGCTCAGAGCTCCTCTTCTTTCCCTTCCTTTACTTTCTGCTTTGAGACTATTTCAGATCCTTTTCAAGGTAAGTAAAAATTATATAACCAAATTTGAACTTCTAAGAACCTTTTGGAACTAGATGAATAGGAAGTCCTCCTTACAGAAAATTAAAGTTGAAGGTGCCTTAGAGTGCATCTCCTTATCCAGTTGAGGCATCTTCTCTATAGGATCTGCTTGAACGTTTGCAGTGACAGGGAATTTACTGCTCTAAGTTAACTCATTCCATTCTTGGCTTCAATTTTTAAAGAATTATTCCTTAGATTGAACCGAAGCATGACTTAATATAACTCCGTGTGTGTGTGTATGTGTGTGTACTTGGATGCTTGTGTACTCATGCATGCACATGTGTGTATAATTGACTTTCAGATAAAAGAGTTTTGTTTCTGAAAATGAATATTGTGTTTACTTTTTCCAAATTGCATTAGGGAACAATGTTGCAGGCCATTGAAAGATACATGAAGCAAGCCATCGTAGATAAAGTTCCAAGTGTGTCCAGTTCAGCATTGGTGTCTTCTTTAGTAAGTAGAGAAACAGCAATATACTTACGATTTATATCACAGATTGTAGTTACTGAAACAAGGTGTCCTTATGATTCTCTTGTGCAATATTTACTTTTAATAAGTACAAAAAATTCTGTTTTGTTTTTTTCCCAAGCACTCTTCATTGTACCAAAAAAGAATTGAAAGATTAATATGCTGTCTGTAGGCCTTAGGTTCCTGTGAGTTAGGAAAATAAGCAAGGAAATCTATACTAAAATTGGAAAGGAAGGAAGAAAAGAAGTGAGGGTCATGTGAGAGTTAGGAGTCTGATGCTCATCCAGGCAGTCCACTCCCTGAAAATAACTTGTTCTCCAAAACCACTATACTCTTTCCCTGCTTCAATTCTTATTCAGTGGGAAAGTGCAGTTTAGCTTATCAAAGCAGTAAACATTGAACTTACAAGCTTAATGCTTTCTGGGGTTATTTTATCTTCTCAGAGAGAAGCTTGTCAGTGAAATGTATCTCTTCTACCTGCTGGAATGTATGGAGCAGATCATTTTGAATTAAAGGACTTTTTTGTGCTTTTGGCCAGGTAGCTGTACTTGTCCCCCACATCCCAAATTAATTTACCAGGTAGTAAAACATGAAATGATCATATGGCCAAATGTTTAATCCCAAAAATCACTTTTGCAAACGTCTCTGTTCTCTGGGGCTCTGTAAGAACAGAGTTTAGGTGAGGACAAGGGAAAAGAAGGTCTGCATTTAGCTAGTAGGGGTGATGTAGATAGTTAGGAAGATAACATAAGCCATCATGTGTAAGGTTTTTTGGAAGTTGGTTACATTGAGGACATTGTGATTCTTTTTTGAAAAATAATTGAGATTTTTTGTTTTTTATACTAATTCCATTTCCCAATATATCTCTCCCTCAAAAAATACTGGGAAATAAAAGCAGTGCAGCGAAACCAACTAGCACATTAACTCAGTCTGACAATTGACGTGTTTTGTACCCACAGTTCCCCTTTCTCACTCTGAGTCAGCCTTGTCATTCTCATTACACAGTGTTCAGGGTTTTTTGTTCTATATATTTGTATTGTTGTCATCTTTGTGTATATTATCCTCCTGGTTCTGCTTACTTGGCAGTGGTTCATAAAAGTCTTCCCACACTTCTCTGTATTTTTCATAGTCATAATTTCTTTTGGTTGTTTAGCCATTACTCAGATCATCTATTTTGTGTGCAGTTCTATGCTGTTACAAAAAATATTCTGCTGTATTGATTTTGAGGTGCATTAAATCATTCTTTTTTTAAAATTCCTCAGTAATTCTTAATTTTCATATTCAGCACATGATGAAGATAAGCTACGATGTGGTCAAACGATGGATTAATGAAGCCCAGGAAGCTGCTTCCAGTGATAATATCATGGTGCAGGTACTTGTCATGACATCCTTTCAGGTTCCATCCTAGGACTAAGAGTATATTCAGCATGTAATTTTTATGATTTCACTTGTTCCCAGTAATGCTAGACAAGTAAGGACATTGCTTGGTGTGTAGACAGTCTAATGCTCTATTCTTCTAGAGAACTCTTATAGTAAGCATTTTCATAATTTCTCATTTGATGTTATGATATGTGGTACGCTGCCTTGAACTCTGTCGTTTAAGCAGAGACTAAATGATCTTCTTTTCAGAGATGTCATAGAAGGACTTTCTGTATTTGTTGGAATGTCAATTTAGATACACTCCTTAGGTCTTTTCTGTCTCTAAAATTCGGTTATTCTGTATCAACTATTTTTTTCTGAAGAATTTAGCATTGGTGTTATAAGGGAGCCACATCCAGACTTCTTAGACCCTGGTCATCATCATCATAGAGATTCTAAAGAAAACTGCTTAATTCTATGCCATTTTGGAATCATTTTGAAAGAATTAGAAGAATTCCACATTGCTGCACCATGAAAATACATATGTAGGTTGTGATGATATAAAATTTTTCTCCACAGAGTTGAGGTCTATTTGGACCACAGTTATTTCTTTTGAAAATTAATAGGTTACCCTGTATTGAAAGAAGCAACACTAAGCTGTTAGTGGGTAAAGAATCCCACTTATTTGGAAAATATATTACATCTCCTTAAATATTTCGGCTTTCTGAATTGTGGGAAGATGATGGTATTTTGGGACATAGAGGAATTCAGACCCCCCCCAGAATCACCTCCGCAAAGCTCTAAAAATGCACCAGAGGGAGCAACGATAAAAACAAAAAGAAGTGATTCTCAATTTCTCCATCTAGTTCATGACTGGACAAAAAAGACTGTCAGAGTCTTGCAGACACTTTAAGCTGAAACAAGTCCAGGAGAGGTGAAGGCAAAGTGCATAACTGAATTCATTGGAGGAGACGTGAAGAAGCACATGGTTCAGGACTCAGCCCATACCCAGGTCACACAGCAGGAGGCAGGTGCATAGGCCAGTGCCCAGGTAGTACAGCACATCTGAGAGGCACAAAGCCCACAGGCCTTGCTGGGAGCCTGCTCACAGACACAACTGGCAACATTTTATTGAACACTTGTTAATATCACAGCAAGGACAGAACCAACTCCAAATTCAGATTTATGTAAATGGAAGGAGACAGAGTAGGAGGCCAAACCTATGCTGAGCCTGAGGAGACTAAAATCCAGAAATTCTGCAGCAGACAAAAACTAGTCCTGGACCAAGCAGAGCCTGCCTGCTCCATCAAAAAAATACAGAAGGAAATAGAATCTTGATAAAAGTACAATACCCCAAACCAGAAACTGAGGCTCCTGAGATATTAGTAAACAGAAGAAATGCCAAACACATTGGAAATGACAATGGATTGAGAGAAACTCAAGGGAGTAAACCCAGAAGAAGGTCATCTATAACAAGTCCAGGTTGTTGCTGTTGTTGTGTTCATCCTTCATTGCCAAAGAAGACTATGCCATCAGAGGAATGGAGACATGACTTGCACTTAACTTTGTTTTGAGTGAGGGAGTGTAGGTAGAGCCTCAGAAAACAAGGGCTACGGAAGTACCTAGAAGAAATGAAGCAAATATAATGTTAAATATGTGGACCTCTGTTTCGTATTTTATTTAAGAAAGCTGTTTGAGAAGGTAATAGACTAGTGATACATTATCTTTCAAAAAAAATTTCCTTTGCTAACCATTGCAAACAGTTCTTTCCACTTGTGCAAGTCTTTTCTAAGAGATGTATCTTCCAGGAGAAGCCAGATTATTGAACTTTCCCTAGAGAAGACTTTTTCTTCTAATTTAGTCTTAGAACTTCCTAAGATACTTGGTCCTTGGCTATGCAAGGTCCCAAGATCTACTTCAGTTTGGTCAACATCTTTAAAACTTTCTCAGTGTGGATTACAGGCCAAGATTGCACTAGAAATAGATTGAATAGAATGGGTAGGGCAAAGGAAATGATTCTTTCCATTTAATTCTTTCTCATGTTGTTTCATATAGTTATACTTCCATCTTGATTGGATTTTAATTTGATTGAAAAAAGGAATTCTTACTTGAAAGTAACTGTATTACCACCTCTTTTTGTCAGGAAATCATTAATCCATATGACTATATCATATACCACATACCATATCATGTAATCCATATGACCAGAGCTATATATACAAAAGCATCAACATGTTTTGGTATGATTTTGGCAGTTTTTTTGTCCTGCTTCTGGCTAGCTTTCTCCATGTTGTATTTTCTTCCTTGTTATCATCCTTCCTAGTATCATGCCTTGGGAGTCCTGTATCATCTCAGGAAAAATGATCGCCTTGCTGTTTCCAAGATGTTGAATAAATTCACCAAATCTGGGCTGAAGTCCCAGTTTGCTTACTGTATGCTGATCCGAATCGCTAGTCGCTTGCTGAAAGAAACTGAGGAGAGGTAAATTGCTGTCTTTACCTAAACCAGATCTGATTTCAACTTTTGAGTAAAAAACACATTGAGTTAGTTTTCTATCTTGAGTATTCTTCAGATATCTTTTAGTTTTCAAGTTGATTTAATAATTCCATATAACTGGAAACTGAAGTTTCCAAGTAACATAAAGATAATTTTGTCTGAATTTGAAAAACATAGCAGGATTCTTACTTAACAGTTATTTATTAGTGGAAGTTGTTTATTATTACAGTATAAATAAAGTACCTCTCCAGTGCCTCCTCATGTTATAGAGGTGACCATGAGTTCTTGAAAGGTATGTCAGTGGAGTTCCACTGCTAATAGGCCCTACCTAGCTGTAATAACTTCAGGTATAGGTCCAGCTGTACTGAAGATACCTACCTATGATCAGAAAAGTTCTACAACAGAACCTTTTGGGCAATGAATTTTGACCACAGTAACCCATGAACACTGTCTTTTGAGTTGTGGGGGGTGCTTCAATCTGTATTGGTGAAGGGAGTACCCATGTTAATGGAATCACTGGAGTATTAAAAGTAGTAATAGGCAAACTGGTTATCAATAAAGATGTTTAAAGACCACAAACTACTTGGATCATAGGATTTGAAAACTTTAAAAAAATTTAGACAAGATCTGTCCCAACTGCCTGATCTTCTAGACAAGAGAACTAAAGCACAGAAAGGTGAAGTGAGAAGCTCAGAGTCGCACTGCCACCTACTGGGCGAGGAGAACTTGAAGCCCCCAAACTGCCCGATTTACCAGTTCACCATTCTTTGACAAAGTTAGGGATGTATTTTTTCCAGGTCCTATCTGAGCTGCAGAACTGGAATTTTTGTTGTTTTCTATTCTTTTTCCTTATTTAAAAAAAACAAAACTTTTTATAGCAACAATTTCCATTAGGGTTTTAGAAAGTGTTGAAAAGGTGTACTGAAGTTGGCATCTTTTTATTGTCCTTTAAGGTAGCATTCCTTTCTCAATTAGAGAGGGATAAAAAATTTTTTTAAAAACCAGTTGTTTATTTGTTAGCTTCTTAGTAAATTAAAAACATAATTCCTCAAATGAGGGCTGCCTGTTATTTTCATGGTGTAGATTGCCTGGTTAAATATTTTCTTGTTAAATCCAACTGTTCAATTATGGGCCCATTTTCCTTTCAGCCATGAAAGTCCGCTGTTTGATTTCATTGAGAGCTGCCTACGAAACAAACATGAAATGGTTATCTATGAAGCTGCATCAGCTATTATCCATCTCCCCAATTGTACTGCAAGGGAACTGGCACCTGCTGTTTCAGGTTTGTTGAAGATTTGGACAGAAGCAGTATGACACATAAGATGCTGAACTTTTATGTCCATGGCTGTGGTAGCTGTATGACTTAGGTTCATAGCATCTTTATCCCTTAGATACGTAGGTAGCCTTCAGGTTGGAAGTTTATGCTCTATAGTAAACCAGAGTTGCATTTTATTGAAAACAGTTCTTTGTCTGTTTAGCATTTCTCCCACATATAAACTTTTAAAAAGATTTAGAGAGCAGCTAAATGCCATTACTGCCATACCTTTGTGTGCCTTCTCAGCTCAAAATATTTTTACCTTTTCAGTTAAAAAAAAGCCACACAAAACTATTAGAATAAATGTTGTTTTGTTGCTTTGTAGTTTTTTCAGCTTAACAGGAGAGCATCTTATCATTTTGCATGCATACTAAAATGTGGTTTGGAGTTGATGAGTTCACATTTTCCCCTAGATTTGTTCTGAATAAAATTGTTTTTGTACTTATTTTGAGCTCTCACTATTAAAGTAAACAAACTCATATTTACAATTCTTTGTTTTTAGTTCTTCAGCTCTTTTGCAGTTCTCCCAAGCCAGCCTTGAGATATGCAGCTGTGAGGACTTTGAACAAGGTAGCTTTCCTTTACATTTATCGATGGATCCCTTCCATTGTTTGATCTTGGAAGTAAAGGGTATAGAGAATTGATGTGCATGTTATCTTTGTCTAGAAGAGTTTGGTGAGTAGGACGTTTAGACTCAGGTTTCACTCCTACTTAAAGTTTATTCATTGACCTTGGATGAATCTTTTGGTCTCCAGTTCACCATCTATTAAATGAGGACAATAAAATTTGTCCTAAACTTACTTATGGTAGAATATCCTATCAAAAATCATCCTTGTATTGGCCTTCTTGGATATGCTTACCTAACATAGACATCATCCTCCCAGTAGACATAGAGCAGGATGCCGACAAATGAAGAAAGGGTGTTGGGAGAGAGAGAAGAAACCTCATTTTTAAAGAGCCATAATATGGATGAAATAAAGCTGACTAGTTTATCTTTATCTCGTCTCAAATTCAATAATTCAATTTAATAAACATTAAGTGCCTGCTGTATGTCAGGCACTGACATATAGTGCTGATATAAGTGCTGGAGATACAAATAAGAGAAAAGAAGACCATCCCTGCCCTTAAGGAATTTTCAGTCTTAAGGGAGGGGAAGACAACACACCAGAGGAAGCTGGAAAGTTTGAGTGGAGTGGTGTATTCCCCCTTCCCCTTTTGTCCGTGGGACTAAAGCTACTGAGGTAAACTGGAATGAGCTACAAAGCCCAGGTGTCTGGGCCACTATGAAGGAAGGCTTTGGGAGACTGGGTTTGGTGGGAAAGTGTTGAGGATTTGCAAGGTTGAGTTAAACAGCCTGGGGAAGAGATTGATGGGGAGGCACCTGAGACCAAGCAGACAGAGCTTCAGATGCATCACCTCCCTCTGGAGTAGGCCAACAGTAGACGAGGTTCATGACTGGAACAAGATGAGACATTCCTGGTACATTTAGAAGTAAATAAAAGCCAAATTAGTTAACAAGTATTTATTAATCAGTTACTATGTTCCAGGCACTGGCTAAGTGCTAGAGATCCAAAGAAAAGCAAAACTAGTCTCTGCCACCAAGGAGTTCACATTCTAATAAGAAAGACAATAAATAAACAGGTAGCTACATAGTAGGCTATATATATAAATACAGTAGAGGAAAGGTGGATCTCAAAAAGGAAAGCACTTGTTTCTGGGGAAGCAGGAAAGGCCTCCTACAGAAAGGTCAGAGCAACAAGTACTTATTAAGTGCCTTCTGTGTACCAGGCTCTGTGCTAAGGTCTGAGAAGAGAATGGGATTTTACTTGAGTTTAGAACAAAGAAGAGAAACTGAGATAAAAATGAGAGTGTTCCAGGCTTGGGGGAGAACCAGTGCAAAGGCATGGAGATGGGGAGATTTTGTGTTGTATTCTAGGAATAGCAAGTAGGTCACTGTAGGCTAGATCATTGTGGAGGGTTGGGGAAGGGAAGGGAGTGAAGTGTAAGAAAACTGGCCTTGTAGGAAAGGGACCAGGTTGAAAAGAGCTTTAAATGCAAAACAAAGGACTTTACTTTTGATCTTGAAGTTAATAAGAAGTCACTGAAGTTTAAGTATAGCAGAAGTGACATGGTCAGATCTATGCTTTCATAAAATCCCTTTAAAGAGCCTGGACTAGGATGGTGGCTGTGGGAGTGGGGAGGAGAAGAGTTGTGATGGCAGAAATGGCAGGACATGTGGAATGTGTGAGAATGAGTAGTCTGGGATGACATCAAGGTTGGGGTCCTTGGAACAGTGGTGATGCACTTAACAAGTTTACTTCCTGGAAGAAGAAGAGGTTTACTTAGCCAGAGCAGGGAATGGAGATTCCATGAGGAGGCATCCTTGATTCCTAGGATTGCAGCTTCCCTATTTCTGTGTTGCCCTGATGGTTCACCAGCAGCTGGAGCTCTTCATGCCCTGGTCCTTTGGTGTACTCAAGTGACCAGGGAGTGACATCAATACCCTGAGCCTTGCGTGTCCTGAGACAGTTAAATCTGGAAGATCATTTCAGTACCTTTTTAAGGAGATGAACAAGTTTCACCTACTTGGCAGGGGACCTTGGTAGATATTCTTTCTACCACAATTAATATGTTCTAGGAACTATGCTAGATACGAAGAAGTACAAAAGTTCCCTTCATCCATAAAGAACTAGTAATCTAATTGATGACATAATAAACAGGTGAAAAATTAAATATAGATAAGAGATTTGAGTAGTTCAAGACCTTAGCAAAAGATGTCACAAATTCATATCATAACCAAATAAATTTTATAGATGATGCCTGAACATACTGCATAAAGTTGCCCTAGTTGTGGCTTCACAGTACAGTGAATATGTTAAAACAGTCTTACCTTGCCTGGCAGGGTTTTCCCCATAACTCATTCAGGACTACAAAAGGGGGCAAGGCCAGCCAAGCAAGGAATAGTTGCGGTGTGGACCTAGGCTAGGTTATGTCCTGTTGTTTCATGCAAGTTTAAACTAGTCATACCTTTCCTTTAAAAAAAAAAAAACCAAAACAACCTTGGCCATTTTAACTGATCTTTTTTCTTTTCTTGCCTTTGTTCCAGGTAGCCATGAAGCACCCTTCTGCAGTAACAGCCTGCAACCTGGACCTAGAAAACTTGATCACAGACTCAAACCGCAGCATTGCCACCCTGGCCATCACCACACTCCTGAAAACAGGAAGTGAGAGCAGCGTGGACAGGCTTATGAAGCAGATTTCATCTTTTGTGTCTGAGATTTCTGATGAGTTCAAGGTAATATATGTCCTATTTTAGTTCTGCTTCTTCAACCACTATGTTATCAGTTGTCAGGTTTTTAGTTTATTATCACAGTTATCAGTTTATGGTGGCACTTATCATCTCTTTGGTGCTATTTTTAAAAGATATAGTCACACAAAAATGATTCTTCAGAGATTTTGTGTTGGAACTAACAAGATTTTTAGTGGACTTAATTTTGGAAACATTTCTTGCTTATTGAATATTTTTTTCACATATAAAGATGCATTAGATTAAATTTAATTAGGTTTCATTGAGGTTTAGGTTTTTAGAGCTAAGGATTAGGGTTAGGGAATTGCTTTTGGTTTTGAAACTGGAATTTTCCCTCAGGTATAACAAAAAGTAAGTATTTTGTTAAGCTGTTTATAACTAAGATTCAGATGCAAATCAGAATTAAGATGGGAAAGTTTATGGTTCTTATTACTTTTGGAATTCATTAAATTCAGCTATGTTATAAGCTTGCTTTGTTTTTCTTTTACTACAGTTGATATTCCATTAAAGTTTTAGGAAAAATCTTTTTATTCCTCAGCATAATTTCTTCAAAAATTTATCTTTTAACTCTTCAT
Organism: Potorous gilbertii; assembly: GCA_028658325.1. Taxonomy (NCBI): domain Eukaryota; kingdom Metazoa; phylum Chordata; class Mammalia; order Diprotodontia; family Potoroidae; genus Potorous; species Potorous gilbertii. The sequence continues at coordinate 94,832,588 of CM053770.1, forward strand.
CTCATTTTGATATTTGTTAACAAAGAGAATAAAATAAATTTGCTGGTTTTACATAGTCAGGGAAGGATGGCTTCTTTTTCCATTCTTATTTAAAAGTTAGTTTTATGACTATTAAGTCTGAATAACTTAAATGACCAAACTTGTAAACTCCATGATTGGCATATAACCATTTTTTATTAAGGAGCTAAGCTAATATATCTGACATTCTGAGGTTTAGCATTTATAGGGCCTTAAGAAACCATAGCACAATCCCAGCTTGTATTCAGAAGAAGAAAAAGTGGACAGTGATTCAAGCTGTGGCAATGTCTTTCTATCCCCATGTTCTTTGCTCTTGGCAGGTGGTAGTAGTCCAAGCTATCAGTGCTCTGTGTCAGAAGTACCCTCGGAAGCACAGCGTCATGATGACTTTTCTCTCCAATATGCTGCGAGATGATGTAGGTGAATTACTTGTTTGTTAAGTTAAAAACAGCTGACTTCTGGTCACTCCTTTTGGAAACTGTGATGTTTTAGGCAGAGAGAGGATTCTCCTGCCGCTTACCTTGTGTGCCCCATTATTCTGCTTAGTTCTGACTGCTGCTTCCTTGATCAAACTTGCCATTAGAGTGATAAGTCCTTTTCTTAAGGCAAGAGAAAATGAGAATCCTATGTTGTAAGCATGAACCTTAGGGTACAACTTAGTCTTCAGTGACTTAACTTGAGCATGTCTGTTTTCCTTTCTCATTTACCAGGGAGGATTTAAGTATAAACGAGCCATTGTAGACTGCATAATCAGCATTGTGGAAGAGAATCCTGAGAGTAAGGAATCAGGTCTGGCTCACCTTTGTGAGTTCATTGAAGACTGTGAACACACTGTGCTGGCCACCAAGATCCTCCACTTGCTGGGGAAAGAGGGTCCCCGGACACCTGTGCCCTCCAAGTATATTCGTTTCATTTTCAATAGAGTGGTCCTGGAGAATGAAGCTGTCAGGGCTGGTGAGTCACGTGAAAACTGACTTCAGTTTGTTGCTGCTTTAATTTTTTTGATATACTGCTTGACCCGTACCCTCAAAGTGGTGGGTGGAGAAGTAATTGTGAAATGAAGGAAGCAAGCATGTCTACATATGAGGCATTCTGGGATTACAAATTAGGCTCTAGGTGTACAGACTTTTTTCCTTTCCAATTTCCGTTCTGATTTTTACCCAATTTTCACAAACAAGGCTGTGAATTACCTTTGGCTTCCCAGGGTAAGAAGGAATTGGGTGATGAAGGCATTTTTTCAGAATCCTAAGACTTTGCTTCCAGATAGATTTATTAAAGTTGTGTTTGGTAGCTTTTTACCTGGAAGTATGAGTTAAAGTCACCAATATCTCCGAAAGCTTATGAAATTATTTGGGACCTTTACATGTGTGTGTGCATATACATATATACATACATATCTATGTGTGTGTCTACACACATACACACATAAAATAAACATAGAGTACAATTAGATTTCCTTGTAAAGAATTGAGCACCTCAGGTAACCAAATGAACAGCATGTGAACTACTCTCATTTACTGAGATAAATGAGAGGACTTTGTCATTGTTTTGAGAAATATGCGCAGTTGTAAGACATGAGTTCTAGACTTTTGTCCTACCTCCAGGATTAGTTGTTTTAGAATAAGATTTAAGTCTCTCACTAGGGTACGCAAGAAGACAGGAAGGGAAGGCAACCGAAAGATGATGTTTGTGATATCTGGGTTTCTTATTTGCACAGAAGACTTCCCTTATCTCATGGGATCATTGGGAAAAAATTGGTTTACAAACGTATAAGTGCTGTATAAATAGGACTTGTTCTTTTTAAATTATCTGAGCTCATTCTGGCCCTTTGGCCCTACTAAATTCCCTTAAAGCTTTGTAGTGTAGCAAAGAAATGAGTTAAAGAATCTCTTAGCAAAGCAAACAAGTCTCTGTATTAAGAGGAATTGGGAAATCTGGGCCACTGAATAGGACAGGAAAGCTGTGCTTATTTTTGTAGCACTGTTTAATGATTTTTTTTGTTTTGCTTCAGCTGCTGTCAGTGCTTTAGCCAAATTTGGAGCTCAGAATGAGAACCTTCTCCCAAGCATCCTTGTACTCCTACAGAGGTAAGTTGTGGTCCTTCTCTAGGAAGAATATTGCTGAATGGGTTATGGCATATAGACCGAGTAGGACTGGTGTGTTGTCAGCAGCAGGAACATTCTTTTGTCTTACATGCAGCCTGCGTATGTTCAGACAGATCAGGAATAGATGGATGTATAATTTCATCAGGATCTCTTTCCTGGACAAGAGAGAGAATCCTCATTGGGCCTATTTTTGAAGCCATTTCAGTTTGGTGTAGGACCTACCAGAGCTTACCTACCTTTTAGAACCCAAGTTCCCCCTCCACACTACATATGTACTCACACTATCTACAAATAGTAGATATTGGGAGAGTTAAATTAAAATGTTATGTGGTAGTTGAACTTCTAAATACAGGTATCCTGTTGGTTCTCTTACGTGACTAAAAATGTGACCTAAACTTATATTCTTCCTTAGTTTTATAGTAGGGCCTATTATTTGAAGGGGAAGAAAGCTTGAGATAGCCTGGCTAGCTAGTTAGTAGAGCATGATGAGTCTCTTAATCTCAGGGTTGTGGATTCAGGCCCCACATTGGATGAGTTTTTGGGGCAGCTCGGTGGTGCAGTGGATAAAATGCCAGGCCTAGAATCAGGAAGATCTGAGTTTAAATCCATCTTCACACACTTGATTGACTGTGTGACCCTGGGCAAGTCACTTAACCCTGTTTGCCTCAGTTTCCTCATCTGTAAAATGAACTGGAGAAGGAAATGGCAAACCACTCCAGTATCTTTGTCAAGAAAACCCCAAATGGGGTCACAAAGAGTTGGACATGACTGAAATGACTGAACAATAAGGCTTAAGACAATTCACTTATCAGAGTAGATTTTTGAAAACCTATTTCTGGATATCTTTAATTCACTACAGCCATAGATAATAAAGAATGGAACTACTGCAGCATAACACTTTCTGAACCTTGTTTTCACCCTACTGACTTCTTACCTTTCATTTGAAGCAAGGGAGCTTATCAGGTTTAATTCATTTATGAAGTCTGGTTTGAAACACAACAGATTTTTAAAAATCAAATTAATAACAACACTTGTAGTTAACATTTCTGTGTTCATCCTTATATAGCACTCTAGCTAAATATTGTGGGAAACATCAAGGTCTTCTAATGGCAGTGTGTGTGATCACATTAGTGGTTCAGTGGCAGTCAAGACATCCTTTACAAGTATTTAGTGCCCTAGCCATTCATTCATCCTTGTGCATTATACATAGGGGTAGCTATTGATGATTTTCTTCCACTTTATATGAAATTGCCCTGTAATTCAGAGTAGTATTTAGTTTCTGTGGTGACTTTGAGATTTACTATTTGTAGTTATTGAGCTTTTTATACAGATAAAAACAAATGATCTGAACATTCTAAATTAGATGGTGTTAGAAAGTGTTTGGAGGCTCCTAGGACACTGTGACATGGCTACTCTGATTCCCCTGAGCAGGTGTATGATGGATACTGATGACGAGGTACGGGACCGAGCCACCTTCTATCTGAATGTGTTGCAGCAGAAGCAGATGGCCCTGAATGCTGCATACATCTTCAATGGTCAGTGAAGGTCCACAGCATGGTCAGATACATGTCTCTGTGTCCCAGACACTATCTTGGAGAATGTAATCTTCTCAGAGTTCTAGAAAGCTGAATTCCTTAGGGGAAATACTTCATATGTTTCTTTTAATATGTGGGTTTCTAGCACTGTCTTATTAACTGCGTCTAATAATATGGAATCTCTGATAGCCCTCGTGAATCTGGTCTTTAGAGTATGTCCATTTAGCCCTCCTATTTCCTTGCAATGAAGCAGACTATGTGAAGGTCCTAAGAATCTCTCATCACCTTCTCACTGTTCAGCTTGGGCCCCCTCTCTCTCCCTAGTTTAAAATCCTTATACTTTCTCTTTCCCTTGCTCATATTTGCCATGTCAAATGGTCATCCTTACCCTAGAGAGATTTCCTCTTTGTAAAAAACTTGCACATTCAGCTCACATATTTGAGGTTGCTGGGGTGTTTTGTAGAACTGTTTTTATTTTTCTAATTATCGGGACTACACAGTCTCTGATAACAGGCAGGCCTGACCCTGAAGGCTGCTTCAGATGACTGTCACAGCTCTGTGGCTAGCCTGGATTCTGGGGCCTTCTATGCTTAGCTACTCTCTTTCACAGGTCTGACAGTCTCGATTCCAGGGATGGAAAAAGCCTTGCACCAGTACACATTGGCGCCCTCAGAGAAGCCCTTTGACCTGAAATCCGTCCCTCTTGCTACTGCCCCTATCTTTGAGCAGAAAGCAGGTAATGTGGCAGCTGCTTTGCTGCCTGTTGCTGGGCAGGATGGCGTCAGCTCTGTGGCAGTTCTGTAAATAGCACATTGTCCCAAATACCAGATGCATTTGTTTCTTCTCGTCTCACTCTACATTCCTCATTCTTTGAGATCTAGGTTGGTTTGTAGATAAGTTTTTTTGTCTTGGGTTGGTTACATCTCCTAGTCCCTGCTACACAAGGCAAAAATTTGAAATGTAACCCAAGAAAATAAGAGATAGTGACCAATAGGAGGGGTCTTCAAAGCCAAATGATGTGGCATCTGAAGTCAGAAATAGATCAAAGGTCACTGTTTTGTCATCCTATATTTTTCTGGTTTTAAGTTTTGATAGAAGAGGCTCATATTGCAGGAAAAAGTGAGAGGATCAGAAAATAAACCCAGAAAAAACTTGAAAATTCAGGTTAAAAAAAGGAAAAACATTTGAACTGGGAACTAGGAGTCTTGGATTCAGTTCCTTATTCTGCCACAGTTTACCTGGTGAAGGGCACACCACTTTCCCTCTACTCCCATTGCCAGACTTTTATTAGCAGTTCTCCAGCTCAGGCAAGCACTCCCTACCAGAAACTCCCAAATCTACCTCTTACCTCTCTAGTCTGTCTTTCTTGTTCCTGTGAAGCTAGCTCTCTTTTATGCATACATATGACTGTGTCATACCTCTGCTCAAAATTCTTTAGGGCTTCCCTCTTGCAACTTTATGTGGTAGACTCCTTTACCTCTCATTTAAGGGCTTCCACAGTCTGGCACTATCTTTGCAGTTTTAAATAATATTGTTCGTGTCGTGTTCTCTATGCTCTAGACAAGTCAGACTACTCTGTCCCTCAAAAATACCTTGCACTTTCCAACCTCTGCACCTTTGCCTCATGTACCCTGTTCTTATCTATTTGCTTGTTGAATTCTGATCCAGACATTAAAACCCATTTTAAGATACCACCTTTTCCATAAAGCTGTCACTGATCTTTTCTTATCACTGTGTCAATTATATCTTTTTTCCCTTGACCCTCACATAGTTCTTGGTTTTGTACTTCTCTAAAGCACTTAGGTATTATTTTGGGTTATTGTTACGTATGCACAGATGTATATATCCCTCAACTGTTTTTTCTTGTCACACCTCACCCTATGCTGTCTTGGTTGTTATGGTACTGGGTCTGTATTTGGTTCTTTTTTTTTTTTCTTGAGTATAAGAACCATGTCTTATCTAAATTATTTATCCCTCTACTGCCTAATACAGTATACCTGTTGGTTCATTTAGTAGGGAGAATTGTAAGATTTGTGTGATAATAGGATGTCTTCTTATCTTTGTAGAAATCACACTTGTGGCTAGTAAGCCAGAGAAGTTGGCTCCTTCCAGACAAGACATATTTCAAGGTATGAGGCAGAATCTGACCTATGGATGTATTAGAAAGAATGGGTTTTGGATCCTAGGCACGTCAAATACAGTGAATTCCTATCTGTATCATAAATTACATAACCTCCTGAAGAAAATCTATGTGTGACTAAATGGGAGCTACATGTAGTTCTTGCTGTGGTCAGGAAATCAGTCAGTCAGTAAACATTAAGCACTTACTAGGTGCCCAGATAAAATGAAAGTTATATGCAGAGGAAGAGTTATTCTTGTTGCTTGGTGGTTTTTCTAAAGAATGTTGCCAAGCTGGCCTAGGAAGTTCTACTTTGACAGTAAAGCTTGCTTGCTGAGGGCAGAAATTGTTAGTTGGTTTCTGGATTCAAGAGAGAGAGATACAAGCTTCTGATCAGGAAATTTATATAGTTATAATTTATTGATGTCAAAACACAAGATAAGAAGAGTTAAAAGCATATTTCTATCAGAAGGGCATATTGAGCCTGGGTACACAGCCCACCATCTCCGTGAAGGTATATTTCTTTATATTCAAGATTAAACAAACTATTCACACACTTTTTTTTACAAATGTGCCAATCTAGTCTAAAAGAATCCCTGAACCCCTATAAAGGTACCCGTCAGAAGGAAACCTGAAAATCAGGCATGTTGGCACTGTTGACAATTTCTTTGGTGTATAGTGATTAAGACCTTGGAGATTTGCTGGTTGTGCTGTGTATGCGCCTCTCCCCTGCCTTGTGAGAAGGGTTGGGAACTCCCTCAAAACTGATAGGCCCAGCTGCTTCTCTGACTACATATAGAATATGGAGGTTGGGCTCCTTGAAAGATGATTTGGGAAGCACAGAGAACAGCTCTGGTTGATCACCTCTTAGAAAGGACCCCCTTATGGGGTCATGAAAAATATGGTAACAGTAAAGGTTATGAATGCACAGTGACCAAAACTTATTTAAAAATCAAATGCATGATGACAATTGTTTCTGGCAGTGCTTACCCAACTTCACTGCAACCTGTGCACTCAGGCCATGCAACATTCCAAAACATGAAAAGGGGTCCCCCTGAGTTATAGTACTTCCAGTGTCGAGAATGAAGAAGACTTCAGCTCTCTCTCCCCATATCTCACTGTCTTAGCCTTTTTTTTTTCCTTGTTCCTGGACAGAACAATTGGCTGCCGTTCCTGAGTTTAAGAACATAGGGCCTTTATTCAAGTCATCTGAGCCTGTGCAACTCACGGAGGCAGAGACAGAATATTTTGTCCGCTGTGTCAAGCACATGTTCAACAATCACATTGTATTCCAGGTGAGAAAGGTGTCATCCCAGACTGTTGTAGGGATTAAAGTTAAATTGACAAACTTGGACAATTCCCCACTGATATAGGACAGTTACCCTGTCGGGGGCCCTTTGTACCATTTTCTTCTTCAGAAATGGCCTGAGTCACTTCTATTCCTTATTTTAAGCCTTCTTTGCTGCAGTGATATTTCCTGATTGTATAAAAATGGAAATCCAAAAAGAGGTACAACGTGGCTCAATTGAGAAAAGACTTTAATGTAAAATCATAGTGTATTCCATGGAGACTTCCTGGAATGTGCTTTTCAAGATGATGAGACCAATGATTCTTGTGCAGTCTTGAGACTTGTACCTTCTAAAGTGTTAGGTGCTCAAAAGAAGGAGAATATGTAGCTTCTTACATAAAGGACTTTCCTCATGTTAATCCTAGTGCAAGTATGTATTATCCGTATTTATCTTAGAAAGAACTGCTTTAAGCAGAGGTGTGACAGAAAATATTTCTAGGGCAATAGTAATCTTTGATGTTCAAGGAGAAAGCTACAACATGATTTAAAGGGGAAAAGTATTACTCATAAAATGAATAGTGGATTGTTTCTGGGACAACACCACCTTGCCCTAGGGCGATTCTTTTCTTGTTACTTTTTTGTCAGAGGAAACTTTGACATCTTTATACTTGCATGTTTATTGTTTTCTCAGTTTGACTGTACAAATACCCTCAATGACCAGTTCCTAGAGAAGGTGACAGTGCAGATGGAGCCTTCAGACGCCTATGACGTGCTCTGCTGCATCCCAGCCCCAAGCCTCACCTATAACCAGCCAGGGATATGTTACACTCTTGTTCGTCTACCTGATGATGACCCCACTGCAGGTACAGCCCACAGGAGAAAGATGTGATAGCAAAGACTATCATCATTTGAGCTCTTAGGAGAGGGCTAGAAAATGAACAGGATTCAACCTGCTTCTTGTGCAGGGTCACTCTGTTAGCTCCCAGTGGCACAAATCTTTCCAATTTGAGGTGACTGAATTCAGTGCTGGGATGCTGCTGATATAATATCTTAGAGAAGCAAAATGGAATTTAGTCAAGTCACAGTTTGGGCCTTGTGGCCATCACTAGTTTATTTACATGAGCTTACTTGACATAACTTGCTAAGGAATATGTCTTTCATCCCTCTAACTGTAGTCAGAAGGTCCAGAATTTTAGACCATTATTCCCAAGACACTGGCTACAATTTTTAAGTGTAGAAGATAATAGGAAGTCCAAACTTTAAATTGATTGTGTGAGATGAAAGGCAAATGGAAATTCAATGTCTTCCTCAGAAATCATCTTCTTGTCTCCTGAATTTGCTACCTCCTCCCTAATCCTAGCCCGCCTATGTCACCCAGTTTGTTCCAAGCCCTCAGGGTTCCTGCAAATTTATGTGAATTACATGTTTTGTCATGTTTGTATTAAGCTTTTTCTCAAGCTATATCTTAAGCCAGTCTCTGGGTCTTTCTAAAGAAGGAGTTCTTAACCTGAGGTCTTTGAGGTTTTTTTAATATATATTTTACTAACTATATTTCAATATAATTGATTTCCTTTGTAATCCTGTATATTTTATGCCATCAAAAACATTATTCTGAGAAGGGATCTGTGGCATAAAAAAGGTTAAGTTGTCTTTCTCCTTTTTTAGAGTATTCCTTTTCACCAGCAGAGGGGAATCATTACCCCAAGCTCTGTGCTTCTAGACATGCTATTATTCCATTCTGTTGCTTTCCTTGAAAAGCCTGCAACATAGTTTGTGTGTCATAAAACACAATTCAACTTTGGAAAGGGGCTTAGACTTTCTGTGTTTGCCCCAGGGTGAAGAATTAGGAGCTGTGAGAGGAAGGTGTGAAGAGGTAAATTTAAGACTGGCATCAGGAAAAATTCCCAACAGAGCTGTCTAAAATGGGGCAGGAATGGCCTGTTTCAAGAGGTGGTGAGATTCCCTCATTTGGAAATCTTCCAGCAGAAGTTGGATGATCATTTATCTGCCAGAAATGTTATCATGGAAATTTCTTCATGTAGGCATTGGACTGAATGGCTGCCAGGGTCCCTTCCAACTCTTAAACTCTGTCATGTTTGGAGAGATTTGAGCTAAAATTTAGGGAAAAAAATTAAAAAAACCTTTTAATAGAGTTGCCCAAAATAGCTTGGCTGCTTTGGGATACAGTGGGCTCCCCCTTATGATGGTCTTTGAGTAGAGGCTGGATGACCATTTGTCAGGGACATAGAGTGGATTGCTGCTTATGTGAATGGACTAGGTGTTTAGAGTAGGTTTTGGTATAATGTTTCGACTATATGGAACCCAGAGGTTGCATTAGTGTCTGTGTGCTTTAATCTGGATTGTATTTTTTTTTACCATTATTGTGGCCATTTTTGTTTGCTTGTGTATTTCTTAAGGTAGACTTGGATCTTTAGTGGTAAATTAATGTTTTTATTCTCTTGTTGCGTGACAAGCCTATAAGGTCACATCTGGAGAACTTCCATCCAAGATAAGAGAATTCCTCTCAGCTGCTTTTTGGAGCATAGCTTAGTGCAGAAGGTATTGGTAGCAAATCCTGATTCTGTTGTCCCTTGATGCAGACAGGCTTGCTTTTCTTCTTTCACCCCTAGTTGCTTGCACCTTTAGCTGCACAATGAAGTTTACAGTTCGGGACTGTGACCCTAATACTGGAATTCCAGATGAGGATGGATATGATGATGAGTATGTGGTGAGTTTCACTTGAACACATGGTCTTTTGCCTTTTGTGGTTTTTATTTTTGTGAGGGATACCCAACAATAACATTGTCCAGGGGTAGCCACCTTGCAGCGTAGTTGAGGAAGATAGTCCAAATCTTAATATATTCACAGTGAATGTGGTTTATTGACATTGCTACCCAAAAAGTTAGTATGACCCTATGCAACCCCAAAAAATGTGATGTCCAGAATAAGGGAGGTGATATTCCTAGTGTATGTACCCTGCCCTGACCAGACTTCATCTGGAGTATTTCATTCATTTCATGGTACCACATGTTAGAAGTGTTGACAAACTGGAGAACCATCAAAGAGCAGCCAGGATGGTAAAAAACAAAACTGGAAACCATTCCATCCTAGAATCAGTGAAGGAACTGGGGATGTTTTAGCATGGAGCAGACTTGAGAAGGGGAGGGACATGATAGCTATCTTCAGATTGAAAGGCTATTATGTGGAAGTTAATTTATCTCAGGAAGTACAAGGCAGGGATGGATTGCAGTCTTCACTAGTAGAAAGAGTACACACATAGATGAGGTCAGAGATTCATGCAAGTTAATCATGTGGGTATTAGATTTGTTCTTCTCTGCCAAGAGGGCAGAATAAAAATGAGTGAGCACTGAGAGGGTTGGGAGATGAGTTGCAGAGAGACATATTTGGGTTTGATGTAAGGATAAACTTCCTAACAATTAGAGCCATCCAAAAGTGGAATGGGCTGCCATAGGAGGAACTGGCACCCCCCTCACTAGAGGATTTCAGGTCCTGGCTAGATGCTTCTTTGCCTTCACAGATCTTCTCCCCTGAGTTATTAGTGCTCATTTCTCTATTTTCCTTGTAATATACTTGTGGACATGAGGAAGAAAACTGGTTTTGTCTAGTACCTTACACACTACATGATTAATAAATGTTGGAGGACAGATTTCCTGTTCAGATGTGAATTGAAGTAGACAGCTTCTTAGGTTCCTTCCAACTCTGAGATTCTGTGATAATCTGCTGGGAGTTGACCTTTTCTTTGCCAACATCCAGAGATGACTGTTTTACTATACAGTAGAATTGCTATCAATAAGTATTAAGTGCCTGGTAAATAGAGAAATTGTAATAGAATATAGATTAACACCTATTAACCAGTGGGCTTAGTTTCCCTTTCTGCTAGATCTTGTGAACTGACACCAATCTTACTTGACCATCAGCTAGAAGATCTCGAGGTGTCTATGTCTGACCACATCCAGAAGGTGCTCAAGCCCAACTTTGCTGTAGCCTGGGAGGAGGTTGGAGACAACTTTGAAAAGGAAGAGACCTTTGCCCTCAGCACCACCAAAACACTTGAAGGTGAGATTAGCCTTTCTCTTTAGTGAGTTCAGCCTGTATCAAATCCAGCTGATATAGTCCCCATGGATTTGAAAAGTATTGTTAGTGTGTATTCTATTTAGTGGGCTATGCTACTTTTCTCTCCATATAGTTTAGTCAACCCTAATTTCTCTACCTCTATTTTAAGTATATCTCCAGTAGAGCAGACTTCATAAAAAATGTCTCAATATAACATTTCTAATTCTCTACCTTACATCTTCCAAACACAGAAGCTGTCAACAACATTGTCACATTTCTGGGCATGCAGCCATGTGAGAGGTCAGACAAAGTACCTGAAAATAAAAATTCCCACACACTCTATTTGTCAGGTAAGAACTCTCATTCCTTTTCCACATATTCTTATCTACAGAATTTAAAACCCAACTCAAATGCCCTGTTCTCTGTGAAGCCTCATATATATTTTTCCCCAGAAAGCAGTAATTTTCCCCCACTCTGACCTCAAATAGTATTGTTTGTACTTTCTCAAGTATTTTTGTATTATATAGCTTTGTGTATATTGTCATCTCTTTGGCTAGATTAAGTTCATCTTAATTTTGTCAAAATTAAGTCATCTTAATTTTGTGTGTTAACTAACACTGAAATGTTTGTTGAGTTGAAAGAGAGGTCTCTGTTAATGGGAAAGACTTTGGCTAGGCTCATTCACTTCATTACATGAATCAAAATTTGAAATCTAATCAACTGGACTTGAATTCATTTAATTATTTGAATAACTGACCCCGTTCCCTTATATCATCTTTGCAAATTATTTTCTGAAATCAATACGTTCAGCTAAATGTTATTTGGCCAAAGAGATTTGTGTTGGCTTACTCTAATAACCCTCCTATTTTTCTTCCCTTTTTTGCACTGGTTGAACAAGTATTGAGTGCCTGCCTGGTTCTGTGGGCATATTAACTGATCATAGAATTTAGAGCTAGAAGAGGTTTTAAAAATTATATGGTGCATTTGGTTCCTATGCATAAAAAAAAAATATGGAGATACTTATATTTTGCATATTTATGAAGATATGTTTTGTCTTTATAGAGAAGAGGCTGGCTTGTTCTGACTGCATTATGTGGTTTTCTTGACTTTTCTTACCAGGTGTATACAGAGGTGGCTATGACTTACTGGTGAGGTCTAGATTGGCCCTAGGAGATGGAGTGACCATGCAGGTGACTGTTAGAAGCAAAGAGGAAACCCCTGTTGATGTCATCTTAGCTTCAGTTGGATAAATCTTCACCTTGTGATGCACCCTCCAGTCAGTTGGCTTTTTTCATGGTTTTGGGAAAGTAAAAATGTCTAGCCAGATCTACCAAGCAAATGTCTGTCCTTGTGTCTGTCCATATGCACGTTGTTTTTATTCCAACTGCTCAACTTCTTTACATTCCTTTCTCTAACTTATTTTGTCTAAAAGTACCTGGCAGAGTTGAGAACTTGGGGTATCCCGAGTGGTGGAGGCTGTTACAGGAGAGGGGAGGAATCCAGAGCCCACTTTTGTCAAAATTCATTTTTATTAATAGAAAATAAACAATTATTCCAGTTTCAAGTTTTGAAATTTGTTATACTTGAAGTTGCTAATAAAAAAAGACTTTAAAATAATGAATGTTCCTGCTTCACTGAGACACTGCAACTGTAGCCGACAAAACATAGGATTCAGCACCATTTGCTTAAAGGCCTTTCAGAACTTTCATTTACAAATCCTTTTTGTTAAACACAGGAGAAAACTAAACTAAAAGAGAAGGCCACTTGAGCCAGCCTGTGGAAAGCTGAGCAACCTTCATAAAAGGAATTTAACAGAGCAGGTTGGCTTGTGTGACAATACCCTTGCAGGATAAAGACATACATTTCATCTTTTGGTATAGCCATCTAAACACTGAGGTATAAACAGACTGCTGTTAGCTGAGAGTACGTTGCCCTACATATCAGCCAATTTAAGTAGTGCTCCTGACAGATACTATTGATCCTTCATGCCTGAAAATTTTAGGTAATGTTGGAAATAGTTTGGATTTAATTTGACTTTTACAAAAATTAATCATTTACTAGTTCCTTAAATTCACTACTCAACCACAGAACATACCTGCTGGTTTAGTGTCTTTATAAAAAAATACATTTGTAGGTGTCTTATATAGTAAGATGCACTTAATGCTGCATTATTTAATTTACAAATTACATTTCAACAAGATGGTGAAGGAAATCCAAAGTCATGACCAAAACAGAATCTGGCTTATATGATGCTACATGTTGGTTATACAACATACAAGCATTTAGATGCCTTTCAAGCCATTTTAAGAGAAGTTAGGAAGATTTCCAAGTCATTCCACTTTCCACATTGCATAATTATATGGATTGAACTAAAAAGTAGTGTCTCCAAATTTTAAAGAGTCCATAACTTTGAAACCTTTTGTGAAAAAGAATGTTGTTGGTTTCCTGCTTGAGATCTGGGATGGTCGATGAGAATTTCTAATACATGGAGACACAGCCAAATCCATACATTTAATCAACTGTCGGCCTGAAAAATACTTCAGGAAGGGAATGGGACACTTGAGACAAAAGCCATTGAAGCTGATGGTGCTACCTGGATGTACCATTTAGTGATGTGACATAGAATAATGATCCTATGACCTCTTTGAGGCATCAGTTCTTAATTTGAAACATGATTGAAAAGGAAACAGAGCAAGGAAAACAACCCTTCACCCCTCAGAAAGAGTTGATGAAGTTCAAATATGCATTCAGAAAACCCATAGGATCCTCTAGCTGTGGATAGTGGCTAATGTGATCATCCAGAATCGACACTGTAGACTGGGGTAACATTTTCCTGTTGGAAGAGAATGTGGATGTGAAGTGTTCAAGCTGAACTTGGATGGTCAATATCCAAGCAAAAGCTTAAAAACAATTAAACCTGCAACAAATTTCTAGGTAGGAATAAAACTCATTTCTTTAAAGTCAGAGATGAAGTACACATCAGTTACCTTTGTAGGTTATATCAGGAATAAAAGAATGAAAGGATTCTTGTTTCAAACCTTGCAACTCGATCTAATCACAAATGTATTGTTTCTTATAACTGGAATAACCCCACAAGACAGTCCCACCCACTCCAGATGACTGGACAGGAAGAACATTAATCAATCAGAGGAAAACTATCCTTGGTTTCTTCTTGCACCCCAATAGGCTCAATTTCCTAGCATGTTTCATTCTGACTACAAATATCAACTCTGCATGCCAATATGCCACAGCTAATCTGCTAATAGTTTTTCTATCTGAGCAAGAAGTGTTTATGGACCTGGGCAATAGCAGTCAAGGGAATTGTATTTTATTTTTCCAAGCACTGTTGGATTCAGCACGGGAAGATTACTTCTATTCAAAACCCTAACTTCACCTCTCCTTCATGAGCAACTAGGGAACCCAGGACAAGTCTGATGGAACATCAGTTTTGTTCTCTTTGCACTTAAGCCTGGCTGGCACACAGCTATCCCCAAGTGTGACTCACCTATACAGATTCATAAATTCTGGATGAGGGTTCACTGGATCTGATGGCCCATAGATGAAATGAACTGAAAAAGAATAGGCAAAAGCATTCTCTCAACCCTCCATCCCAAAGCCAAATCAGAAGAAAGTTTTTTTCCCCATAGTCATCTTGGCTTATTCTTTCTTGCCCTCCAAGAAAGACAGGTAACTCAAATTCTTTAATTAAATAGGTCACAGGTAGCTTCTGGCAGTGAGGCAGCTAACCCATGTGGCTCATTCATATCTTTCTTCCCTCCAGTAATTTATTCTGTATCTTTGGGCAACGTATAACTCCTCTCTATAAAGCTCTGGTTCTTTTAAAGTCCAACATTAACATTATTCTTTAAAACACCTTGCTGTATCACTAAAATAGTTGGATTTGACCTTGTATGTAAGGTGAAATGTATCTGTTGAATGCCTGCTATGTGCTAAATAAATATGGCAGTACTAGGGAGGCTAGGTTTGTTTTTCAAATTTTTATATATGTATTTATGGCTGAAGAGACCGATCCTTACCCCAGCTAAGTCTCCATAGTTTGGTTGCCACTTACAGTAACTGCCTATTGTAATATCCTAACAAGTGAATAAATAAAGAATTTATTAAGCGATTATTTGTGCCAAGCAGGTGTGCTAAACCCTGGGAATACAGATAGAAAATTGAGATTGTCCCTGCTCTTAAGGAGCCCCCACTCAAATCAGGGGAGCCAACACATGGGAGAGTTCAGTGATGGACAGCAAAACCCAAGCACACTCTAATAACCCTCATTATCATTGACCAGCAGTGCCATATCTCCGGAATGATGCACACAAAAGAGACCAGTCCACTTTCAGGTTTCCTGATTCCCATACATAATAGTACTTTGCTGTTGTAATATCTTCCTGGTTCCATTTACAGTACCATATATTTGTATAGGAATCTCCTGATATTAGGGTACCACCTCATTTTTACTCTTTAAGGACCTGTCTGATTTCTCTAAGTAGGATGCCTCCCTTAAGATCTAAAATTTAACAAGGAGGCAATGAGGGAGCACTTACGGGGAACAGCCATGGCGGTGAGAGCCCCCACCCAGCGGTCTCGGTGCTTCTTCCTCTGGTTGATGTACTGTAAGAGACTGTAGGGACAGATGAGTGAGATATGGGGTGCAAGCTAAGGAAAGCCAGACTTTGCTGAGACCACAAGGCAAGACATTAGCCAAAGGCTCCCTTTCGTTAGATTATAGGCAAAGTTGGTATTTGCCCAACTGCTATATCCATTCCTGTTAAACTCCAGAACCAGTCACTTAGTGATGTCAAAATTCAATGGCACTGAGAGTATATATCGAGGCAATAACGTGAGGCAACTCAATATTATAATATGAGTGATTAATTCATCAGAGATGCAACAAAAAAACAGACTGTCTCAAATATTTCATGCTCTTAGGAAAACAGATCCTTCCCATTTTATTCAGTTAGATCAGTAGAGGCACACAGAGGAAGATCACCTCTGTCTATGATCATTTAGAGTCAGACTTTCAGGATGACTAGATATGAAAGGAATTGTACTGGATGATCTCTAGGGCAGCCATCCCTTTTGATTATGAGCATAACCTCCTCTGTATGACTCAACTGATATCTAGAAGACAGGGAAAAGAAACCTTTCCAGTATTGTCAGAAGAGACAATCACATCTTGGACTAGAAAACTCACTGGGATCCCTTTTCCTCTCAACTCTGAACTGGCATATATGTGAATTTGGATTGTCAATTCTTAGTATGAATACTTTCTCTTTCCAAAAACTTGTACTGTCTCATGTTTGAAAAAAAAAAAACTTACAGATCCATATGGAAAATAATCCATAACTGAAAAAAAAACCTTACACATCCATGTGGAAAATAACCCATAACTTGTTATTTCCATCATGGATATCAATTAGAACTTGGAATTAACAAGACAAGGTGGAAACCATACTGACCTCATTGGCAGAAAAAGAAGCCGCTAGCATTTCCAGATAATCAGCACCCTCTCTGAAAACTGCCAAACTCTCATTTATATCCAGACATTGGGTCCTTTGTACCTTGCTACCTATGGCAATATCCCTTTCCCTGCCTGTTGCTGCTTGAAGAAGTTATAATATGATAACACTTAGCAGACAGCAAACTCTTCTAAAGGGTATAAAACACCTTTAAATGATTAATATTAGCAAAGGCACAGAGAGGGAGAAGGCTTCATTAGAGGTTAGGCAGCAAATCATAGAACACATTGAGATTAGAATTTGCAGCTGCATAGCTAAGTCTTTTGGGCCACATGGGCCTCCACCTCATGATTCCATCTGTTCCCATTTTCTTTCTTCTTTAACAGCTTCTCAAATCAATATAAAGCCAAATCAATAATTCTGGTTTTTGTTCACCAGTATTCCTCTTGTCAAAGGGTATGGGCCATGAGGGAACAAGGCGGGGGCAGGGGAGAGAAAACGTTATTTTCCCTTTAATAAAACAACTGATACTGAAGTAATAGTGCACCTTTTACCTGTCTATGACCAGGTTGCCATCATTGGTTCGAATCCCAGCCCACATATCCCACATCTCAGCTTCTGAGGGCCGTGTGTATGGCCCAAAGACCACTGCAAGGCTGAAAGATTCAAAAAAATTGAGACAGTGGGTAGGTAGGTCTTACTATAACTTCCCAGCATTAGTTTCAAGACCAGGACACAGGCAGGGCAGGTCCTATGTAAGCACTTAATAAATACACTAACTAACAATTTAGGCCACTCTTTATGTTTTGGAGGAGAGATTGGGGGCATCTTTACTCTTCTGCAAATGCAAACCACTCCAAAGCACCCTCCCCACATGTCCCTCTTCTCTACCTCCTCAAAGCAGCAGATGGGTCAGGGGCCTTGGTGAGAGCTGCTGAGGTGAGGGAAGGAGAAGGAACCAGGCCCAAGATAGGGGTTGGCAGCAATTTCTGACTCTCATGCCTCCCAAAGAGTGGCCCCAGAGCTCAGCAATGAGTAACTCACCCCCGAGCAAAAAAGAAGAAATTCATCAGGCGAGTGAGGATGGGAGACATCAGGCCTCCATCTTTGAGCAGCTGTAGGTTAAAAAAAAAACAAAACGAGAGAAGAGTGAGAAATGAAACAACAGGACTTTGAAGAGGGCTTTTTACCAGGGCATGGTTCTCTCTGACTGGGACAAGAGGGAATTGGACTAAGCCTGTTTATATCTGGAAAATGGAATTTCTTTCCTTCCTCCTTTGGAGAAAGAACAGCCTATTTCTAACTCCCTCAAAGGTAAGTATCCTTCACTTTTTTAGGGATGAAGACCCCTTCACAGACTCACGTTAAATTCATAAAATATACAGGATTACAAAGGAAACCGATTATATTGAAATAAAGATGTAATTTTTTTTCCCCATCCAAGTTTATAACCTCACTGAAATCTATCCATGGACCCCACTTCAAGAATCCCTGCTCTCAGGTTTGACCCTTGTATACTGAAATCCCAACTTGAGCTTAAGGTGAACTTGGATGAGGAGGCCAACTGGCTTTTTTTTCATCAGCCACAGACATATTTATCTACTTATTTATTTAAAAAAAATATCTCTCAAGTAGTCGAAAGATAAAAACTAGTCATTCTCAGGAGACATACAAATGAAAGGCCCACCATGTGAAAAAAAAAGTTTAAAAAACCTAAGACATTAAAATCACTATGAGGTACCATCTGGCCCCTGTCAAATTGGCAAAGACAACAAAAAGACTGCAATTCATGTTAGCATCACTGCTAAAAAAAAAACAAAAATAAAAAAAAAACCCACAGGCACACTGAATCACTGCTGTAGTTAAAACCTGGATCCAACTTCTTTGGAAATCAATATGAAATTATGAAGTAAGTTACAAAAATGTACATACTCTCTGACTACATGGTCCTTCCTCTGAAACTATAGCCCACAGACATTACTGAAAAGGAAAAAAAAGGTACGTGTACAAAAATATCCATAGTAGCACTATTGGTAAGAGCAAAAGAACGGAAGATGATTTTAAGCACCCAACAATTGAACAAGTCATGGTATATAACTGCAATGGAACCCCCACGAAATACAGTCCTGCTGGGTGCCACAGTAGATGAGTCCTAATTAGGAATCAGGAAGACCTGAGCTCAAAACCATTCTCAGACACTTAACAGCTGTAAAACTCTGAGTCAGTCACCGGTCTGCTTCAATTTCTTTCATCTATAAAATGGGGATATTAATAGCACTTAATTCCCAAGGCTGCTGAGAGAATCAAATGAGATCATATACATTAAAGTGCTTTGTAAACCTTAAAATGCTATGTAAATGATAGCTATTATGATTACAATATTTTTAAACAGGGGTAGCTAGGAGAGGTTCTTTAAAAAAGGCAGTCTCAGGGAACAATTAGATCTGAGGTGGTTGTCATGGAAACAACGGAATAAAAATTCTGCTTTTTGCTACCACTACCGTCGCCCCACCTCCCCAGCTCAGCTACTGATCAGGAAAGAGCCTGGGGCCAGTACTTCTCAAATGGGGGCTGGGGAAAAACTGATAAAGACTTAGTTGACAGGAAAACCGATGATGAGGAAAAAAATATTCTTCAAAGGGGCCAGAAACCTAAGTGTGATGATTTTAGAGGATGATCCCCTACTCCCTCATAATTGTTTCTTCTTCTCACATGATGTATCAGGAAGCTAGAGACCCTACAGCAGTTCAGAGGGGGCCTTCTAGACAACCAGGAACACCAGGAAGGACAATTATAGCTCTCTCTTTCATCACTACTCCATCCTAAACAGGATCAGTATGTCTATGTCTATTCTGTGTCGCTCCAAGGAAACACCTGGGGATGAAGGGGTAAATTGAACAATCCCATTGGGCAGCTGGCTCACATCCTGAGAGGCACCTAGTGCCTGACACTGACTGTGAGGGACCAGTATCTCTCTCATCTGTGCTCACTTGGAGCACATACTCGCTGAGTGGAATGATGCATTTGTGAGCAAAATGGCAGACCATGGTGTTATTGAAATGGTTTGTTTCCTCCTACAGCTGAATTTGTATAGGTTAAAGATGTATAATGTAATATTCCATCATAAGAAGCAATTCGGAAGAACTCAAAGACATATAGAAACACTTATATGAATACAGAGAGAGGAAAGCAGAGTACAACAAACAAACTGGTAGTTAAAACAGGAGTTCTTAACCTTTTTTGGGCCATGGATTCCTTTGACATCTGGTGAAGCCTACGGATCCACTTTCAGAGTCATGTTTTTAAAAGCATAAAATAAAATACATAGGATTACAAATGAAACTAAGTGTACTCAAATGCTGTTACTAAAATATTAAAAGATACAAGCTTCTGGACCTCAAGTTAAGAACCCCTGACTTAAAAACTAATAGCAACAAATCCATGCTACAGAGACAGAAAAGGTCAAGAAGGGATTACAAAAACATGGGATGTGAACACTTCTTTTATGTCAATACTATCTCCTTTTAGCTAAAAGTCAGGTATTAACAGAAGATAAAACATACGTGCCCAATTATTTACAATCTCTTCCTTCATTTTGCATTTCATTTGTCTTTTAAATTTCCCAATGCACTTGCCCATATATCAGAATACCAGTACTTGCCCACAGATGCTAAAATAAAATGTTTATGTTAAAAGCAAAAACCATACAGGTCTTACGTGGGGGCCATTCCCTGAACTCCCTTCCAGGAGAAAAAGAAGAAAGGAAATGGAATACAGCATTTCACCCAACTGTGTCTAAGATAAAAGATGGACATCACAGAAACTGCCCTTCCTTCCCAAGGGAGGGAAATAACCTCCCTATTATCTATTCATAATCACAGAGGCCACAGGCCTTTACAAAGGACCCCACAAGACTCAACTCTGACCACTCTCAGACTAAAGATTCACCCAGTGCACTGGCCAACCTTCTGGAGTAAGGTGGGATGGTGAGTCTCAGGAAAGATACCTGCAAGAGAGGCAGAAAACTTAGCTTAGTCAGTCACTCCCCAGCTACTTCAGTCCCACTCAAAGCCCACAGTTCCCTTTCCACCTCACACCTACTTCTCCCAAGACTCCTCCCCTTAGGGAATTTTACTGAGGGAGGAAATTAATAAAACAAAAAACTAGCAAGCCTTAAGGGAGCTCTGTACAGCCAATTATGTCTCTCTCATTAGAGATGGATGTTTCTGCTTCCTCTGGTCTCTTTAGCCAGACAGAGAGAACAAGGTCACTTTCCTCTGTTTCAGATGAAGAGATTCCCAGGGAGAAAAAGGAATGTGCTTAGGAAGGCCAGGAAGGCCAGCATGGCATTCCAGAAACACTCAACTATCTTCCAGGGCTCTGATGGCTGAGTCCTCTATAAGTATACACCCATTTCCCACTACATATAGGAAGTTGTTAATTATTTCAGTGACACAGCTGTGAGAGTGCCTGTCCTGGAAGCAGGAAGATCTGAGTTCAAGTCTAGCCTCAGACACTTATTTGACCATAGGCAAGTCATTTAATCTCTGTTTGCTTCAGTTCCCCAATTTGTAAAATGGGGATAACAGCAGCCAGAGTTGTTGAGGGGATTAAATGAGACAGTATTTATAAAGCACTTAGTACAGTGCCTGGCACAGAGTAGGCACCATGGAGACGTTAACTTGCATCATCGTTATCATCATTACTTCTGTTGCCAAAACATGCTGAAGAGGGGGTGATTTCCTAGTACACGCAGGGCCTAGGAGGAAGTGGTGCTTTCTGTTTTCCTGTTTCTCCTAAATATTGTGAAGGAACTTGTTCTCTCCAGACACCAAACGTTGGTGCAAAAGCCCTCCCCATTCAGATTCCCTCCATCTAGTCTGGCTCTGCCACTTGCTGACTGCGTGACCTCAGCTGTAAAACAAAAGGCGTCAGACATTCCCTCCCAACTCTTAGGTCTACCTATAACCATGAACTACTCATCAAAGACTGCTTTGGAAGCTTAAGGAAAAGATCCCAGGCTTGGAAGGAACAAGATGGCCTGAACCTTGGCTCTCCTTCTTCTCAATAGCAGGATGACTATGAGCAAGTCTCATCTATGAAATCAATGGGCTGGATCAAATGATCCATAAGATCCTTTTAAGAGTCTACTCTCTTTCCTCAAGATCCAAATCAGGTAACCAAGGTGACACTTTCTGAACAAAGCCTTCCATAAGTCACACTGTAACCTGTATTATAGTGTTGAGTCTCTTATCCACCCACCCCACTGTAAGATCTGGGAGGACAAGAACCATATGCCCTTTTACCCTGGGTCTGGCACGATGCTCTGCACACAGTAGGTGCTAAATGTTTGTTGAAATGCATTGAAAACTGTTCCCTAATTGATACACTGCTTGCTTCCTCAGGAGGTGGAAGAGCAAGCAGGAGGGAAAGAATTTGGAAGTAAAAAAATAATGTTCTTAAAGTTAAAAATAAACAATAATAAAAAAAGAAAATTGTTTCCCCAATAATAGCCCTGAGTAAATAGCAGACACTTTACCCCAAAGCAGCAAAAATGAATCCCCAAGGCATGGGACTTATCCCAATCCAATGCCCAGCCATCGAGAAGGGAAAGATGACTCAGTGGTCATGGTCTAGTCAGGAGGGTGCATCACCCAGGGTTTTTTCTATCCCTTCTAGCACCCCTCTCTTGCAGCTTGCACATAGGAGGCTGCTTAATAAATGGTTATTAAACGGAACTGAATTTCTGGCAGAGGGAATTCTGGGAACATTTAAATTTCAGTCATGAGGTTGAGTTTCATTTCACCTATGGAAGATCTAAGTGCTCATGCCTGCTGTGTCCTGGGGTCCCTCATGCCTGCTGCATGCTCAGACAGCCAGCCTTTTAGGCAACATACTGTGACACCTATAAGTGGCTAAGCTAGGCCATTCCCCAGTTTTAATCCTTGCCAGCTCCATGCAGTTACCTCCATTTGACAGACAAAGGCTGCTGATGAGAACCCGACCAGTCCGATTATGCTTGTACCTAGGGACAGGGAAAGGGGAAACCATTCAATTCCATTCCATTCAACAAACACTTTGTAAGTGTCTACTATGTGCAGAACCCTGTGCTAGGCAGCCAAGGAGCAGCATACAAAAATCCCAGTAGGGTGGTTGGGTGGTTGCTATAATCTGAGGACATGGCACATATACCAATAACCACCATATAAAGCAGAAATGATTAACTATAAAAGAGAGGAGATTATATGCTCCATGTACTAGACTGTCAATTCCATGGGTGCAGGGAATTGTCTCATGTCTCTACCCACCAAACACAGTGTGTACATGGGAGGCTCTTCTTGTTCAGTTGTTTCAGTGGTGTCTGATTCTTCTTGGCAAAGATACTAGAGTGGTTTGCATTTCCTTCTCCAGCTCATTTGACAGATGAGGAAACTGAGGCAAACAGGGTTAAGTGACTTGCTTAGGGTCACACAGCTACTAAGTTGTCTCAGGACACTTAGTCCATGAATCTTCCCACTCCAGGCCTGACAATCTGTCAATCAACTGCCCCACCTAACTGCTGTAGGCACTTAGTGGTTACTGAATGAAGAAGCAAGCCAGGAGTAGACTCAGATCAGTCCAGCAGCTGAGGTCCACTGTCCAGTAGAGTGAAGGGCTAGACTTTTCTCTGAATGAACACACAAAGGAGAGAGTGAGGAGGTATGTCACTTCACTAACCTGTAAAGCAGCTCCTGAGCTACGGTGTCCCCATAGTCATGAGAGAGAAGGTTAACTCTCTGATTCTGAAGCCCCAGGTGTCTCAATAGCCCCTCCACGATGCTGGCCTGCTCAAAGATGGAGTAATGATGAGGCCTCTACAAAGAGAAAAGCCTAAGTGTGAGTCCTCTGATGGGCACCATACCTGCTGAAGGCCTGCCACAGATGTCACTTACCGGTTTGTCACTGAAGCCAAAACCAAGGAAATCAAGGGCAATCACCCGGTGAAACCGCTGGGTCAGGCCTTCCCAGATCTGTGAGAGAGACAAGGGCATGTTATAACTCCATCATACAGACCTACCCAGTGGCAACACCCAACCGCAACCGTCCCATTGCTAAGCCGACCAATTAGACCCCCTTCCCGGGATTAGCTTTATTTCCAACACTTCTCTCTGTAGGACAGGGTCCATCATTCCCCTCCTTCAAAATGGCCTGCCTTGTTTCATGACAAGTCTTTTCCAAAGTTTGCTAAAGAATTACCCCTTTACATTAATTTTGCTATGTCCAACTCGCTTGTCCAATTTGCAACATTTTGGGACCATCTCAATGACAGGACTATGCTTCTCTTCTAACTCATTTTATAGAAGAAAAAAACAACTTGACCAGAATTTCACAAGGAGTTGATGACAAAACTGGGTTGAAAACTCAAGACTTCTGAGTCTCCAAGTCTTCTGTTTAACCATAGAGCTAAAGGAGTAAATAAGTAAATGAACTGGTAATCCAGTCATACAAACTCACTGTCCCCCATTCCCCACTGAAGGTGGTTTCAGCAACAGCTGCTCTGTGTTCATGGGGTGATGGGGGAATGGCATGACCTACTTCTTTGTAGAGGATAGCTTGCCAAGCTTGGAGGCAGGAAGAGCTGAATTTGAATCCAGCCTCAGATACTGATGAGCTCTGGGCAAGTCAGTTAACCTCTGTTTGCCTCAGTTTCCTCATCTGGAAAATGGGAATCATAAAGGCACTTCCCCCTGGGGGTGGTTGTGAGGGTCAAACAGGCTAATTATCAAGTGCTCAGCACATTGCCAGGTACATGGTAAGCACTATAAAAGTGTTAGCTATTTTACTATTACTGTTCATCTTGTTACTTAGCACAGGCTAAAATGACCACCTTACTTCTAGGCTTACCCAAGAACCAAAGAGACAGCTTCTCTTCTCAAGAGGAGAGGGCCTGACTGAGCAGAGGAAAGGGCAGATAGGGAGAATGGGGGGTGAGAAATAAACAATATTATTCCCATTTCTCTACAAGGCTTTCGGGTATACCAATCACTTTCCCAACAGCAAGTCTGTCAAGTGGGCAACACTATTATCCCCATTTTACAGATTAAAATAAACAAAGTGTACAGAGGTTGGCAAAGCTTCCTACCACCACCATTTCACCTGATCTCCCGACAGCCCCGAGGCAGCAAGCACAGTTATCATCATCTCCATTGTACTGATGAGGAAACCGGAGCTCACTGATGCTACAATACTTACCCAGGATCACACCAGAATATGAACCTGTCAGTCTTTCCACTAGCCCCATGGCTACCATCAGTTTCATCTGAATGGAAGCCTGTGCTAAGGATGACTACCCAACTTCTTTTGCCTCTCTAGAACCTGCCTCCCACCGCCCATGCTAAGTTCAAGCACCAGAGATCCTTCTTGATTTCCCAGTTGCAAGAGCCTTCCCCCCAAAATTACTTGGCATTTGTTTCATTTTTGCTAATTGGTAAATGTGTTGTGTTTTCCCAAAAGAATGGTTAGAGGACTTCCATTTTATACTTTGTATTCCCAGTCTCTATTGTATTCACAGCATCTGGCACACAGTAGATGCTCAATAAATGTGTGTTGATTGATTGCTCAATACAGATCTCTGTATGAGATAGATTTATGATTAATGGTTGCTGGTGAAAAGATCACAGAAATACACTTTGAATGAGACTTTCTCAAACACAGTCTACAAGTGTCCAAATGGACTCCTGGGCACCCTCAGGTTTGGCTTAGTTTTTGTCGTTTTGTTTTAACCATCTTTGCCCCAAAGGTGGCCTCCTTGACCCTGGGTCTCTCATCTCACCTTGTACCAGTCGTGGCTAGAGGTTGGAAAGCCGTGTAAAAGCACCACTATTTCTGAGCTCCCAACTGCACCCCATGAGTCTGAGGAGAAAGAGAGAGGGAAGGGGAGGTCAGGTGGAAATCCTACAAAGCAACCATGAACCCATTGGAATCTCCCTAATTTAGAACAGGCCAGGGATGCAGGGATTCTCCCAGAACAATGAAGAGGCCAAATGTTAGAATATTTAGAAATAAATGCAGGTTGGTTACCAGCAAGTTCAGGAGAGCATTCAATACCTGGTTTTCCTTTTCCTCCACTAATGAACAGATAAAAATAATTTGAAACAGGCCTTCATGGAAATAATGGCTAGTAACATGTTACCAAGTTGCTCTGATAGAATCTGCCTTCCCTGAGATCCTGAGCCTCAGGAAGTCAGAGTTACCAGATCAACTGTAGACTCAAACATCAGAAGCTGAATTCATGACGATGATGATAACTTACATCTGTACGTGGCTACGAGGTGTCAGGGTGGATAGAGTGCCGGGCCTGGAGTCAGAACGACCTGAGTTTAAACCCAGCCTCATACACTTAAATAGCTGGGCAAGTCACTGAGCCACATTTGCCTTCATTTCCTCATCTATAAAATGAGCTGGAGAAGGACATCACAAACCACTCCAGTGTCTTTGCCAAGAAAACCCCAAATGGGGAGGATGCAGAGTCAGACACGACTGAAATGACTCAACAACACCACCTGTGAAGCTTTTTAAGGTTTGCAAAGCACATCATATGATATTTCATTTGATCCTCACAACCCTGAGAGGTCAAGGCTATTGTTATCTCCATTTTACAAATGAGGAAACTGAGGCAAACACAAGTTAAGTGACTTATCTAGTGTCACAGAACTAGTAAGTGTCTGAAGTTAAATTTGAACTCACGTCTTCCTGACTCATACTGAGAAGCCAGGCTGTCTTCTAGGTGTGCTTCTTAACAAACGCCCAGGCTAGGGCCACAGAGCCTGGAATGCATGCAAATTCAGTCTAACTCTGGGGGACCCCATCATTGGCATCTGCCCCCACCAGGGTCTCAGAATCAAAGGAGATTCTCAAGCTTTGGGGAGCCAAAAGAGCTGCTGAAGATTTAAATCTGGTAGTTGTCTTCCAGATATGTCTCAGACTTTGCCATTCAGAGTACAAGAGCAGTCCAGCCCTGGGATCCCATCATCCAGTGTCTGCTGACCCCAAAGAGCCACTGTGTTAAGCACTGGAGATACTAAGTAAGGCAAAGAGCATGGTCTCAGCCCCCAAGGAGGTCAAAGTTCAATGGAGAGAGAATGTGCAAACAACTACAGTACATCTAAGACATATACAGAGTACTGTAAGGTAATCTCCAAGAGGGAGGGGACACGCAATGGGAAGCACCAGCAAAGGCCTCCTGGAGATGACATCGGAACTGAGTCTTGAAGGAAGCCAGGGGAGTTAGAAGTCAGAGGAGAGAAGACAGAACATTCCAGGTATGGAGGAGAGCCAGTACGAAGGCACAGAGTCAGAAAACAAGAGGAGGGTTCAGTGCAAGGAACAGCAAAAAAGACGGTGTCACAGTATCAGCCAGTATGTGAAGAGGAGGAGGTGTAATAGGACTGGGAAGGTAGGAAGGAGACAGGTGTGGAAACCTTTAAAAACCAAACACAAGATTTTATATTTGATCCAGTAGGTTACAGAGAGCCATAAGAAGTTACTCACTGAGTAGAAAGGGGTGACGTGGTCAGATTTGTACTTAAATCTGACCACTGGGTGAATGGTTGTAATACTGAGATACTTCAGGTAAGGACACCAGGAAGTCACTGTGCCAGTCCAGACAATAGGTGATGACAGCTCATTCCAGGCGCTCACTTCGGGGACATCGATGAGAGATGTCACGAGGGTAGAAACAAGGTTCAGGAGAGGGTCAGAGATGTGGGGGAGTGCAAGGGAGAAAAGTGGTACGACACTGAGGTCCCAAGCCTGGGTGACAGGGAAGGTGTTGGTGCCCCTGCCAGGGCTTGGGAGGTTCAGAAGAAAGGAGGGTTTGAAGGGAAAGATAACGAATTCAGCCACAGACAGAATGGAGGAGTTGGGGATACCTATGGGACAGTCTGAGATGTCCAGCAGGTGGCTCAAGACTGAAGCTCAGAGGAGACTGCAGAAATGGATAGACAGATTGGAGAATCATCTGCATAAAGATCACTGAACCAACCCAGGGCTATTCAGGGGAGAGACAAGGGATGGAGAGTGTGGGGGGGGGGGCGAGGAGGAGAGAAGAAAGAGTGAGGAATGGAAGGAGAAAGAGAGAGTGAGAATGGGAGGGAGAGGAAGTGAAGGAGAGGGAAAGAGAGAATAAAACAGAGAGGGAGGGGGCAGGGAGAGGGGAAAGAGGGAAGAAAAGGAGAGGAGAGAAAGTATGGGGAGAAGAGGGAAGAGAGAAAAAAGAGGGAGGGAAAGGGAAGAAGCGGGGAGAAAAGGGGAGGAAAGAGGGGAAGGTTTAGGGAGATACGGGGAGGGGGAAGAAAGGGAAGGAGGGGAAGGGGGTTGGGGAGAGGGAGAACAGGAGGGAAAGGGAAGAGAGAAGAGGAAAATAACAGAGGGAGGAAGAGGGGAAGGGAGGGTATGAAGGTACAGAGGGAGGGGGGAAGAAAAAGAGAGAGGGAGAGAGATTTCAAAGCCTTCTGTGTACGGGATGATTAAGCTCATGGAAGTTCATGAGAATGCAAAGAGAGAAGATGGAGGGCAGAGCCTAGACATGGGCTTAGATAAGCAGAGTTAGGAGGAAGCAGACAGATGATAATCTTTTAGATGAGATGGAGAGAAAACAAAAGAGGTCAGCAGAAATAAAAGAAAGGCAAAGGAGAAGCCCACAGTCAGGAGGCGGTGGCGACAGTGAACGAAGACATGCTGAAGGGTGAAGTCTGGAAGCCCTCAGAGTTAGCTTGTAGGAAAGTCCTCGTAAGCTCAGCTAGAGTGGCAAGGTCAGATGCCAGGGGTCAAGAAGTGGACAGAAACTGAGTTCTAGGCCCTTGAGACACCAAACTTGGGATAAGGTCAAGTAAAGGGCTTTGTGAAACAAGAGAGCCCATCCACTTTGAGGCATCAGGGAAGAAGCCAGTGGGTAAAGTGAAACAAGATGAGAGAGGGAGAGAGAAAGAGAGATAATGGGTGAGAGGTGGGAGAGGAACTGATAAGAGAAAACAGAATTAGCTATATGGTGGAGAAGGGCTGGCACGTGAAGACAAATAGCAAAGGAAAGGACGGAAGATAGAGATCAAGGATTATTAACCTTGGGTCTGTGAACTTCGTTTTTTTAATATTTTGATAATTATATTTCAGCATAACTGGCTCCCTTTGTAATTTTATTTATGCATTTTAAAAAATGTTATTCTGAGAAAGGATCTTTTAGCATTCTTTCCAAGGGATCCATAAAACACAAAAGGTTAATCCTTGATGTAGAGATATTTGTAGATTGGGTTAGGAAAGATAAGAGAGTTCAAGACAGACTGCTTCCATTTTCTCAGTTTTACTATGAAGCAAAAACTTTAAAAAATATCTTTATTTTATTTATTTTTATATTTACATATATATTTTTAAAAGATCTTTCTTTCTACATCCTGACCTGCTTACACTCAAAAATAATTATCTAACATAACCTCAGATGAACTGTAGAAGGGACTGGCTGAATACAAGTCAACTAGCTAATACACAGCCCTCGCACAAGAAAAACCCGTCCTGGGGTCACCCCAGGCTTCTAAGGAGACATTTGTCAGTAGGTGCCAGGTGAAAAAGGAAAAAAAAATCCATTTATCACCATCCACAAGGCACACACAGTGATGAGTATTCTGAGTCATGGGACAGGGATCTCACTAGGGACTTCACATTCAAAGAAACTGCTCAAAGAAAACACTGAGTTACTGAGGCTTTTGTATTTCTACAATGAGACAAGAGGGGAAGAAGGGAGGGAGGGAAAGGGGAGCATGAGTTAGATGACAAATAGGGAGAAACAGAGAAGGTGATAAGTGAAGAATGAAAAAGGAACCAGATAGAATGATGTGGGAAGGGATCAAGAGAAAAATGAGGGGAAAGAGACCTAGTGGGGGGGAAGGGAGGGGGAGGAAGAGAGAGACACAGGAGGTGAAAGATATATCCCTCTCCAATGCCCGTTCTGAAAACAGTGCCAGGCTGGAGTCAGGAAGACCTGAGTTCAAATTTGTCCTATCAGATACCCACATGTGACCTCAGCCTGCCTCCATTTCTTCATCTGTAAAATGGGTAAAATAATAGCACCTACCTCCTCAGGTTGTTGTGAGGACAAAATAAAGTATTTGTAAAGTGGTTTGCAAACCTGAAAGTGGCATATAAATGCTAATGCGCATGTGTGTGTATTATGTGTTTATATGTGTATACACATATACATATGTATATATATATTAATAGCTGGCATATTAATATATACATTATATGTACATACATCTCTTTTTCTCACTCTCATCTCCCAGATCTTGAGGGTAGCATCACTTCCTATCCACTGCCCTCAGCCTTCAACCCAGGAAACAAGCCACAGTTACTGAAGACCCAGAAAATGAAGTTCTTGCCCCAAATTCCTGGATACCCTCAAATAGTTTAACATCAGAAACTGAAGCGATTTTATCAATGGAAATGACAATAAAAAGAAGCATTAACATCTGCTTTGTTGCCAGACCCCAAGGACTGCAAAAAGATTTATGACTGTCTTATGAATTGATATGATACATATAATGAATATACTAATAATTTAGATTTTTAAGAACTACCATTTCACCAGCAGATTATGGCTTGGGAGTCAGAGACTCACAATGCATTAAAGTCAGCAATCAACTCTGACAGTTCCCACATTCTTGTGCTTGTGGTAAAGTGAATCGAAACGAAGACTGGAAAACCTGTTCCCAGCACAGAACTCTGACTCTGAGCCCCCACATGTAATCATAACCCCCTAAGATCTGAAAACTGTTACTGCAGGACTCTAGAACACCAATGTGGTCTTATCCTCATGAACACGCCATGAGAAACCACTCAAGCCCTAGAAATGATTGTGTTCTCATCCACCTCCCTCCCTCCCCAACCTGTGATTTATGTATATAAACTTTTCCTTTACTGAGGCATGAGGAGCTCTCCTTCTCAGGAGAACTTCAGTTTTGCAAACCAAATTCTACACTCTGAAATGAAACCACTACATGACTCCTGATACACCCAATTCTGGTCATTCCCAGGTTAGAGACCAGTCCAATCTGGAATGCATTGAAAATTCTGTCAATAAGACCATGGGATCTTTCCATCTGACTTACAGCTGAGAAGTTCCATATGTATTAGAATATGAGCTTTCTGAAGGCAAGGACTAGCTTGTTTTTGTATTTCTATGTGTATCCCCAGTGTTTAGAACAGTGTTTTACAGGAATCACTCAATGTTTCCTTCATTCATTCAAATATATATATATATATATATATATATATAGGTATATTATAGGGCACCTAGGTGGCACAGGACAACTTCCTAGGTTCAAATCTTGCCTAAGACATTTACTAGCTATGTGACCCTCGGCAAGTCATTTCACCCTATTTGCCTCAGTTTCCTCATCTGTAAAATAAGCTGGAAAAGGAAATGACAAACCACTCTCTCTGCCAAGAAATACCCAGATGGAGTCACAAAGAGTCAAACACAACTGAAAAAATGAACAAAATGTATATATACGTACAGATTTTTATATATATAAATGTGTGTACATACATAAATATGTACACAGAGATTTACATACATATATACATGTACGTTTATGCATGTACATGCACACACACATAGTTAATACTAATCCGTGTTACAAAAGGTCCCTATAATCCACCTGGGGACCGGTTGACACAAATATAGAGTTTTAAAAGGTTGTTATATACATTGCCTGATTGAGTTCCACAGCAACCCTGTGAGATAGGTACCAAGGGTTTATTATCCCCATTTTCTTGATGAAGAGACAGGTAGACAAGTTAAGTGACTGGTCCATGGTGGCCCACCCCCCCCATAGTATCAGGTCTTCCTTGAGTCCGTTTCCAAAACTGAATTCATAATCCCATGATGCTTGTCTAAAAAAGTTTTTAGCAATATGGCCTTCAGTTAAAAAGTCCTCTTTAAAGAGTTCATGGATACTCTTCTGTGTGTCCTTGGATATTTCATGGACATCGTAGAATAAGGATTAATTCACTCATTTAACATTCAATAAATGTTCCATTATTTATTCAAGCATTGGTTAAAGCAAAAGGATGGTAGAGAATGAAATGATCTCTACCCAAGAAAGGACATTTTTGTGAGCTGCTCTGACCCCAAGGCACAGTGGAGGTGCTATGGAGGACCTCTGGAGGACTCTTAGGTACTTCCCCTACCCCCAAGAAACTCACAAGGGCCCAGAAAAGAGGAGAACCAAAAAAAAGTAGAAGACAAAGCAGAAGGTGAGAAAGGAGGAAGAAAGTGCCAAGGTGGAAAGATCTCCTCTCTCTCCTCAACCTGAGAAATTACCACACTGACATCCACAAATCCAAGGAGGTCATTGCCCTGTGTAAGAAATCCAGGGTTTCCCAAGTGTCTCTAGGATTAAAATTCTCCATCTGTTTCCTCTTTCTATCTGGCTGCAGCTTTTCTTTCTAAGCTCAAGCAAATGCTCCTCTTCACACAGTAAATGCCAGTGAAGCTGACCTTACCTTTCCTCTTTCATTTCCAATCCCTGAGCCTGAAAGTCACTTTCTCATCACCTCCCTGTCTTAGAATCCCTAGCTTCCTTCAAGGCTCAGCTGGCATCACCACATATATACACATGCATAATATATAGGGAGGGGAGGGAGAGAGAGAAAAGAGACACTCAAGGGGGAGGGAGGAGGAGGGGAGAAACGACGGGAGAGATAATGAGCTAGTACTTACAACTATTATTTCATTTTATCCTCAAAACAACCCTGAGAAGTATTGTCTTCATTTTACAGATAAGGAAACTGAGACAGGCAGAGGTTAAGTACTTGCCCAGAATCACACCACCACTAAATGTCTAAAGCCAGATTTGAACTCAAGGTTTTTCTGACTACAGGTCTCATGTTCTATCTCCACAGCACTAGCTAGGTAGCACTAGCTAGATAGCTAGACAGAGAGATTATAAATATATAGTATTTACTTATCCATAAATATATAGTATTTACATATATATATATATATATCTCCATATATATCCATACAATAGAATGTAAGCTACTTGAGGAAAGGAGCTGTTTTATTTGCTGCCTTTACCTCCCCCAGGGCCTGGCAGATGGCAGGCGCTCAACAAATGCCTGTTGGAGGAATGAATGAATGCAGGTGGTGACCTCTAAGCTCATCTTTAAGAATAATGTTGCTCCCTTCTCCTCCTTCCCCACCCCACCCCCATGAAGAGGCAGAGAGGGATAATATCATGACCAAGCAACTAACATATAGAATTTTAAATCTATAAGAACATGATGGCCATGACTGTGGAGAACATGGACTGCAGCAGATGCCATAGGGACTCCCTTTAAACCTAAAAGGAAAAGTTTTAAAAAATTAAAGTGCATTACTCCTTCACACAGTAAACTATTATCTCCAAAGGAAACATAACCTGAAAATATAAACAGATTCCAAAAGTGTTTGGATAAATTAATGGAGGATAGATCTGGAACAGATTATGAAGGGAAGCCAAGAATGTTCAGTCATAGTAACAGTACTCAAAGCTGGAAGAAACCTTGGAGGTCATCGGCTGCAAGCCCTTTAATTTGTAGCTAAGGAACCCAAAACCTGCCCAACGTGGCAGAACTAGAAGATTCAAACCCAGTTCCTCCCATTCCAATGCCCATGCTTATTGTGACACTGGGGGTAAAGTACATTCCTCCAAGCCAGGAAGTCCAGGACACATACCTGTCTTGTGACTCTGGGCAAGCTGAAATTAAAACTGATACACTTTTCGAAGTTCTTATTTATTAATTATTGAGAAATAATAATAAAACCTATTATGTGACCGAGGCAATTCTAAAACTATAAGCAGATGGTGCATTGGCAGGGAGAATTTCATTATATAAGCTCCTCATGCCAATTAAATACAAGTCTGGTTAAAAAAAAAAATCTGAAAATTCAGTTAAATAAATGCTTATTAAACACCTATTATTTCTTATCATTGAGAGTTCCCTCCCTCCCTTAATGAAAACACAGGTGTCAATAAAACCAAAAAATTTTTAAACTCCATTAAAAATGTAAAAAACATTCACCCTTGAGGATGTTGTCATTAGAGGTATGGAGGGCAACTGCCCTCTACCACAATGAATCTCTAGGCAGCTCCTTAGCTGGGAGCCCTGGAGCTGAATCCATCTGTCATAAGCATCTTATCTGACCAGTTCACATCCTAAGCCTCACCTTGGTAGAAGATGCTCAGGCCCTTGTACGAGAAGAACCTGCCTGAAGTCTTCCAGGAGTGAAGTTCTGGGGAGAGCTGGGGGGGAGGGATGTGTAGGTAGACAGCAAGAAGAGGAATGCCCAGGAGGCCCACCTGGATCCACCACTCCTTCATCCTAAGGGGAAAGTAGAGATCCAGAGTGAGTCACGTAGAGTGGTCATCATGCACTGCACACCCTCAGGCTGCAATCTCAAAGGCCTCCCGAGGAAGGCCGGGGGAGAGGCTGACCACAGACCACAGGCGATGAAGTCTGTAGTTCTGAAGTCTGTGGTAAGTAACATACCACAGTTACACAGACTTTTCTTTGCAGTCCCCTATGCTGAGGCAAGATGGAGATCTGCCTCACTGTGCATCATTTCCTCTGTATGTTTGTGGCTGCCTCTGAAGGCAAAAAAACCCAAAAAACCAAACCCAGCCCGCAGTCACAGGACCCCAGATCTAGAGCTAGCTACCTAGTCTGCCCCCTCATTTTTCAAACAGAAGAAACTGAGGCAAAGGACAGCTAAATGACTTGTCCAAGGTCATACAAGTAAGAAATTCGAACTTAGGTCATTTGACCCCACAATCTCTTTCTCCAGTATCATGGACCTATTTGTTTACAGTAAATGGACTACATGCAGACACTCTCTGACCTTCCTCTAATGCATTTCACCAAGTCTTCCAAGGAGGAAAAAGTATCCTTTCCCCTTCAGTTTACTTTACTCGATCATAAATCTCTTCCCTCCCTCCTTTCACATCCCCCATTAACAGGTACTATATTTGCTAAAAGGGAAAAGATATCAAAGAGTGGATAATCTTAAAATGAGAGCTGTATCTCCAATATACATTAATACATTCAGGCCTCATGTCTTTCAGTCTCAGGACCCCTTTACACTCTGCTTTTATGTGGATATAACTACCAACTAAAACTGATACACCTTAAAATATTTCAGTTTTAAAACAACAATCCCATTACAATTTAACCTAAATAATGTATTTTAATGAAAAACAACTATATTTTCCCAAATTAAAAAATTACTGAGAAGAATGGCATTGTTTTACCTATTTTTTTCAAGTCTTTGAAAGTTTGGCTGCACACCCTCAGACTGCAATCTCAAAGGCCTCCCGAGGAAGCCCAGGGGAGAGGCTGACCACAGACCACATCTCTGGCCTCCTACAGATATGGAGTTGGCAAAGGAGTATTTTAATAGACAAACAGTGTCTCAATACTTGATATATGAAAATAGTTCTGATCTCTGAGACCACCTGGGAGGGTTCTAAAGCCCTAAAGTGTGTCTGATGACTACAGTTCAAAAACCACTGTCCTATCACATTCCAATCAATCAACAAACATTTATTCAGCTAGGTGCTTGAGATATAAAGACAAAAATCAGTCTAGTTTCTCAAGGAGCTTATGATTTAGCCAGCGAAGAAGGAAAGAGAAGGAGGAGAGAATCAGGGAAGCAGGAAAGGAAGGAAAGAAAGAAATTAAGGGGGATAAGTGTTATCACTTAGGGTTGGAAAAGGTCTCATACAGAAGGTGGTGCTTGAGGCAAGTCCTGAAGGAAACCAGGAATTCTGAGATAGAAATAAAGAGCTTGTGTTCTCTACCTAAATATTCATGCTGCCATTTGAGAAAACAGAAAGAAAACAGGCAACCCAATTACAGAGTGGGCTGTTATTTATCCTAAAGTAAGCAGCTTTGGAATGACAACACAGAGTGAGTAACTAATCCCTCGAGAGGTCTGGATTGTGGATTACATAGCAGTCGTCTTTTCTTGGCTGACTCTTAAGGAACTTCCTATAACCGGAGCGTCTTAGGATTTCCCAAAGACAGAGCTGATACTCTGAACAATCCCTCATCTCACCCGATGCACCTAGAGGGGGTATAGGAAAGTGCTAAGTTGATCCAAGAGCAAAAAGCTGGTTTCTCTGACAGTTATGTGGCATGACAGACAGAGCAATGGGCCTGGAGTCAAATGTGGCCTCATACATTAAGCTGGGTGACCCTAGGCAAATCAATTAACTCTGTTGGCCTTGGTTTTCTCATCTGTAAAATGAGCTGGAGAAGGAAATGGTTAACCACTTCAGCATCTTTGCCAAGAAAACCTAAATGGAGTCACGAAGGGTCAGACACAACTGAAATATGACTGAACAATTGGCCATGATGGGGAAAGGGAGGAGGGAAGTAGGGCCCAGATAGAGAAACAAAATGAAACCATCCCTGCTCCTTAGTCAAAAACTTCAAAAGATGTCTCTGGTATAATCATTCCTGTCTCAGTCTTCATTTCCCCAAGCTATAAAATGGACAAAATTTACCTCAATACAAAAAGGAAGCCAATATACACAGCCCACAAGAAAATCATTGGAAGGGGAGGTGATGGAAAGGGAGGGGAGTGCTGTCATTCCAATCATAATCAGCCACCTGGTGATATCACCCATCACTTATCATGTATGTCTGTGAATTCCCTGTCAGATAAAGTCAGGAAATGCCTAAAGTTTTCTCTAGTATTGCAATACCTTCACTACTCACTACTGGTTTCTGCAGCAATCTCCAAAAGGGGAGAGATCAAGGAGATACAGAAGAGTCCAAGAAGAAGGAGGTGACCCATGTTTGCCCCCATGGCTGTCCTGACCTCTATGATGCGTAGATATCTGCCAGCCTCCTAGGCACTCTTTCTGTCCCAGAGTTCTCCTCTCCATTCCAGTCTCTGCCAAGTCAGCCCTTGATGGCTTCAATATTTGCATTCGTGAGGCCTCAAAACTCGCCCTCCAATGCATCAGCTTCTTCACCTCCCATCACCCCCAGCTCCATTCCCCCCCAGCTCCTCTTGGAGTGGTCACTCACTTCCACAACTTCACCATCATCTTTCTCCTCCATGATCTTCAACTCTGGTCATAACTTGCTAAGCTGCTACCTCTCCCTAGATCTCCTCCCTCTTAAACCTTGTATTCACTCTCATAACTTCAGCAGAACCTCCATTCCTTCCCATTCTCTCACCCCACCTATACTCTGAACTCCTCCCTTCTACCATTCAATTATACACAGTCTTCCACCCTTGAACTCCCTTGTCTCCTTTTGCCCCCTTGTTCTTCCATTCATATCCTGTTAATCCTCAACCTTGAGATACTTCCAGAATCCATCCCCAAGGAGCTAAACATGACTAGTATAACTTTTATCACATGAGTGTGTCTTCCTCTAAAAATTCATGTTATCTAGTTTCAGTTGCACTCCCCAACCCCCATGGCCATCCTTTTTGATTCAACCCTAGTCAGTTCTCTGGGGCTCTCCTCATATTGGCTATTTCAAAATCTTTCCCCCTCTCCTCTAGCCCCACAAAAGCTAGTCTACCCATTGCAAAGGCTCTCCTCTCCCCTATGTTATACCAGTCTTCAAATTGCTTCATTCTCTGACAAAGAGGCGATCCTCTTGCTTAGGTAAAGGCTTCTAATGTATGCCTTTGATTCTATCTCACTCTTCCTACCCTACCCCATCCCCATCTTCAATTTCCTCCTTGTATTGGATGATTCCTTCCCATCTATCTGCCAACCTACTCAGGTCTCTTCTATTCTTCAAAAAGTCTTCCCTTGACTGCCATCCTCTCAAAATATGGTTCTGTATCTCTTCTGCCTGCCACTACTTCCAAATCATCACAGACTCACTTTCTAAGACTACTGGTCATGGGTATTTACTTCCCCAAGTATCACAGTCACTATTTCTACCTTCTCTTTACTCTCTCCTTTAGCTTCCATAGGTTCAATTAACATTTCCTAGTCAATTCCACTTATGGGGAAATCATCTCATCAAGAAAACAGAGATAATCATTTTGGTACTACCTATCCCACAGGGCTATTGGGGAGACAGAGGTCCTACATGTGTATCCTCGATGCCAAGAGACATCTCTACCCAGATATCCTCAAATTCAATGAGGATTTGAAATGTAACTAACTAAAATGGAACTATTGCCCCAGACCTAGCTCTCCTCCAAATTTCCCCATTTTCTACCTGAGGATGCCACCACCCTCCCAAGTCACCAAGCACTGTAGAACCCCAAATTCTTCCCTTGTCCCACATTCAGTCAATCACCAAGTCCCATCAAGGCTACCACAACAGCTCTCAAATCTGTTTCTCTGCATTCACATGGTCACCACGTGGGTTTAAACCCTCATGGCCTCTAGCCTAAAATATTTTGAGGTTGTTGGTTTGATTTTTGATATTTATTTTTGCAGACCTGTGATCACATCAGTGTAGCGAGTGTCTAGCATCTACCAAGGTGGATAATTCTCAGCAACTTTAGAGCAGCTCATTTGCCCAGGGTAATACAGCTTCACTTCTCCATTATGCCTCTCCAATGATCAAAACAGCCTCTTAATTGGTCTCCTGAAGTCCTGGACCTCACCTCTCCAATCCATCCTCCACAATGACCTTCTTAAAGTACAGGTGCAACAATGACCTCCCTTTCCCCTTTGAAAACTCTCAGTGGCTTCTTATTTTCTCAAAGAAAAATTTCTAACTTGACCCTGCCTTTTCAGCTTTATTTCACATTACATGGATTCTAGGTTCCAGACAAACCAGTCACTCCTACAAGCAGGGGTGTGCTAGGGCCAGCTTAAACCCTGGCCAATTGTTAAATTTTTCAATGGGAGTATTTACAACTCAGAACTGCTACAAATCAGTTCTAGATTTATTGTATTGTTGATAGTCTAAACTTAAAGTGATGGAGAAAATGCTAACAACGCATATTAAATTTTTAAAATTTTTTCAGAGAGCCAGCTGGTAGACATTTACCAGCCCACCTACTCAACACTCCATCTTCTGCACCACTGTATTCAAGCAGGAGGCACTGGCCTCCCCCCATGCCTGGAATGTACTCCCTCTTCTCAGCTCCACCTCTCAGTATTTTTATCTTCCTTCAAGGTTTAGCTCAAAAACTACCTTTTCCGAGCAGTTTTCTCTGATTTCCTCTGCTGTTAGTGCTTTTTCCAACCTAGAATTACCTAGCATTTGCTTACCTGTGGACATGTTGTACCCCTCAGTAGGAGGAGGGTGGAGCCTGCTTCCAGTGTCCCCCAATGTGAGCCTAGTAGGGCCTTATCAAGTGTTTGCTGAATCAAACCAAACTGAATTCAGGTGTGTGACTTAAGTGGGTTTGGTTTTTTTTTGGCTGCAGCTGTTTGTTTTATTTGGTTGGGTTTGTTTTTTCCCCCTCCCCTCTCCAGTGCAGATCAATTCTCTACAGCCCATACTCCAGGCCTTAAAATAGTAACAATTTGGAAGGCAACGTCTCTAGTCAGACAAGCCTCTCTTGTCTAGACTGATCTTGAAATGACTGAGAGAGTATGAGCCCCGGCCTTGAATAACTGGAATTAACTGTAATCCTGCACAGTATTACCAAATACCATCTGTAATATCATTTAACACACCCTTTAGCATTATCACACACATTCCTTATCTCACACACCCTTTTGCCCTTACCAAGGAGTAGTTTATACCAAGAATGTAAATGTATTATCCAGGTAAGAAGGCAGAAGGTATCTCAAACCTAGTGACAAGGAAGGCAGGGGAGGGAAGGGAAGGGAAAAGAAGGGAAAGGAAGAGAGAGAAGGTAAAGGGCAAGGGAGAAGAGGGAGAGGAGAGAAAAGAGGGGGTAGAAAAAGGGAGAAGGAATGAAAGGGAGCAGGCAGAGAGAGTGGAGTGCAGGAGACTAGCAGGGAGGAGGGAGGGGAGTAGGAGGACAAGGAGGAGGGAGAGAGGGAGCAGGGGTCAGAGAGAAAGAGGGGAGCAAGGGGACCAGGAGGGGGCAGGGAGAGAGGGGGAGGGGAACAGGGGACAGAGAGGGGACAGGGAGGGGAGGAGCAGAGGACAGAGAGGGAGGGGGACAGGGAGACAGGCTGGCAGGGAGCAGGGGGCAGGCTGGCAGGGAGGCGGAGGAAGGTAGCAGGGGGCAGGCTGGCAGGGAGGCAGGGGGAAGGTAGCAGGGGGCAGCGGGTAGGCTGGCAGGGAGGCAGGGGGAAGGTAGCAGGGGGCAGGCTGGCAGGGAGGCGGGGGAAGGGAGCAGGGGGCAGGCTGGCGGGCAGCAGTGGGACAAGGAGGCAGGGGGAAGGTAGCAGGAGGCAGGGAGCAGTAGCAGGGGGCAGGCTGGCAGGGAGCCAGGGGGAAGGTAGCAGGGGGCAGGCTGGCAGGGAGGCGGGGGAAGGTAGCAGGGGGCAGGCTGGCAGGGAGGCGGGGGAAGGTAGCAGGGGGCAGGCTGGCAGGGAGGCGGGGGAAGGTAGCAGGTAGCAGGGGGCAGCGGGCTAGTCTACGTGGCCACCTGGCTCCTCCAGGCAGCAGCTTCGCGAGGTCCGAGGTGGGCTCCGGCCGGCCTGCGCAGCCAGTTAGTCTCCCGATCCCGAGTGACGCCCCAGGCGGCTCCGCGCGCCCGTCTGCCCCCACGCGGAAGCCCGCGGTCCGGCTCGGCCGCTGACCTCCGGCACTCACGGCCCGGCCAAAGTGCAGCCGGGCTCCCGCGGGGGGAGGCGGCCCCGGCCCCGTCCGTCACGCCGCCGTCCCGGGGCGCTCCTCCCCGCCGCTCACCTGAACTCAGGGCCGGCCCCCGCGGGGCCCAAGGCCGTCCATGCCCCCGCCGGGCGCCGCCTGCGCACGCGCCGCCCTCCGCCCAGGGAGCAGCTTCTCCCCGGACTCGGCGCAGTCCCAGGGCCGGAGCCCGGCTCTGCCACCGAGCTCCGTGCTGGGCGCTAGAGCGTCGCCAGGGCGGCCCGGCTCTGCCACCTCTCCCCACCGCCGCCCACTTCCTCCTTCGGGTCCCCAGCCGACGACGCCACCTAGGGGAAAGGCGAGGCCGCGGCAGGCCTTCGCGGCCCCCCGAGGACTGCGAAGGATCCTACCCGGCCGTGCTGGAAGGGACCGTGCGCTTTGTAACTACGACCTCGCTTCGGCCTCACGACAGCCCCGGGAGGAAGGGACTCTCCCTGCCCCCACTGCCCAGACCGACCGAGGGCTTAGCCAGGGTCACCAGGCTGGTGAGTGTCGGAGGCAGCGCTGGGGCGCTTCTGACTCCGGGCACAGGCTCTAACTCCGGTGCGTCATAGCTGACGGTCATGGAGCCCAGGCCCCTCGTCTTACAGGGAGGGAAACTGAGGCCCAGGAAGGCGCAAGGGATCGGCCCTGTCACACAAAATGGCAGAGCTGGAGTTCAAGCCCAAGTCTCCCGACTTCAAAGCCTTTGCTTTTTCCACTTCTCAACATGTCTTTAAAAACCAATTGTTGACTGCCCTTTGAAAGGTTCGAGTATTTTAACCATTAAAAAAGTGTTGAATCTCGTGAATTTCATGGAGAGAATTTTGTAAAACTACGGTTAGTCTCTTTTAAGAGATACAAAATCAAAAGATGCTAGAAGATAAAAGTGACCTGAGACTCCGGGTCCTGTTATCTACACCGCCCTCCTCATTTTATGAATCAAAAAACTGGGACCCTAAAAACTTGAGAACTTGCACAAGGATCTGGGTCTTCAGGGAATGTCCGAATCAGTAGCTGAAGATGCCTCCGGACTCCAAATCCGCATGGAGATAAGGCTGAGCTCCACGACTACCTCCTGGAAGGTCTTCCCTGAATCCCCCCTCCCTTTTGTCTTTGTATTGGTTGCTGTGTGTTTTCTACCTCACCTCATCTCCAGAAAGTAAGCTCCCTGAGGACAAAGGACTGTTTCTTCTTTATCTTTGTATCCCCGGCACCTTGCCCATAGTAGGTGTTTAATAAATACTTACTGGGTTAGGGGTTTGCTTGGTCACACAGCTAGCCAGTGAAGCAAGATACTAAAACTCAGTTCTCTATGCCCAAATCATGCTACTATGTATGTGCCAGATGAGAGAGAGAGAGAGAGAGAGAGAGAGAGAGAGTTGTTCTAAGGTAGTGAACTCCTCAAGGGCAGGGTCAGGTTCATTTTTCTTTGTCTCCTAGCTTGATGAAAGGTTTGAGTATTTTAACAAGTACAAAAGGTGTCGAAGGTGTGAAATGTAACAACATTCTACTGAGGATTGGGGGGGAGACCATACATGTACACAGGGTCCCAGTCCAGGGCTCCCCCACGCCAACCCCAGGTAACACTACCCTGGCCTGATCGCTCTGTAGGTACAGCATGATATCGGCAGTAAATGAAGATCTACCCAAATGTCATGGTAACTGTGTGTGTTCAGTTTAAAGCTGAGGTAGTTTGGTGTAAAAGAAATAAATCAGTCAGTCAACAATATGCCAGCGCTGCCAAGACACAAAAGGTAAGTCCCTGATTTCAAAGAGCTGACAACACAACAGGGGTGGGTGGGTGTTATATACGTATGTGTGTATGTATAGAAGTATATGTCTACGTAGAACGGATAATTCACTGCCGGGTGAACACCATAGAGGACGTAGTTTCAAGTCGTTTGCAGAGCCCTAGACTTGATTTGAGACCCTGCTGCCGACCACGGCCCCCCCAGCTCTCCGAGCCGGGCTCCTCTACGTTAA
Source organism: Potorous gilbertii (assembly GCA_028658325.1). Lineage (NCBI taxonomy): Eukaryota > Metazoa > Chordata > Mammalia > Diprotodontia > Potoroidae > Potorous > Potorous gilbertii. Next base: position 94,874,959 of record CM053770.1, read on the forward strand.
TACTTGCACGACCCCCGCCCAGGCTGGAGTGAGGGAACCTCCGAAAGGACCGGATTCTTGGATCGGAGACAGAAGATGGCTGCTGGCAGCAGCCACCGTCCTGCGGTCCTCAGGACCCCCTGGCGCTCAGGGCTGTTAATCTGCACACCCCCTTCATCTGAGGATGCTAATTTTAAAAAGAAAAAAGCAAATCTCCCCGGCGCCTGGATAAGCCGGGAACCTCGTGTGGGGAGGGAGGGCCAACCCCACTTCTCGCTCTCGACCCCTCAGGGCTCCCCGGGCTCCCGGGCTCCCGGGCTCGGCCGCCGCGGAGCTCCTCGGCTCTCCCCGCGCCGAGGGGCGCGAGCCGTTGGTGCGTGGCAGCTACCCGGGCGGGCACACAAAGCCGAGGTCTCCGGGGCGGCGTCTCGCGTTGCCCCTGGCAACCACCGAGCGGCGTCTCGGGCTGAGCGGCCTGCGGGCGGGAGCGGGAGCAAGCGGCGCCGCGGTTGGTCCGCGGGAGGGTCCGGACCAATCAGATGAGAGGTCATTGGAAGGCTGGCCGAGGAGGTTGGAGGTAGGAAGAGGAAAGAAGAGGCGGCCAAGGGGGAGGAGTCGGTAGCGGCTGGAATCCGGGGAGTCTGTCGGTCGGCGGAAGATGTCTTCCCGAGGACACATTGGGGATCCTGAGGTGAGGGGGACCTTCGGGCGGTGGGAGGAAGGGCCTGCGGCCCGCGGCCAGGGAGCGGCTCCCACGTGGGCTGCTGGGGACTTGCGCCGCTGGGTGGACGGGCCCCCCCCAGAGCCGCCGGGATGCGACGTGAGGAGTCCCGAACCGCGCGGCGGGGGCGGGAAGGGATGCTGGTTCTGGAGGGAGAAAGGGAAGAAGGAGGGGAGAGGCCGGGAGGGAGGCCGCTCAGTTCGGTTCAGCCAGCTTTGGTTCGGAGACAAAGGAAAACGAACCGGACCCTGCCTTCGAGGAGCTCGCGCTCTGCGGGCGGGGGCGGGCCCGGATGCGCCGGTTCGGAGAAGGCCGTGCCAAAAAGAGGGAAGTCTGTGTGGGGCGCTTCCCGGCGGGTCGGGTCAGGAAGGCCCCCGGGGGCACTGATGACCTTTGGCGCAGCCGTAGCCCGAGGGAGGTAGGAAGGGAATGCGTCCCAGCTCGGGGCCCGCGGAGCGCCGCCTCCACGGAGACGGAACGTGGGCTACCGGGACCGGGACACCCGCGTGCTTGAAAGGGGCGCGTGATGTGGTGAACCTGGAGCGTGGAAGGAAGAGGTGGGGAGCCTGCGGGGAGCGGCGCTCGGAGGGCGCCCCTCGGGGAGCAGCCCGGCGCGGAGGCAGGACCTCCGAGGACAGGTGAGGGGGACGCCCCGGGCAGTGGTCCGAAGACGGAAGGCGCCCCATGCCCCGACCCTCCCGTCTGAGGACTCCTTTGGAGTAGGCTGCCTTTCCCTGCAGGTTTGGAGTTTGCCCGCCTGAAATACTTTTTAATGTAAGGTAGCTTTACATTGGTTCAAACGTCACTCCCTTAGCGGATTTTGCCTTAGTATCAGAAGTCTAGTTGAGAAACATTGGACAAGAAGGAAGACGTGGTTAAAATTTGTGGAAATGTCGATCTGTCCGACTGGCTGCAAACTCGTTTAAAACGGACAGATCCCTTCGGTTGTTTGTAGTGAGCAGATCCTCCTCTCCTGTATTTGACTCGTCTTTACCATCAGACTCTTGTTACCTAGGCCCTGGACCACTGAAGCCGCTTTATTGGTGTCTCCTTGTTAAGATCCCCACTTCACCGGTCCATCTTGTACAGCAAACTGGTTTAATCTTAAGGTGCTACTTTACCCCCTGACTGAGAAGCCTCCAAATAATTCCAACAGAATAAAATCCAAACCTGGCCTGACATTGAAGACCTTACACAACCTTGTCCATCTTCAGTCTCTTATTTTTGCCATACCAACTTCTCATTTCAGCCAAACTGTATCAAGCTTCCAACATCTCCCTGCTCTAACCTGCTCACAGTAACCAGGAGGTGGCAATTGAAATATGGTACCTCTCCTACTCCTTTTCTATCCTATAAAATTCAGCATGGATGCCATCTATCTTTATTGATGAGATCTCCTGATGGTGATCTCTTTTGCCTCTGAATCTCATGATTAAGTACATTAGAGAGAAGTATAAAGCAAATTACTATTTGAAGTCCCAAGGATGATGGGTTGTTAATAACCAGGGTGAGGAGGGGACATTTCATAAAGGAGAGGAGGTAGTAATTGAGTTAGACTTTAAAGTATGGGTTGTTGTGTTTGCCCTTCAAAGAGGACCATGCCCTCAGGATGATGACATGACTTGCAGTTGATTTGGATTAGAGTGAGGGAAGGCTGTGCAAGGTCACCAGCCTCACTTTCTCCCCTTGAGCCATGTGGGTCCAGTGATCTGATATTCATCAGGATGACTGGAGATGGCCCAGGATGCAATGGGAGACCTTGGCCCTTTGAGGCTTATGTCTTATAACATTCTCACTTTGAGTGAGATACACCCATTCAATGAATAGGCTTCTTTAAGTAATTACTCAAGGAATGGACCCTTTAATAAAAAAAAAAAAAATCAAACTGGAAGGGGAAGACCCTCAGGGTTCCTGGGTAAAAGAGAAATAGTTATTATTTAATATTTACATTCACTCTGTACTAGGTGGGTGGGGACTTGTCGAGTCCATGAGCACCAGAGTGAATTGGGTTTAAGGCTTCATCTTTGAGCAAGAAATGTAGCCAATAAACCCAGAGGAAAAAAGGCAGCTTTGGGCCATGGAGTGTACCTTCTCCTGGGTAGAACACCAGAGGAGGAGAAGAGGAGCTGCTGCTGACTCCCAGGTTGTGTTAGTCCTTTGTTCTCAAAGAGGATCATGACCTCAAGAAGGTGACATGACTTGCAGTTGACTTTGATTTGAATGAGGGGAGGTTGTGCAAGATCACCAACCTCACTTTCTTCTCCACAGCTTAAGTAGGAATTAAATTGATAAAACTTGGGGTAGAAAGGAATATTCCAGGGAGAGAGAGCAGGGCAAATAAGTAAGTGCAGAGATGGCCAAGTACTTGGATGGCAGAGTTGTTGAATTACAGATATAGCACAGAACATGGAGAAATAAGGTGTGGGTGGGTATCTTTGGGTAATATCAGATTGTTGTAGGCCTTGAATTCAAACAAAGTAAAAGAATTTTAATTTTATTTCATAGGCAATAGGGACCCCTGAAAATCTTTCAGCAGAGGAATAACATGCATAAGAAAGATTATTCTGGCACTATTATGAATTTCAAAGAAGGGACTTTGATTAGATGTGATCTAGGGAAGACTTCATGGAAGTGGTATTATTTGGGCCAAGTAGTTGGAGGCTACATAGGATATGCAGAGATGACTCTTCTCTTTCCTGTTAAGCTGAAAGTGCTCTGCCAAAAAGGGCCATGTTTTCACATGTCTTTGTGTCCTTTGTACTTGGGGCCCTCAGGAAATATTTGTAGAATAACTGACCCTCTTTGGAACAATCTTTTCTTTGCCTCCCAATCACAAAGGGCCTTTATATGAATGAGAGAAAACCCTCATTGGAGGGAATTATAAAAAGTGTGAACTGTGATAAATTTATGGATCTTTAGCAATAATAGAACACAAGTAGTATTTAGATTGTGGTTGGTCAAGAGCCAGAAATTAAACTAGTTATTGTGGATTAAGTGAGGCAGTGTGATAAAGAGAATTGAGAGCTAACCCTAGGAGTCAGGGAAGGCCTGAGACACCTAGTGGCTATGTGGCCCTGGACAAGTAAGTCACTTAGCCTCTTAGTATACCAAACAACTCTTTTTTGTGTCCTGGGCCCCTTGGGCATTCAGGGAAATGGTCTCTTTTGTACCTATTCTCAGAATACTGTTTTTAAATTAATAAAATGTGTAGGATTATAAAGGAAACAGATTATATTCAAATAACAGTTTTCAGAATGTTTAAAAAACAAGAATAACTTTACAGATCTTAGGTTAAGGACCCCTGCTCTTTAACTTTTAGGTTACAGAGCATTTGATTATCTGCATTTGTAGAGGGAGCTTCCTCACAAGGGTTTCTCTCTTCTGATGAAATCACAGATCTGGACGCATGCAATAACGGGAAAAGAAAAAAGAAGCCTTGCATTTTAAGAGAAGTGTATAGATTTCATGTTAACATATCACTTATTTGTCAGCCTATGTAGTCTTACTCTTCAGTGTCCCCTGACATATGTGACTTACCTGCCCCAAATCTTAGCAGCTGTTTCCTAAACCTTGGCATTCTCCCCTTTCCTGCCACCTTTATCTTTCCATTAGCCCAATTAATGTGGCTTTTCTTTCCTTCCAGTTTCTGACCAAAAGGATTCCACAGAACCCAAGGTATCAGCATGTCAAGACTAGACTTGACACTGGTGAGTAGGGATTAGAACTTTGTAGAAGTTATGGTCATATTAATAAATTGTTTAATGAGAAATAGTCAGGTGAGCAGCTAATTGGCAGGAGCTAGTGAATTATAACTGGCAGGATTTCCAGTTAGAACTTTTAGACCTAGCCTTTCTGAAGTCTGACCCAGGCTATATGCTGGATGTTTTTGTGGGATTGGAATTTCCTCATTTTCAAAAGTTACTAATTAAACAAATTATAACTACTTTATTCTCTCCCATATAGTGGTTACAAGAATAGCACTTGTATTGGTGTTTGAGGGATGGAGAAACTGAGGCATCATGAAATTTTATATCATGCTCATTAAAGAGCTAAAACAAAATCCAAGGATCTCCTCAACATTTCTGCTTCATATTTAACATATTTATTCCCTTAAATTGTAAACACTGTGATATATATATATATATATATATATATATATATATATATATATGTATTTACTTTTCAATCATTTGAGTGTCTGCTGCATGAAAATATCCCATGATGTTAAGATATTAACCATTGTTTTGTGATGGCTTTTCTGATGGATCATGGTCACAGTGCATGCTGAGGTGCATTTCCCATTACCTAGGTTTCTCTCCCAGCAGCCATCCTCTGCTGTGACTGAGGAAGAACAGTTCATGAAACAAAGATGTTTACTTCAATCTTTTCTTCTAGTTTGTCTCTTCCTCATAGTGCTTAATTATGTACACAGTTCATCGCTTAAACAGATTTAAGTGTTTTAAATAGGATGTACTACTGCAACATATAGCTTCTGCCTTTAACCAAGGAATTCGGTGCTTTGTAAATATTCATCCTTACAAAATCCCTAGTTTATGGAGAGATGAACAGCAACCCTACTTATAAAGAACTGGAAAATTGAGGCCCAAAGACTTGAAGTCCCAATGTTAGGAAAAGGAGTCAACACAAGAATTTCAAGGACAGAGGAATCCTAGAACCCCAGGAATCCTGCCTTCAAGTCCAATATACTTGACTTTCTCTGCTGTTTACTCCTTTCCTGTACTTCTTCTATCACCCAATACCATCAGCTACACCATCTCCACCTATCTACACTTCTGGAATAAACCCTTCTGTGAGGTCTGCACCCAAATTAAGAACACTTTGTTTACTCTGGGATACACCAACATGATGGAATTTTGTGCATCCAAAATTTTAAAGGTTGTGATTAATTTCAGATGGATATTTTTTCCTTTACATTTCAATGTCATATATTTTCATAATTTTTCTTCTTTCCTGAAAAATGTCTCAATTATTATTTCTAGTGGAGGAAAGTTCCTTCTCTCCCCCATCAGATCAAGGCAAAAGTTTAAACTCTATAACATTGTGAAATTCTTAATTTCTTTGTAAAGGAGATGCTCATAGTTGAATTTTGTAGTGCTCATCAAACCCCTACATCCTTCCACTTGATGATCTAATAAGCTATCTTTTAATTAGCTTGATTATGGTTTGGGGGAAGCAAATGTAATTATTTGCTTAAAACTCAAGTTCAGATTGTTTTTCTAAGTCAAATAAATTGGAATGTTTTTACTTTAGTTTGAGCTCTTTTATTGCTCTGTGAGTTTTGTGCCACACTGAAATGTGGGCTTCAAGTGACTTGGAACTCCAGGTATAAATAGATTTAATCTGTAGAGTTTTAGAAGACTTTGCAGTCAGAGCAGTAGAAAGAAGCAGGAGGCTTACCAAACATTTTGAAATCCCAGGCTAAATCGATGGGTCTTCAATTTTTTCTTACAAACAGTGGGCGATTCAGAATTAAACTCAAGAGGTTATGAATTCCCGTGATGTCACCTCCTGTCTTCAACAAAATAATCTACTCCCGAAATCTTCAAAGACCTCAGTCTTCCTCCTGGGTAAAGATTTCCTTTTTTTCCTCTGTATTTCTGAGTCTATAGTTCATTGGAACTTAAATACTGATTTGTAAACAGTCAAAAATCTCAGATTTTGAACCTCCATTTTTTTTTCTTCTTTTCCTCTGTACTTCGTAACCCTAAGAGTATGTCACTGACTTTACAGAGTGTTATCACAGCATCATTAATTGGACTCAGTCCCCAGTGAAATTTCTTATGTGTGTTATTCAATTACCCTTCCACTATTCTCATGTTATTTATTTTTCATGGGTTCCTAGCTCTGACCAGAGCAACAGCCTCATTATCCACTCCCTCATAAAGTCTTCAGTCACCACTTTTATCTTTTTCTAATTTAGAATTTTTCTGACTTTCCAAAATACTCAGGTTCTTGAGTATTGTCTTTCTCTTGTCTTTCTCATTCAGCACTACACTTTTATCTTCACACTTCTTCTTTGTCTAAATGTCTGCTGACTGGAGTTAATAAAGGAGAACTGCTCTACCTTTCGTGATTTCTACTCCTCCAAAACAGGACACTTTTTTTCAGAGAAGGGAAGTAGAGAAATGTAAATATATCTCAGTCACTGGCATTATGCCTTATAAAACATTGTCCAAGTTAGGGCATCATTGCATGGAACATTTCCTTATCTTATTAGCAAAATGCAAATGAGATTCATGTTAGGAAGTAACAGAAAAGAATGTAATTTAATGAGTTGTGTTGACTAGATGTATCCAATAAATGAATCACCCTTGACTGAGTCAGTCAAGAAATGACAGGTTTTTCTATGGATTTTTATTTTAAAATTTTGTTATTTGCCTTATATTCTTAAAGGATGGTCACCAGAAAGGCCTTTGGACTGGTCATCAGGATACCTGTTAGTCTTGACCTTGGCAGTAATTCACTCTTTGACTATGAGCAAGGTCTCAGTTTCTAAGGTCCCGTTCAGCTCCAAAATTCTGATTATCTGACTCTGTGTTAAATAGTCTGAGGCTGCTTTAGAGCCCAGTAGAGAATTTAGCATATTAAAAAATGCTATCAATTTGTACACAGCTTTAAAAAAAAAACAGTATTCAAAAATCCAAACTTAGATACCTTGTAATTTAGGATGTGGAATCTTTATTTTTTTGCTTTCTTGTATTACTAAAGGAATTATTGGCTTACTTTAACAATAACAATTTACACTTGTAAAGTGCTTTCAGGATTACAATCCTGTAAAGTGTAGGTGGTAGAAGTATTCTTATCCATCCTCATTTAACTGGCTCGTGGAGATTGACTTTGCCCACAACCACACAGCTAGTTTGAGACCCAGAACTTGAATCTAAATCTCATGACTCTATGTTCAACCCTCTTGGAATATAGCCAAATAGTCTGAAATGACTAAATGAATGAAGTAATAGAAAGAAATATAGTAAATTTCATTCACTGAACAGATATTCATTCTATCATCAGCTGTTCAGTTAAATGCTCATTATATAAGAGGTACTGTACAAGAATTAGATAAGACATTTTATCATGGAGCTTAAAGTCTAGTAGAGAAGATAGGACAGATACGTAAAACCATGAGAAAGTTCATAAGAAAGTACAGAGTACCATGTGCAGTCAGAATGGGGAAAGCTCAGGAAAGGACTGGAGAAGTCTTCAAGGAAGAGATGGCATTTTCAATGGATAGAATTCCCAAACATGGAGTGGAGATCAGGGAGACCATTTTAGTCGCAGGAAACTGTGGAAGTGTATAAGTTGGTAGTCAATTTTCCTGGAAGGTAGTACCTTTGCAGAGATGGAAACATGGAAAGGATATCGTATTTTGGAAAGTTCTGAATTCCAAGCCAAGGAACTTGTCAAATAGGTAATAGGGAACCTTCAGAAAGTTTTGAGCAAAGGAATACCCTGACTCATCTGTGTAGAAGGAATATTAATCAGGCATTTGTATAGAGGAGTGATATTGGAAAGTAAGTAGGGGTTGGATTGTGAAAGCTTTGAATGTCAGGTGTGATGGATTTGGGCTTTTTACAGTAGGCAGTAGTGTTGAGTCGGGGGCTCAATAGGACCAGGTTGTTATTTCAGGAAGATTAATCTAAGACTAGATGGGTGCAAGGGTTGCCAGAAGACCAGTTAGGAAGAGGCATCACCGTGGTTTGGATACAGTGTAACAAGGGACCAAAGTAGGGCAGAAGTACTAAAATATGAGTCATTTGACAAAAAACTCTTCTCAAAACAGGCTGTACAACTATTAACATAAAATGGGTCCTACTGCCAGTTTCATTAATAGAATGTACTGACCACAAAGCGCTTGAATGCACCGTGAGCCAGTATGCAAGGTTGTGCCCAGAGCCATCAGCAGAGTCCGAGTGGGGCAGGCTGGTGGGATGCTATCTCACTTCTTTTCAGAAAGACCAGAGTCCTACCTTTAGATTATGTTGGTGTAAGTACTTAACTGCTTAGCCTCACTGAGCCTCAGTTTCCTTGTTTGTAAAATAAGGATGTAATACTTAACTTCACAGAGATCAAACAAGATGAAGCATTTTGTAAACCTTTAACCAATGCAAACATCAGCTTACTAAATAGGATAAAACTCCTTCCTTAGTCCTACAACTGAAACCACATGCACCACCTTTTCGTGTCTCACTTCAGTACTGTTTCTGAGATTCTGTTTCCTTGGGGGAATGCTAAACAGTTTCTGACCACTTGTCCTAGATTTTGGTTTTGGTTTTGCCAGTGTTGTTTAATGGTTTTGAAAGGCTCCTCTTCTGCCTTCCCCCATGTATAAAATAACAGAACAACCCTAACCTCACTCACAGGGTTGTTGTGAGGTTGCTACAAATGATTGTAAAAATATTGTGTAGACTTTGAAGTGCTGTGTAAATGCTCTGTGTAACTGTTTAACAATCACTTAATAAAATTAATAAACATAAGATGATACAGCAATGGGATAAAATACTTCCTAAGTGGAAAATGCTTTTTAAGTCATCATGGAAAATACTACTTTCAATAAAAAAGACTGCGTAGGATCACACTCACTGTTGTTTTATTTCTATTGTGTGTCCTGGGGAGCTTAAGTACAGTGGCCCTCACTGCTAGGGAGAGAATAACACTTGTCCATAGCTGTCTCACAGACCGTGCACGTTTTCAAAATTGTGTACATAAGATACTGAACTCTTTTACAAACGTGAATTTGGTGTGCCAAATTAGAAACTCAGAGGCTTTGGGTTCTGATCATGGCCCTGCTGCTTCTCAACTATGTGAACCCCAACAAGTCGCTCAACCCCTCCCCTCCTGGTGCCTCAGTTTCCCCATTAATGATCTCAATACAAAAAGTATAAAACTGTAATGTTTCACCTCATGGCAGAATAATATAAGATATATAGTTACAAATGGCTAAAAATCCAGTGTGTGGCACTGTGCCTGGGTGTAGAGTCCGAAGACTTGATTTCAGAAGCTGGCCCTGTCTCTCTTAAACTGCCAGCCCTTGTAAGTTTGAGAAAGTCCTTTAACCTTTGTGGACCTCAGTTCATTTGTAAAATGAGAAGGTTGGGAACTGGACCTCTAAGGTCTCAGTCCTAAATCCATGACCCTATTGGATCTTCCCCTCATTGTAGGAGTCAGTCTCACTCTTGCCTTCAGGGGGATGGGGATGGGAAAAAGATTGTCTGGGGACAACTTCGGAATTCCTTTAGAGCATTTTTTAGTACATTCCTAGTGGGAAAGACCAGAGTTAATACTAGGACTGTGTTTGGGTGGGGTTCAGACCTATTCTAGACTGGACTCCTAAATAGTCTGGAAACTTCAGGAAACTACTAGAACTGATGGTATCTCTAAGAACCTTTGGAGTAGAAATGACTCAGTTCCAGGCCAGACTTTCCAAGGTTTCTCTCAACTAAAACCACTCCTTCCCCTCTAATCTACCTGTAGATTAGATAGACTGAACTTGCCCTGGGTACCAGGACCAGTAGGGACATATGGCTTGGTGTTAACACATGTAGTAAAACTTGATTTTAGTTTGAATTTTGTGAAGTAACAATATGAAGTATTAATGATAACTGAAATAGAAGACTGTTTTATGTATATGGCTAATGAATCTCCTGAATTTCAGAGCAAGGAATGTATCTTTGGCCCAAACCTGAAGACTAATTTAGAGGCATTCTTCAGTTGTCTAGTTACCACCATCTTAGAGACATTGATTTTTTTCTAAATTTGGCCTGATTAGGTCTCCCAAAGGTATGAGAGCAAATTATCCTCAGGTAAACTTTATTAAAAGGAAAAAAATCAAAAGCTTTTTTTCCTTTCCAGGTGGCCTAATAAATACTTCCTGAATTGACTTGAAGCAGACCCAGTAAAAAAAATGGCAACATCTGATTGAAAGCAAAGGTTTCACCCCTTCACTAGAGCGATCCTGGCTGGCCTACTTTTAATCTGAAAATTTCCCAAACCACCTTGGCTAGCATTCCCCACACACTGTAGACCTGAGACTTTACAGGGAACTGGATGTGATCCACTGTAGTGGTAAACCTTGTTGTTTCCTAGAAAATTCAGTCTTCTGTGAGCTTGACAAGGCTGTGTGTGGTTTAGATCATCACATCAGCCTGACTGCTAGAGAAAAGGAGAAAATGTGCAGACCCAGAGGAGGTTTCAGGAAATGCTGATTGCATGGCCACGCTTGCAGACAACACCCTAGACATTCAAAGGGTGATAATGTCTGGTCCTCCTTTCTTGGCCTATATTTCCACAGAGAATGATTTTACTGTGGAATAAGCAACTTGGACCTGTGATTTCACTGCTCTGGAGTACTCCCAAGTGAGGAAACTCCTCTGCCTAAGCAGGTTGGCACTTCTTTTTCAATTTAGATTCTTAGTTGCCTTAGAGTGCTGAGAGACTTTTAATTGACTTTGCCTGGGGAGAGGGTTTCACACAGCCAGTCTGTGTCAGTGGTGGGACTCGAATCCAGCCTGATTTTCCTGGCTTCAAGGCCTGCTCTCTATCCACTATCTCCTATGGTAGGATGAAAGGGAAAAAATTAACTTTAAATCGGAAAAAAAAGTAGATAAAACTTATCTAGGTAATATTTTTCATCTACTGTAGGGAGATAACTCTGGGGCCTCTAAACATTCACAGATTGTGTACCTATGGCCCAAGCTATATTTTTTCAAAACGTTCCTCTGCCTTTTAATGAATATGAATAGAATAGTTCATGAGAAAAGAAATTGTTTACCTAGCTGAGCTAATTTATGTTCTTCAGAATTCTAGTGAGAGTTGAGAAGATTTAGAACAGTTTTGTTTCTCCCTCCCTTACTCCTCCATTGTATCACTCGTTTTCTTGTACTGAAAATCATCTAAAACCTTTATTCTCTTTTTGTAGGTAGCAGTATGACTAAATATACTCAGAAACTAGAAGAGATTAAAAAAAGTAAGTAACTAAAAACTAGAGGAAATTGAGGTTTTATAATTGCCATTGACTTCTATCCTTCCTATTCTTGTTCTGTGAATATTCATGTATCCAGGGCTTATTGTCAGGTTTGGGGTCCAGAGAGAGAGAGAGAGAGAGAGAGAGAGAGAGAGTGAGTGTGTGTGTGTGTGTGTGTGTGTGTGTGTGTGACAGAGAGAGAGAGAAAATGAAGGAAGGAAGGAGAAAATTTGAGATACATAGGTCTAGAGACTGAAAGGAATATACAAATAAACTAAATTGTGGAAACCCAGAGATGGAGGGAAGGAGGCAAAGAGAGAAAAGGAAGGAGAGAGAGAGAGGGAGGAGATCAGGGATAGAGAAAGAAAGAGAAAAATGGGGAAAAAGAAAAGGAGATGGGGAGGGAGAGAGAAAGGGAAAGAGAGAGAAGAGATAGAGATTGGGAACCAGAGGTAGGCGCCTTGGAAGCCATTGTGCGGACCAAGGGCAGCTTAAAGACTTTGTCCTCTGCCTTTGTGTCACAGTCTCTGCTCAGTGACCAACCCACGCCCGTCTGGTTATCTAGAATAAAATGTCAGCCTGTAAAATTGGGACCTGCCAGCTCGAGGCCCACTGGTCTTTTCTTTTTCTTTCATTCCACAGGGGGATATTCATGTTGAGAAGTAGGTTGTAGGCTGCTGGAATGAGCACTGGAATCATGAGGACAGTGTAGGGATGGCAGCATTGTCTAAGACTGCCTTAGCAGCTTGGGGCTAATTGCTTAACTCTGCTGTCTGTTTCTCCACATTCCAGAAAAGGATAGTAATCCTTTGTGATTTTTTTTAGTATAGCCAACCATAAAGTATGACTAAAGTGCTTTGAAATTCTTTAAGGTATTATCTGCTTTAATTCTATTCTGGGTCTAATTTTCCTCCGAGAACATGTCCACCTCATGTTTGTATTACTATTAGGCAGAAGTGAGATACTCTCTAGTGTCTTGAACGGGATTGTAATTTTTCATACTAGGTACAAGCCTCTTAGAAAATATCACACACCAAGATCACAGTTAACACAGAAGTTGGGGGTGTGGCAGCACTTCCCACTTCCCACGTGGGAAACGGGCATGTTTATAAATGCAAAAGAATAGTCAGCTCGACAAAGCAGAGATGTGCCTTGAAAAAGAAGCCGACTTGTTTATTGATGGAAGTTCCAGACCTGGGCCTGAACTAGACCAGTCTTCAGGAAACTTGTCCAGTCAAGGCCTATTTTTCTCTTGACAAAAACCTCTACATTTAAAAGTCCAGTTGTTTCTACGCCTTGTGAACTTAGCCAAACCAGGCATTGGATGTGGGCTTGCTCAGAGAAGCTTGACTTGCTCCTTCTGCTTTACACTGTGAAATGGGAAGCCCTTGAGGTCAGAGGACCTGAGTTTGACTCCCAGCTCCCCCGATTAGTATTCACACAAGTAAACAAACTTATCTGACCCTCAGTTTCCTCCTCTGTGAAAGGAAGGGCTTCAACTGTATGACCTCTAAGGCTCCCTCTACTTCTTACTCTGTGTTCTATGGATATATACTCTTGTGAGAACTAGCAATAAGGACAACCTGAAAAGTTTTGGTTTTATATCAAAATCTCTCCCTTGTTCTTGTTGTCTCTCTCTCTGTCTCTTTCTCTCTGTCTTTGTCTCTCTCTCTCTCTCTCTCTCTCTCTCTCTCTCTCTCTCAGTGTACATAAACATTTTTTTTACCAGTACTGTCACTGAAATTTATTGGGTATAGTACAAAATTTTTTATCACTTCATTTTTCCCACTCTAAACTTTTTTTTTGGTATTTTCTTACTATTGATTTTTTTATTTTTACTTTGCCTAGTTATATGCTGCCTGGAGGGCAGTTATTTTTATAGTTTGCATTCATAGCCAACTTTTTCTTTAGGGGCCATTATTAAGATCAGCATTTAAAAGAATGCCCTTAAGAACATCTCTAATGATTATATCTTTCAAAATTTCTGTTACTCACCCTTGTTTCCTTTTGGTTGTGCCTTGTTCAGCTGGTGGGATTTAAAGCAGGTTGAGCAATGTGGGCTTGTGGCTTCTTATTCGGTGGTCCATTGGAAGTACTTCACTGTAGGCTTGATAGAAAAGATACTCAAATTCATATAAAAACCTTATCTTCGTAGGAATTTTTACTTCTGTCTAGATTGCTTTAAATGCCTGTAAAAAAATAGCATTTCAATTGTAAATGTTTAATTTTAAATGGAAATGATATCCCAAAGAAATACCTTTGGAACTGAGTACATGAAGATAGTTCCTTCACTTTTCCTCTTTGGAGTTATGGGGTTTCCTTTTAGTAAGACAGGAGGTAAATATCACCTTGTTCCACACCACTTCGTGCTGATTACCTGACTAGAGTTACTCTAAAATCTGTTTTTGGAACTAAGTCTAGGAAGGTGTTTCCTTCACTTTTCCCTTTTGGAACTGGAGGTTTTCTTTTGAGTAGAAAGGGAGGAGAATACTACCCTGTTTCACCAACACTGTGAACTGATCATTTGACTCAGATTACTTGAAATGCCACATCTTTCTGTTCTGTTGCTTCCTTTGATTTCAGCCTTCCACTGTGAATCTAATTTCCCTTTCCTAATAGCCAATTCAAATTGAACACTCCAAGCACAGAAAATGCTTTGTCATTTGAATATACTTTCAGTGGTACATGGGTAAAATAAGGACTTTGTGTCTATTGGCTCTTTATAAAACCTCTCCTTGATTTCTCATGGATAGATGACACTGGTTGGATGCTGCATGAAACACCCCAGACAATCAATTCCCTGTGCTTCCAGTAACTTGAGAGTATCAGACTTAGAATGCAAACTTACTGGAAAATCAAAACTTGATATGTTATCTGAAAGTGGGATTATCTATCTTCAACACAGAGTTTTGAGAGAAGCCACATTAGTAGCAGGTCCATTTTTAAAGCTGTGGTTGCTCTTGGAAGGACGGACTGTTGTGGGGCTTTCCAAGTTATAATTTTTTTTTGTTTTAAATTTACTGCAAATATTTAAGCTTGGTCTTATAGCTGAGTAATAATGTCAGTAAGTCCAAATGACGGGTGTCCTTCTAAACCAGAACCAGGTATGTGGCCAGGATGCAATAAGTCAGTATAATTTTTTTCTAGTACTTTTGACTAGAAAAGTGCAAATGGTTTTTAAAAATTCTCTTTTTCTGAGGCCAAACATTGAGGGATGGATGGCAGAGTCAGTTTTCTGGATGACAGCAATCATCATTTCACTTAAAGGACATTTCAATTGTTTGTCCTTTGGATTCAGGATGTGAAGAAGAAGCATTCCAAAACTATGTTACCATCCCAAAGAGCATCTCTGCTGCCACAGTGAAACCTGATTGAAAAGCTCTGGTGACTTTGACTTTCTCTATAGGTTGATTTCAATACTAAGACTTAACCTCAGTGATTTTGCAGAGTCAGTGGTATGTTTGGTAAGTTGTATTTTTTAGAGGCCCAGCCTTTTGGACCTCTCTTCTGCCAAGAATTAAGAGTTTGTTTTTATCCAGGTTGCTGAATCAAGAAGGGGCTACACCTTAACTTTTTAGTTTATTATATAGGAAACTAAGTTGCAGGAGCTATTGCTCATTTAGGATGTTTGGGAGCCAGGGTTCTCTAGTTTCCAGTAAGAAATAGCTTTAAGATTATAGTAAAACTACAGTTTTTAATATAATTTCCTGGTTGTTAGCCTTATGACTTTCTATACAGAGTAGGTATCCTGTTTTTGCATATTAGATTAAAGCTCTCTCCCAACAAAATAGTAGCTATGTCTGTGCTAGGTTTTCAGACCATCTCTGGGAAGCATTAATAATTCCAGGTATATAATCTTAAATAGCTTTAATCCTTCTTTATCAGTAGATGCCTTGAATTGATGCACCATTTGTGTTCCAGCAAAAATTAGAAATTGTTCACCTGGCCTCCAGTCTTGTCTAAGGAGTCAGTGGCAAATACAAAAATTCATGAAAGGGGGAGAATTTAACATTTAAAACTTGCAAGGATAGCTGTGTTCATCACAGAAGTCCCAGAGGAGTTTGCTCTGCATCCTGCCAAACTAAACTTATGTGGAGGGTGCTAGATTTGCTGGGATTGAATTTGGATCTTGAAACTCTGCTATAAAGGATGTCGTTGATTTGATTTGATGAAATTACAAATACATAAGCCTTTCAGTTGTTGCTGAGCTCAAAACTGTCAAGAGACCTGTTAATTTGTATTGGTGCTTTCTTTATGGTTCTTAAGTGGGATTAGAGATAAGAGAAACCAATACTGGCAAAATACCAATTGCTGCTTTAAAATAATACCTATTTATAAATAATACCCTATCTTATAGACAGAGTTTGCACTCTTAAGATCTTGGCTATTTAATTTAAATTATCCCTTCATAAGCTTGTCTTTATTGAGAAACAGTGTTCTGACATACCTTGATGGCTGCAAAGAATTGACTTAGCCAAATACTTGTTCTTTCTTGTTTTTCAGATTATAGGTACAAAAAAGATGAGCTTTTCAAGAGACTGAAAGTAACAACTTTTGCCCAGTTGGTGAGTTTGCTTGTCTTTTATTGGATTTTAAAATTACTACCTTGTACAATATCATGAAATGAATTTTCGGATTTGGAATCTAATACTAGAACTGACTCATTTTTTTCATATTGTGTATGTAACTTTATCTTTGCATTTGTTACCTTGCGAAGTACAATATCATACTTTGTAATTTGAAAGAGGCCTGATTTGGAGTTTGAGGTTTTCATTTTCTTGTCCATTAGAGTTAATAGTTAAAATCTAGGTCTCTAATTCTGCCTTGATTGATTTAAAACTGTGGTGTTAAAGTCTTAGGAACAGGGACCACTAATCAATATGTATGGATCCCTGTGGGCTGCATATTGAATTAGTCTGTGTTTTATTGTATCTTTGTTCATTTTGTCAGGTAATTCTCAATTACATCTTAATCTGGTTTGGGTCACGTTTGGTATGTTTAATACCTCTGGTTTGAGATATTTGTCTTGCTAAAGCAAGATAGGCCAGATGATTTCTAAAGGCCTTTTCTTTTATTGTCCTTGATTTTGTGAAGATTTTTTGTTCCTTTTTCTACCATGTGTAAGTTTTGCCACTTTCACTAAGTTACATTTTTTATGCCTTAACTCTTCAGCCTGAAAAATGGGGATGAATCAGCCTCCTGAGTCAGAAAACAGGACTCTTGAATACGGATTATCAGGTCCATTGAGCTAAGGCCTGAAAAGTGCTTTGAGATCTTTGAATGAAAGCTAAATATGAGAACAAATAATATTATAATAACTATATTTACTAAATGCAATCCTGTCATGCCATTGCAAATATTATGTTAGAGTCAAAATGCAAAGACTAATATAGTTGCAAAGTTGCTTATGTGCTGCTTCTTTGGAATCCCTTTTCTTGGTGTCTCAAGTTTACTGTGGAATGTTTGAATTAATTACAAGTCATTCATTAGATGCCAGGCATTGGGCTTGGTCTTAGAGACAAAAAGATAATAATGAAACAGTTCCTACCTTTAAGGAGCTGATACTATATTGGGAAAACATGTAAATGTATGAGTATTTACAAAATGGAGGGAAATACAAGGTCGTATTGAAGAAATCAGGAAAGATTTCATATAGGAGGTGAGCCTTGAAGTAGAGTCAACCTAGGAGTTAAAGATGAGGAAAGAAGTACATGGCAGGCATGGGGTAAGGGTGGTGGAGAAGCCTGGGAAAAGGTTTGGAGGTGGGAGATGGAAGGTGGGGTGAGAAAAATCCAGCTTGCCTGGATCATAGCATGTGTGTGTGAATAGAGTAAGTCTAGAAAAAAAGCACATTGGAGCCAGGTTGTGAAAAGCTTCAAATTCCAGACTGAGATGTTTGTATTTGAAGTATAATAACCATCCCTAGAACCTCATAACGAGGCAACAAAAACTGAGTTAGGGATTTAGGATTTAGTCTCAGCCTGAGATAGTGAGAATTTTTTTTAGCACGGAGAGTGGTTTAATATCAGACCCTTTCTTCACCTGCTCCAAAAAATAAATTTAACTCTATCTAAACAGATGGACTTAGAAGTTTCATTCTTCTTCTACTAGGTCATCCAAGTTGCATCCTTGTCTGATCAAACACTAGAAGTGACAGCAGAAGAGATTCAAAGACTAGAAGGTAAAAACAATGGGACTGGCTCTTAGGGCAACATTGGACTGAAAAGCACCCATCCAGTGACCCCCCTGTTGTGATAAGACTCTTAGAGATGCTGGACCAGGGCATGCTTGTTTATAACGGTGTTAGAGACGTGCTTGACACTAATCAGGCATCAAGCAGAGCTCAGAGGAATTGAACACCTTTGGCTAAAAGCAGGCTGAAATCCCCTCCCCTCCCCACTTAGGAAGGACGAGCACTAACTGTGGAAGCGTGATGAGCTGTATATACTGTTAGTTGAAGACGGATCTTCCTACCAGAAGACCGATTGGTCCGTTCTCCATTAGGTCACCCTCTTCTCTACATGCCTATTACATAACCAACCTTGGTGTGATTCCTCCCTTCTAAACATACTTTAGCATAGGACCCATGATCAGAAAATGGAGGGATAATTTTATGTGGGGTATGTCTGCTTATATGCGAGAGGTTCATTAAGCAAGCGCAGTAAAGAAAAGCCTTCTCCAGGTTATTCTAGGTCATTTTTCTTACTAGTTCCAGCTAGCTGTAGATTGGGTTCCTTTATCAAAAACTTGGTAATTTTCTGAAGGCCACACTGTCTCTCTCCCAATTGGGTGAGTCCACCTGCAGTCTGCTGGCCTTCTTATTCTCTGACTTATTCTCAATGACTTCATCAACTAATAATAACTTCTGTAGAAATGTAACATTTGTTGTCTCTCACATCAGGATCTCCTCCTACCCTTAGAAAAGAGTTGAATGATAACAGTTCTTTCTAAATGCCTTTTACAACTCTCTGTAACTGTACTTTTTGGAGATTTCTACCTTGGAATAGGTTCTGGATGTTTTATCTCAAATGAAGAGTGAAGAATAAAATCCATCAGTTGTTCGTTATATAAGTACCTTCCGAGGACTGAGATCTCTTCTCTGTGTCCTGGAGCAGCCAACAAGCTACTGCTTTTTTATTGGGAAAGAGTTTAGTTGTTAAAGACTGGTGCAGGCCAGGAAGTTGACTATGGACAGGTTTCCTAAGGAGCTGGTAGAGAACATTAGGTTTGTGCTACTCTGTGTTATTTCCCGGGAAAGGCTGAAGAGAGTCTGAAAAGGGCAGAGATTTATCTTGCACAAATGGATCTCACTCACTCCAAAGGAATAAAGACTTCTTTTTAGTTGAGGTAGGTATGATGGAGTCTCCTCATATGGGTGACCCCCAATTTTAACTCATTATATATGCAACCCCAAGTTTGGTTCTCAAACTCGAGGTTGAAATTATAGCCTAAGAACATAGGGTATAAGGAAATAAAGTTTTCTTTGAAAACAGTCTGTGAGGAAGTAGGACACCATAATGTGTGAGTAGTGTTTGGTGTTTCAAAAGTACTGACTAAATCGAGGAAGTGCCATTTCATGTCGGCTCTTGTGTGGCCATGAAAGTGCTATTTGGGTGCCCACTGCCCAGGGGGCGAGGAACCTGCAGGCTGCACCTGGCTGCATTGCCTCACTTTTATTCTCCACAGATCATAATTCTGCCCTTGCTGTTCCTAATACTGAAGGCAAGACCAATGGGAAAGGCAGCCCCACTGAGAAGCCACCCAGCCCGATCCACTTCATCAGCAACACAGGAGTTGGGGAATCGAGCCGGTCAACGCTGCAAAGGTACCCCCCTCCTCCCACCAACTACACTGCCTTTGGCCAAAACTTTCCCACGGCCTCTCTGCTCCCTGCGGCTCATAGTGGGAAAGAAGGGGTTGCTGCCTGGGCCTGGGCACACAGCTCTGGCTGCTCCTCCCCTCTGCGCCGTGCAGGCACCTGCCTGATCAAAATGTGAGTCAGGTCAGCCAGCAGCTTTCAGCCCAGAGACTCTCCTGAGCTGGCATCAAACTCAGTTCCAAGGCCTATTTTCCATTCGGTTTCTGGCAGCTTCTTGGTTTGTCCTTCATAATCTGTCTTGAGGCATGCAAGGTAGAGTCATGGAAGGCACTGAGCCTGGAGTCAGGAAGACCCAAATTCCAGTCCAGGCTCAGATATTGACAGTGTAACCCTGGGCAAGTCACTTTACCTCTGTCTGCCTCAGTTTTCTCTCCTGCAAAATAGGGTGAAAACAACATTCACTTCATAAGATCAGATGAGAGAATGTTTTTAAAGCATGTTGTACAGTGTCTGACACATAGGAAGTGCATAATGCTGATTTCCTTCCTTATCTTCTTGTGACATGGCAGCCTTAAATCTGATCACATGAGTCATGAAGGGGTGCCATGTGTTTGATGTTGGTGACAGACCCCTATTGGTGGAACAGTGCAAACTCACCTCGATTTTTAGATAAACAACAAAAGCACAGATCCTGGTGATAATGGATTTATTGTGTCATCATATGATCATGCTAATATGAGTCTTCATTTTCATCTGAGACACTGTGGTGTGGTAGGAAAGAATCCTGGACTAAGAGCCCAAAAATCTCTAATCCTGGCTCCACACTTCCTAGCTGTATGACCTTGAATCTTTCCAAAATTGAGCTGCTTCTTCTGAAAAATTCGAATCAGAACTTCCTTCCCTGTCTGCCAGTCTCACGGTGTCATTTCAGAAATCACATGAGACGTGTGAAAAGGCCAGGAAGATTAATGTTGCACTGATGAGAGCCAGTGTTAAGTGTTCCTGCGGCTGCCATTGCAAAAACCAGCATTGATTGGAAGAAGCCATAGGCCCTCAGAGTTCAGTGGCAATACAGTCCCCTTTCTGTGAATGTTTGTTCTCTGCTGACTCAGCTAAACATGTATCATATGCTGTGTTTGAAGGCATAACTACTATGTCATCTTTAAGGTTTTGGGAATTTTGGTTCAATAAGATGAGAAGGGAAATTTAGATGCATTGATCTTATTAGTTTACCTAGGATCATAGAATAATAGATATAGAATTTGGAAAGAATTTCTGATGAAAAAGAACATCATTTTACAGATGAAGAAACAGGCAAACAGAAGTGAAGTGACTTCCCTGGCTAGTTCCTAAACAGCTAGTAATCATCTAAGCCGGGATTTGAATCTCTACCTTCCTGATTTGGAATTCCACCCCCCACCCCCCAGCAGCTACACCTCACTGCCTCACCAAGGAATTGATGATCCTTGTGTTTTGTTTCAAAAGAAGCATATCAGTACTTATCCTTTACTTGGAGCATCTGGTCACTAGAAGCTACCAAGTGACATGACACTTGGGTTCACTGACATGAACCCTGATTCATGCTACCTGCAGGATTGATGCAAAGACCATTCAAGGGAGATTTTCTTCCCATGACATAGTGACTGTGACTTCAGCTAAAAAACCTAATGGAGATGTCCTAAATTCTCATCCCAGCTCTTTTGGGATTCACAAGTACTTACACTTGGGAGTTTCAGTCTAAATGAGATGCTATTTGTAAAATGCTTTGTAAATCTTGACACACTATGTGAATGCTAGCTAGAATTTCTTTACTCAGATGGTGAAAAGAAGTGGGAAGGAAGGGAAAGAGCATTTATTAAACATGTGTCATGTGCCAGGCACTGTGCTAAGAGCCTTTTACAACTCTTATTTCATCTAATCCTAACAACAACCCTACAAAGTAGGTGCAGTTTTATGATCCCCATTTTATATTTGGGAAAATGAAGCAGACAGAGGTTAAGTGACTGGCCTAGGATCACACAGCCAGTGTCCAAGGCAAGAGTGGAGCTTAGATCTTCCTGACTCTAGGCCCCACGCTCTCTACACTGTGTCGCCTTGCCACCTCCTAGGTAGAAATATCTGTGCCAAATATTGAGTACTTACATATGACTTGGCCAGACCACACACACATACAGAGGTACTACCACATAAATGTATAAGTAAAAGATAGTTGTGGTTATTGATATTCACAGTACTTTAAAGCTGCAGTTTCATGTGGTTTGTGAAATTAGGGATTCCTACTACTCCTGCAACTTTTAGACCCTGTATAAATGAGATTTCACCAGTTGCTCTGTTGACCAACTTTCCATGCAAGAATCCCTTTGAAAGATTGAGGTTGTTCCTCTCACAAGAATGACAAGAGACACAGCCCATTGTCCATTGCGTTCATCCCCTTTCCAGCTTAGCAGGAACCACCAGAACTCTGGGGCTTCCCTGGCAATCCCTCCCAGAACCAAGGGTCACCTCTGTACCCTAATGAGGCATCACAGCAAGACTTTTGTAGAAGACGATGTCGTACAGAACAAAAATATAAAAACTCTTCTATATTTTTACAAAATCTTTTCCTTTCCTCTCAACACCCCTCATTCTCTGTTTGCTCCTTTTTCTTGACCTCTTCAGAATTCCAATGGATTAATTGTTCCCATTTCTTTTTCTGAATGCTGCCCTTGTTGCTGGTGGTAGCATGTGCCCTTCAGGGTCTGTTCCCTCCCATCACGCTGGTGGCATAACATACATTCTTTGAAGGTAAGTTCTGCCACATAGATGCCTATTCTTCTTTGTGGTGATATTGAGGACAGCGGTGGTGAGAGGATGGGAATCTACAGTCTTCTGAGGTGCCATGTCCTTTTCCCTTCCCGAGGCCATTTTGCATTTGTATCTCTCTCTGCTAAAGGAGTGCCTTTGAGACTTTAGCCAATGACTCCTCCGTGGTCACCGCCTGTTTTTTCCCTTCTCAGCGTCATCAGTGGTGTTGGAGAACTGGACCTAGACAAAGAGTCAGTGAAGAAAACAGAGCCCAACTCTAAA
The DNA here is from genome assembly GCA_028658325.1 of Potorous gilbertii. Classification (NCBI taxonomy): domain Eukaryota; kingdom Metazoa; phylum Chordata; class Mammalia; order Diprotodontia; family Potoroidae; genus Potorous; species Potorous gilbertii. Next base: position 94,897,525 of record CM053770.1, read on the forward strand.
GATAAACCTTATCCCGATTGTCCCTTCCTGCTGCTAGATGTCCGAGATAGAGATTCTTACAATCAGTGCCATATTGTTGGAGGTATGAAAGAGCAAGTCGCACAGTGACATGGTCCAGGGGACGGATCTGGTTGTGAATGTTAAGTCTGTAGTTAAGCTTTGAAATGTCTCTCACTCAGCAGTTAAGAAAATCATACTGTGGGAAATTGCACATAAGGATATTTATGATTCTTTTTTCCCTGTGGTCCAAAGAGGAGCTCATGGGCAGGGGGCCTCTTTTTTTTTTTTTTTTTTTAATTAGGGCAGAGCTGAGGAGGTTTCAGAATTTGCTCATCATATCCCTTTCCCTGAAGTGTTTTGTGTCTGTTACCTGCTAATTTGGAGTAGGCATTTTGTCTATTTCTCATTTTAATTTTAAACTGACTAGGAAGACAGCTGGGTCTAAACTGTGCTCAGATAAAATAACTAATTTCCTAAACCTTTTCTCCCTTTTTATTGCAGCTTACAGTTATCCAATTGCCACCTTGTCTAGAACCATGAATCCTTATTCAAATGATATTCTTGAGTATGTATCCTTCAGAGCCTCTTGAGGATCCAGATGCTTGTGTCAGGTTGTGTCAGAAGTAATTGTTATTAACATCCAGGGCTTGCTGTGGGGGCTTGGAAGGGTTGCTATTAGTATTGATTTAAGAATTCAGGTCATTTCTGCTGCTTTTGAGATTCCTGGGTCTTCACAAGATACTTTCAGATTATACTGTGCCAGGCAGAATTACTGTTCCCCTTCTTGATTGTGTTCAGGACAAAATCAAGTGGAAATGTCTGCTTTATTGGCAGCCAACCCAGAATACTTTTCAAAACAATTTCCCTCAATAAGGCAGAAAAAAATGTTTTGAGGGGTGAAACCAACTGCTGTGTTGACAGAGACTGACCCTCACAACCTGTTGTTTTCTTCAAAAACATTTTTTTCCTACTTTGTAGATGTACACTCCCCAATTAAAATGTTAGCTCTTTTATGGAGGGCTTGTTTCATCCTTTGTACTTGCATTGCCAGAGCCTACCGTGGTGCCTAGCATGTAGCAGATGTTTAATGAATAATAGTTGATTGATTAATTGATAAGAAGAATTATAAAATGTGTCTGCTCAGAGACTACATGAAGTCCAAGGCATTAAGTGAAGATTGAGCTTCTTGCTAAGGTGGTGAACTTAATTCACTTGAGAAGTAGCTAAGAAGCATTTCAGGAAAAGGGTTGAATGCTCAGTTCCCAGGCCAGCGCTTGCTCAGGATGCATCTTGCCCTGTGGACTGTGGACAACAGATATGGAGCACTAGCCATGGTCTTGTCTCCTTTCCCTGAATGATTGCTATGACTCAGTAAATCAAATAGCTACAGCAAATGTGTCTTCACAGGAAATAGGTTTTTCAGAATACGTTCTTAAATAGATTTTCTAGATACTTTTTTTGAGGTTCTCCTGGAAATCTATATTGTTTACAATATCCAGATGTTAAAATATTTCCTTCAATTGATGAGTCATTCTCTCTTGTTTTGGGGAGGTCTGTTTGGTTGATTTCCACTTAAAATTTAAAAGTACTCACTTAAGGCTGTAAGAATCTTAACTACTCTGACTCTTAGAAAAATGCCCACGGCAAGATTATCATCCTCTATGATGATGATGAGAGGCTGGCCAGCCAAGCAGCCACCACCATGTGCGAGCGAGGATTTGAGAACCTCTTCATGCTCTCTGGAGGTGAGCAGAGTAGGGTTTGATTTGGTTCGGTTTCTTACTGGGGCCTAAAAACAATATTTGTATAGACCTCCTTGAAAGCTTCCATAGTCCATTTTCCTCTGACCCTGAGAATTGCATTTTCTTACAAGTCTCATTGCTATGGCCTTGAAACTCAGTAAACAAAAGAACTGGGGCCAGGGAAAGGATATTAGAATTCCTCTGACTGCCAAAAAGAACTTCCATTGTCTGGCGGTATTTGATTTGATACTGAAACTGTTGAGAAACATCTCTGCTCTGTAATGCCCATAAGATGTCTTCTAGGGACTGCCATGGTACTGTATGATACCAAGTGGTTTTTCTTGAACGATTTATACCCAGGTCTGAAAGTCTTAGCCCAGAAATTCCCCGAGGGACTGATTACTGGGTCACTGCCACCAAACTGCCAGCAAGCCCCAACTCCTGGGTCTGCCCGAAAGCGATCCAGCCCCAGAGTACAGACTCTGTATGCTGAGAACAAGTGGAGATTGACCCCAGAAGATCTAAGAAAGGTAGAACATTATCTGGGAGAAGAGCAAGGCCCCCTGGAAACCCCTGGTAAGATGTGCATGTGCGCACACGCTCTACACACACATGGCCGGGCCAGGAATGATCTTAGGAAACATCCAAATCTTACATCTTCCCTCGATCTTCAGATGGGCTGTTTGCTGAAGTAGCTAGGGTTCTTCTCATTTTGTTCTTTACAGTACTTCGGGATTGAATATGACTTCATATTGGAAAAGCCTGATCTCTCACAGAGCATATAGGTTCTTAGAGTATTTTGGGGGGGAGGGGGTGTTTCAGGAAGAGCAGTGTCAGGAAGGTGGAATAGCCCCACCCAGAATCAGTCTCGAAACACAGGTGGAAAGTCCAAGAGATGCCTCTTGAAACTAGAGTAGGTGTCTCTTAAGATCATGGAGTGGCCCTAGCTTTGGGAGGGGGCCCTAGAGGGCATCTTGTTCAACTGCTTCATTTGACATGTATCCTTCAGTCAGGTCTTGAGTTAAAGAGTGAAAAGAGACAGAATGGCCTCCTAATGACTCCTTTTTTGGGAGGTTTTAACTACATTTTACTTCCTCATTGGAGCACTCTCTACTCATCCTCTTAGTGCCTGCCTTGTCTTCTCTTAGTCTATTTACTCCTTTCCTTTGGGAGTACAGCATGCAAGGTGACTGTGGAGCCCTGATCGCATGGGTTCAGGCCCTCACTAACTTAAGAGTCTATGCAGGATGCTGTACTCAGATTCAGACTTTCAGCTGTGGCCTCTTCCTTCTCCTTTCCAGGCCGACTGAGCCGTGGCAACTCCTCTGTGAGGGATATCAAGGTCACAGGTGGTAGTTCCTCTGGAAGGGATGCCAAGGTTACAAGTGGCCGCAGCAGTCAATCTACTGGGAACACCGTCAGCAACCTGAACCCCCGCTCCCTTAGCAGCGGTTACCTTCAGAGCAAACCCTGGAAGTAAAGACCTTGGCAAATAAATTATTTCCCATTTATGGGAACCCCTTAAGCACTTCCCAAGTTGGTAATTTTCAGAAACTTCTTCAGAGAACAGACAGTGACACATGTGATGAAGACCTCCTTGGGGAGGACTGTTAACAGATGACCCTCTCAGAAAATAGAGATGCGTGACAGGCTCTAGAGTCTTCCTACTGTTTACAGAATATTGAAGTCATCAACTTAAATAGGAAAAGAACTCTCTTTAGTGTCTTCTGTCTTCAGTGTACTCCAATCTGCTTATTTGTATCCCCATTTTTCCCCTCGTATTGTAAATGCTTCATTTTCATCTGCTAGTTGGTGACTCCCAACTATATTTTCTTGCCATCTACTGTTCTTGATTTTATGAAGGAATCTTCAACCAAGCTTTCAAGATGACTTCTTTAGGCGTTGTCCCAGGAGCTCCCAGTGATTCTTAGAGTCTGTCTTGCCATCCATCTCCACACCAGGTGTTGGCCACTTCCTGTCAAGCTTCCCAGCACAAGATGCAGGTCCTGCCATGAATCTGGGGGCTATGGGTATTGATCTGCCCATTTGAGAACAGAGTGAAATAACCACAGAGAACTTCCTAAGACTTGTCTCTTCACTTCATGGTGGGCATTGGTAATGGTGCTCAGTCCTTATAGCACAGAGGAGTTGTTACTGCATTATAACTCAAATGGTTGATTGGGTTTAAATGGCAGTCTCCTGCTAGGCTCATTCATGTTAGGGTAGTAGAAAATATGGTTACTTGAAGTCATCGCCACTTTTTCTTCTGCTGGAGCTTCTGGCTGAAGAGGGAAGGGTTGTATTTCTTTGTCGGAGTCTTCAGCTCCTGTCAGTCCTTGCTTGCACCCTATGTGCCCCCCCACATCCTTCCTCCTGCCCCAAATATACAGTATTAGTTGAATTGTGTAATCTCTCCAGTTCCTTCCATATTTCTCATTCCTATCATTGACCTGTGACTATGCAGTTATGAGAGTATTGGTTATGGTTTAGGCTGGAATTTTAATTCAATATTAACTGAATTGCTAGGTGGCTGCCTAATCAGTTCTTTTAGCCTGTCAAGAAGACTTTGGGTAAAGGTAAGGGATTCCAAAATGTTTGTGGCCTATAATCTTTAGTTTTGATATAGAAATAATTGTCATGGCCATGTGATTTTTGAAAATCCAAATGAAAAATTGTATTCCTTGCACTGCTTTTTGACCCTCTGTTTCTTTCTCTTCACAGTCAAGTTCCCCAGGGACACGGCCCTCAGTGGCAAGAGGATCAAATGAACAGTTAGACAGTATTTCAGAGAGGCCTATGAAAAAACAGCTTATCTGAATTAGGGTCTGCTAAAATGTAGTCCTTTGTTTTCATTTCTTGAAGGTAGCATTTTCCTGGGTTTAGGAATCCAAGACACTATGAAGCGGGATGGGGTAGGGCGGGTCAAGCCATGCTTGAAAAAATGTTCATGAATTATCTTATTAAAATCCAGCCAATATTTTGCTAGAAACCTGTTGTCTGACATCCTCAGTTCTTTGAGCTGATGCCAAAATGCTACAGTGTTTATTTCTTCTTTAAGGCACAGATAGAAAAAGACATTTATTTTAGCCCTATGTACTATTGAGAAAATCAGCTTGTCATAAGCATTGACAAGATTTTCAGCCACTTGACATAATTTTTAAGAAAAAAAATCTATTTTGCTGCAGATCACAGCTCTACCATTTGAGAATGGCCAGTCAGAAGTTCTACTTACCTTCCTGCCCCCATTTTAAAAGCCAATCAGTGTCTTCCTGTTTCAGTTTTCCCCTTTGTTCTCATTTGCTCCTATGACCACATGACACTACATTATTACAGACTTTATTATCTGTACATATTTTTATAGTATGTTAACAGAACCTTTTAGGTTTGCTGCATGTTTTAAATTTCAGAGGTATTTACAGAGTTGAATGTATTTTATAATTATTTTTGTGTAGGTGTAATAGTACTCTGGTCCTATTGGTAAGGGCTTTTAAATTTAACTGGGCCTCAAAATCTGTGCTAATTTTGCACCTTGAATGTTACTGTCAGACATTCTGGACAAGTTTTCATTCTATGTTCCAACTGTTTTTAATGTTTTTCTTTAATAGTTCCCTCATTAGCTTAGTGGTGTGCTATATTATTGTTCAGTTGATCAGTGATACTCTGTGTGATTAAGATTGTTTGAAGATTAAAGTACAATGCACAGTAATTGTTGTTTGATATTGATGTTCTGTAACCTATCAGCCTCCTTTGTTCAATATGATGAGATGATTTTTTTTTCCTTATTAGACTAATGCAATCTGAGGGAGTACCTCATTTTGTTGAGTGCTTAGAAAGGAGCACTCGCTTTGAGAGGTGAGCCCAGATCCAGTTCTAGCCTAGCGTGTTTAGGCCCCATCCACTAAGCTGAACTCAAGGCTCTTTACCATGCTTCTTCACTCACTCACCCACAGAGAGCAGCCTTAAGCTAATTATTACTTGTCTTGGTCAGTGTTTTAATATGCCATGTGGTTCATAGCTGTCATTGAAACTCCATGGATGGAAGGTGCTTTATCAGTATGCACTTAGTTTGAGTATGACTCCATCTGAGCAAAAGTGATACCCAGAGTTTCGGCCTTCTGGTTAGGTAATTTTAAAGTGGAATTGGTAAAAACAAACAAACAAAAACACCAGTACTTTACTTTATCCTAGGTTTCTCCTTTTTCTCCTTCCCTCTTCCTCCTCTTCCTATTCCTTCCTCCTTCCTCCCTCCTTCCTTCTTTCTTCTTCATCATATTTTATTTTTTTAACAAAAGCTAGACCTGGAGTTGTTATTTTCTTTTTTAGTTAAAAAAAGTCACACCTAACCAGCCACAATATATATATGTGTGTGTGTGTGTGTGTGTGTGTGTGTGTGTGTGTGTGTGTGTGTGTGTGTGTGTGTGTGTGTGTGTGTGTATGTATATATATACATATATATATATACATATATATAAATATATATATTCATTCATTCATTCATTACATCCTCAGGGTTTGTTTCCATGGTGCTATTTTGGACCAAACTAAAATTCTCAAGTCTCTTTAGGCTACCAGAAGAAATACTGCCAAATCCTCCACATGCACCCCTTTCCTTTCTCAGGGAGAGACATCCCACTATGAGCTGGGAATGAATCAACCCTTGACTAGGAAGAAGGACGTACATGGATTTTCTCTTACTGCTTCCTAATAATTTGGACATTGGGTGGCAGGTATCACTTTTTATTATGGACCATGTGACCTCTTTAGAAGAGTTCATTTCTATTCATCTAGATTAAAATCCATTGCAAACTCTGCCCTATTTTGAGAGCTCAAGTTATTTAGAATTAACTTCTTGACTAGTGAAATGTTTCCAGAAGTTATCATGTGTCTTCATTTTCTTCTAAATGCTGTCAAGTATGTAACTGCTCTAATTGTTTTTGAAGAAACATCAGAAACATGTCAGTTATAACTTGGTTTAAGTATATAGACAGTTTAAGTGCTTGAATGGAATGCAATTAATTTTTTAATTAATGGATATAATTTTAATATGAAAGCAATAGGCTAGCACCGTATGCTTCAGAAATATCAACTGAAATGAATCTGTATAGTAACATTGCCCTGGCATTATAGTAAATATTGAGAAAAATATTTCAGTGCCCCTAAAACAGTATGCTGTTTAGTTTGAACATAGAATGTGTGATGACAAAAACTCATCTGCCTCTAATTTAGCCTGTGATGCCAAAGGTGAATTGCACAGTACTGGCATGATTATGACTTTATAGCAATAAATGTCAAAATATCCATCTTTTAAAAGTTCCTCCTGAATTAAGAGTATAACTGATATGAACAGGATTTTATCTTCTGTACCCCTTGTTAGCTCCCCACACACACCCCATGCCTAGTCTACTGTTAAAACAGGCACTCAGTAAATGCTTATCTAGGCAGCTAAATGGCTTAATGGATAGAGCACTGGGGCCTGGAGTTAGATACTTACAAGCTATGTGACTCCAGGCAAGTCACTTAACCTCTCTTTGCCGTAATTCACTGGAGAAGGAAATGGTAAACCATTCCAGTAACTTTGCCAAGAAAATCCCAAGGCAAGTACAGGCATGATATAGCCCGGAAGGTCAAGAAGAGTCACATAGGACCAAACAACAGCAAAATGCTATTAACTGACCAACAAATTAAGACGTCACAAGTCAACACAAATGGAGCTTCCACTAAAGATCATGTTCTCTCTATGGTTCTGCTGCCCTCAAGGGGCAGAGACCATGCTTCTACCCCATCTACTGGTCCCATGGTTCCATATGTTACTATATTCACCAAGCAGCTAGGCTGCATTTTTGAACGTGTATGTCATGTTTAAACCAGTGCATCGTGGTGTGACAACCACGTATGAGGGTAACAGTAAGTGAAGGGTCTTGGTTACCCCTTACACTTTGGGAAGAGATACATTAGTGACCTCTGAGATCTTCAGTTACCCCCAAGGAGACAATCCCAGAGCTATTTTATGCTTTTACTATCCTCCTGGGGGGTCTTAACACTCTTCTTTACTGTTTGCTTTTCTATAAGATCCCTGAGCCTGGCAGACTGGAAATATAGCAGACAGAAAATCATTTTTGTTATTTTTAAGATCCCCAGGTAAGAGGGATCATATCCTCCCTTGATGGAGCTGACCACATTGTTGAATAAAGTGCTTGTTTAGCTCCTTGCTCATGTCCCCTCCCCTTTCTCTAGTGGCTTTGGTTCCAGCCCATCTCTTGTACTAGCACATAGACAAAAGGGCAAACATCATCTCAAAACATTTATACAATAGAAAATCCCTTTCCCACTGCATATGATGACCAATGTCTCAGAGGACAGGGTCCCCAAGTGCTTTTGGTATAAAAAGAGTATATTGAATACCTACTAAAATATGAGTTAAAAATAAAAATTGCTGTCTTAATTAGGTAATGGGTAGGGGGAGGGAGTTGGTGATTAAGTTGTTCTTTTTAATAGGTCAAACTGTTCATTGCAATAAACCATCACAATTCCATCTATGTTTGTCTTTTCTTTTCTAAGTCAGTGTTGTAACCTCAAAGGACCTCCTTGTCTGCAGGGTACAAAATAGCAGATGACCATGTGCTGGGATTTCTGTGGAGATAGAGAGGGGGTAAACAAATTGCTATGAACTGCATGTGTGTTAACACACGAATACTCCACAAAAGTATGATTTAACTTTGTGAAAGTCTAAGTGGTGGACAGAAGAGTCTCAGTGGTCCTCTCAGTTCACCTGCAGTTGGCAAGGTCTGTTGCTGGGGTCAGATTTGACAGCACAAGCTGCCAAATGGATAACCCCTTGAAAGCTTTGAAGAAGGGTCTATTGCCTGCCCTGTCACAGCTGCTATTATTTAAAAGTCCCTTGGTCCCCTGAAAGCTTTCATGGTGCAGTGGATGGAGAACTGGACTTGGAGTCAGGAAGACCCAAATTCACTAGCTGCGTGACCTTGGCCAACACACTTAACCTTTCCTTGACTCAGATCCTTCATTTGTAAAATGGGGATAGCAACAGCAGGACTGTGAAGGGCAAATGAAGCACTTTATAAACTTTAAAGTGTTCTATAAATTCCAGCTAATATTATCATGATGATAGTAGTTTGATAGATCTTAGTCATTTACAAAATGGTGGTTCTCAAACTTCTTCATTCCATGGAGCTTATAGTCACAGCAGACGTGTTCCCCACTGAATGTCACACACAGAGAGATCCCCAGAAATGCATGCTTTGGCTGAGAGACCAATGCTCTGTTGTCTACATTGTGTCCAACTTCATGACCAAATTTGGGATTTTCTTGGCGGAGATGCTGAAGTGGTTTGCCATTTCCTTCTTCGGTTTATGTTACAGGTCCCATTTACCCATGCCAGAGACAGAAGTACAGACACAGTAAAAACATTTCTCCTTTGAAAGACCAGTCCATGGACCACCCGGACGACTCCTTGTGGCTCATCTGTGTGATCCACAAACCACACTGTGAGAACAGTCACCATCAAATACTACATACAAGACTGAATAAAAATTAATTTATGCCCCCTGCAGCTGTACTGAAAATCATGCTTGATGCTCTGGCGATAGGAAAAGGAATCCCTTTGGAGTTTCAAAATAAAAATAGCCTCATCATTCCTGTCTATTGCATTTTACCATGCAATTGGTACCATAAGTAGTACAAATATTATTAATCCTGTTATACAGATGAGAAAACTCAGACCAGGAGAGCTTAACTGACTTGCCCCCAATCACACAGCTAATAATGTTAGAATAATAAACTAACATTTCCTAAGCACCTACTACATGCCAGGACTCAGCTAAGTGCTAAGATGCAAAGGCAAAAATATTGTCCTGCCTTCAGGCAGTTCACATTCTGGAGAGGGGAGACAATATATGACATTGTGTGTGTACATGTGTGTATATGTATATAATATGCATTCACATGTATGCATATGTGTTATAAATATGCACACCGTGTAGACAGAACTGGGCTTTTGAACCCAAATATCTTGACTTTCAAGAAGAACACTAGCTTTGTTACATCATTCTGCCTTTCCCATAACCCATGTGGGAAAATTAAGGAGAGATCTTCTGGCCAATCATGTATACCACGCTGTTTCACAAACCATTACAACAGGCTAAAAAATGATGGGAGGATACTAGAAGAGGAACATCAGTACATGAAGTGCCCAAAGTGAAATCAGTAATCAAATCTATAAAAAGATTTCCTGTGAAACCCAACTGCAGCTGGAGAAGACAGGGATGACCTCAGAAAGGATCATTTCCAAACTGGAAACATTACCATATCCACAATGATTGTCTCACTTTCAACTCTTTCTGTCATAGGACCTCAGAGTCCATATAGTCAAACCTACTTTTGACTACAAATGCCCTTGTAGTTTGGCTACATGCCCCAGCTGGAATGAGATGCCAAAGAGGAAGGCAGTTGATGATACTTCCTCCATGCAGTTAGCCAAAACTGATGGGACCTGTGGGGCAAAGTGATACAGAATACATATGCTTGCTTGTCAGTCTGTAGAGGTGAAGGAGGAATTTGGAGGTATGCAATTTCAACCAGGGCTGAATCTATCCCTATACCACTGTTGGCATTAAATGTATGACAGGTGGGCATCAGTTTCTGGGAACACTTGATCCATATCCTGTTCCAGAAAATAGAAAATTAAAAACAAGACACTGAACTTCCTCTCTGGGTTAGCTTTTGGCTTCAGATTGGGAGACGAGAAAAAGACGGCCTATTAGCCAAAACGGGGTTATTCCTTTGGAAGGGCTGGAATGTATAGTCTTGTGTTACATGAGAACAAGATTTTACTTTTACTACCCTCTTATTTAATCCAGTCAAATTTCTTGCTAAGATAATGACCTTTGGTTAGAGGCTTTTGATTGACAACACTCCATGAAGGGAGGACACAGTAGTGGGATGGAACATGAGTCAAGGGACTGATTGACATACATTCCTCTAGATTATGCAAGAGCCCAGAAAATGTAACATAGGAAATGGAGTCAATGAGTGATTGACAGTATATACTGCTCAGCCTTTCTGACTCCTTTATTTGACCAGTAGGCACTCCCACAGTGCCACCTAGTGAATGTATGGCAGCGAATTCTTCACAGTGCAAAATAGGGGAGAAGAAAAGGAAAGCTACCCCTCCCCAAACTTCTGCCTTCAAATTAACATGGCTTCACTAAAGACAAAGGAATTTAATTAAAATTAAACAGGATTTAAAAAATTTTTTTGCTAATGTGTTTAAGACGAAATAATGCAAAGCAATGAGCATTTATTAAGCGCTTGTTCTATCTGTGCTAGTGCTTACTATGTTCTAACTACTGAGATACAAGCAAAGTCCCTGCCCTCAAGGAACTTACAAGCTAATGGCAAAAAGACAGTACACAAAAAGGAGTGAGGGCCAACTATGTAGACTAGGTAGTGGTCTGCTTGATGTTCAATTCTCTCAGACATGTCTGACTCTTCTTGACCTCATCTGGGGTTTTCTTGGAAGAGGTACTGAAGTGGTTTGCCATTTTCTACTCCAGATCATTTTACAGATGAGGAAACTGAGGCCATCCCAGTTAAGTGATTTGCCCAAGGTCACACAGCTAATAAGTGTTCAAGGCCACATTTGAACCCAAGAATTCCTGACTCCAGGTCAGGTGCTCATTTCCTCACCTAATTGACCTAATTTTAATTGTTTTTAATTGCTATTGTAGACAAATTCCATTGTACCTTGGGGTTAGGGGAACAAACTAGGGTTGGAGAAAGAGATTTCACAAGATTACAAGATCTGGAATAAGGACAAGAATTAGGGTGAACTAAAATGAAAAGAATGGTTAGATTGAGGCAAATGTGAGAGAAGGGAAGGAAGGAAGGAAGGAAGAAAAAAGAGGGAGGGAAGAAAGGAAGAGGGAGAAAGAAAGAAAAAGGAAGAAAGGAAGGAAAAAAGAAAGATCCTGGAAGTATGGTAGTAAGAATTATTTAGGGCCCGGGGCTCTGGGCACTGAACTCTTTACTAACAATGAAGCTTTACCAATGTCACTTGCCATTCAAGGTTCTTAATATCCCTCATTCTAGTAACAGCAGAATTTCTCATAGTTACAAACTCCAAAAGTAGATTATCTTGGCTCATCTCAAAATGAAGTCTTTAAAAAAAAGAAAAAACAATCCTAAATTGCAAGCTGAGAGAGGGTTTATAATATGTAAAAATGGAATTATTTGGACGTGAAATTAGAAGCAAATTAATTCCATTTCTCAACATGTTGCTAACCCAACTGAGACATTGTTAGGCAAATAGGAACTCTCCCTTAGTCTGCAGCTCCTTTGATTATAGAATGTAACAGTTGTGAAGAAAAGGAATAAATTTTGACACTTTTCATGTATGGGTTTTAAAAATATCAACCTCAAAGAATTATTTTCTAGTTGTTCTTATACTTTAAAAGTTTCAAAAGACAGTAGTTCTGTCAACAAGCTTTCATATCTCAAGATGCTCATGTCCTCTACTATGGATTATGTTTATTTGCTAGTCTTAAAGTGAATGTCAAGTCAGCAAGCATGCATTAAGTGCCTATTTTGTACCAGGCAATAGCCTTTAAGGTACCTTCTAAGCTCTTAGGTCTATAATCTTATGAATCAAAAAGTAAAGCAGTTAGGAAGGGTGGCTGTTAGCAATGTGGCAGCTGAGCAATGCTATGAGGACCTACTACAGAGACCAAGTGAACAGCTCGGTGAGGGTATATACAACAGCTCTTAACAGCCATAATCCTGGGGCAGAGTCAAGATGGCAGGGTAAAGGCAGGGACTTGGTTGAGCTCTCCCCCAAACTTCTCCAAATACGTGTTACTCTAAACAAATTCTAGAGCAGCAGAACCAACAAAAGGACAGAGTGAAACCAATTTCCAGCCCAATGTAGCCTGGAAGCCAGGAGAGTAAAGGTGTGTTGCACCAGTCTGAGAGAAGAGCACAGTCTAGCATGGGCCATGACGGCACAGACCAGGCCCTAGCAAAACTGGAGCAGGCCTCAAGACCCTAAATCACTGGCAGCTATGGTGGTTTCCAAATTTCTCAACCCACAAACACTAAAGATAACCTAGAAGATCAATAAGAAAGGTCTGTTGGACCTGGGTGAGAGAGGAGGTGTGTTAGGGGCCAAGCTCTGGACCGCCCTCTGGAAGCTGGCTCCACCCTCAGGGAGCTGGCTCTGCCCTCAGGGAGGAACATGGGAGGGGCTCTGTCTGGGGATATAAGGGGCTGTTGGGGAGGGATCAGGAGAGAGAGTGATGTAAGCAATAAAGTGAAGTGCACTGGCCACCTGAGATGTTCTGTGTAGTCATTTCCCCTCCGTGGAGGAGGGTTTGGTATATCTGAGATGTCTGAAGATATGGGATAGGGTAAATATCCAAGCGAGGGCCAGGGGCTAGCCCCATGCAGAGGTGGTCCAGTCCCAGCCCTGGAGCAGTGGTGGCAGCACTAGTGGCAGCAGCGGCTACTTCCAGGAGCTCTCTGCCCACAGTCAGCGCAGGGATCAAGTGGCTGATCACAGGGGCATGGTAGGGATCACTTTGCTGATGCTGAGGTAGGATTCTCTTACTTTGACAATGCCTGGATCTGGGTCAGAGTGCTGGGTAGCCATCCTGGGGTGAAGAAGAGTGCTGGTGTGACAAAGCTTGTGGTGGTGGAGAGGGAATCCTCCTCACAGTTCCAAGGCAGAAAAGAGTGCTTATGGTCACTCACAGACCAAGCACACACCAGGAAAGGAGTAAACACCTCTCCCTTGATCATACCACCTTGGAAGAATTGAAAATGTACAGGTCCCTAGAATTATCTCTGAAAACAACTGCACAAAACTCTGAAGTTTGGAACAGTATGCCCTCCACACTGGAAGCAGAGTCTTACCTTGACAAAGAACTAAAAAGTCAAATAATTGGCTGGGAAAATGATCAAACAGCAGGAAAAAAATCAGACTATGGAAATCTTACCTTGGTGACAAAGAAGATCAAAACAAACAACCCTAAGAAGATAACCAAGTCAAAGCTCCAGCATCCAAAGCCTCCAAAAAAAATATGAATTGGTCTCAGGCCATGGAAGAGCTCAAAAAGAATTTTGAAAATCAAGAGAAGCAGAGGAAAATTTGGGAAGAGAATTAGAGTGATACAAGAAAATCTTGAAAAAATGAGTCAACAACTACCAAAAAAATTCTGAAGAAAATAAGACCTTGAAAAATAGACTAACCCAAATGGCAAAAGAGGGAAAAGCCAATGAGTAAAAGAATTCCTTAAAAATTCGAATGGAGCAAGTGGAAGTTAATGATGACTTTATGAGAAATCAAGAAATTATGAAACAAAACCGAAAGAATGAAAAAGTAGAAGACAATATGAAATATCTCATTGGAAAGACAACTAACCTAGAAACAAGTTTTAAAAACAAATGTTAAAGATTGTTTTTACATGCAACTGGGAAATAAGATATACAGGCAATGGGGTATAACTTTCAGAGAATCATAAAATCTCATTGAATTGTTACCATCAGCATAAAACTGAATTTCATCTGCCTTCTTACTGAGCCAGGAATCCTGCATCCCTCTGAGCTTTGCTTGTACTTTACTTTTGATGGAATTAAATGCTGCCTTCTTAGAGATGGATAAATTATCCTACTGGTAAATCCTGTGGAGTTCTCATTTTTCATTTAGCAGCTTCTGGATTTCCTCATCATTTTCATCAAACCAGTCTTGGTGTTTGTGAATGTTCTGACCCAGATGAGCAAATGCAGAGTACTGTACACCAAATCTCTGAAAGCTGCCCACTCCTTTTCTGCTCCACTGTGGTCAGCTGTGTGTTGGCTCAACTTTCCCTCCAAGTTAGCAACAAACTGTTCATGCTCAGAGAAGAGCTCCAATTTGTTGACATTAATTCTGGTACTCATTTTGCCTTGGTATAGGGCACTTTTGATGAATGCAAATATTTAGTTTGGAAACAATAAGTCTATGATCAGTCCAGCACTCTGCACCACACATTGCCTTTGTCACTCTCACGTAGTCTATTAGATGCAAATATTTGCTGCAAGGGTGCATCCATGAAGTCTTATCATATTTAGGTAAATGGAAAACAATGTTGGTGATGAGAAAGTCACACGATGCACAAGTCTTCAGCAGTAGTAAATGGTCATTGCTGTTACTATTTCCAACTCCATTCCTCCCTAGGACTCCCTGCCAAGTCTGGTAGTTTGAGCCTATTCTATCATTAAAATCACCCAGAGTTATAAGCTTGTCCTCTTTTGGCACATCGATGATAAGGGTCTCTAGGTTTTCATAAAATTTTTCTTTGACCTAATCAGGGTTCGTCACAGTGGGAGCATAGGTATGATGATGGTGGCATGATGTTTTCCTGCAAGTGGCAGTCACATTGTCATGAGTCTGTCATTCACTCCTTTTGGCAGGCATAGCATCTTGCTGACTAGATTAGTTTTGATTGCAAAACTTTGGGAGTGTACTTTCCAGGGATGTACACATTGACAATGAGGTTGACATACCCATTGCCAGAGCTAGCTCAGTGTTTGGGAGGCTCCGAAAAAATGTTTGGGAGAGAAGAGGTATCAGACTGACTGCCAAACTGAAGATCTACAGAGCCGTTGTGCTGACCTCATTGTTGTATGCTTGTGAAACATGGACAGTCTGCCACCGCCATGCCAGGAAACCGAATCACTTCCATTTGAACTGTCTTAGGGAGTTTCTGAAGATCACCTGGCAGGATAAGGTACCAGACACTGAGGTCCTGGCTCAAACTAAACTGCCAAGCATTTAAACCATGCATCAGAAAGTGTAACTCCAATGGACTGACCATGTTGTTCAACTGCAAAATGTAAGCTTGCCAAAAGGCTATTTTATGGAGAACTCTCATGGGGTAGGTGATCACATGGTGGTCAGAAGAAGTGATACAAGGACACTCTCAAGATCTCTCTCAAGAACTTTGGATTTGACTGTGCAACATGGGAGATACTGGCACAGGATCACTCAGCATGGAATGCCCACATCACAAAGGGCGCTGTGCTCTTTGAGCAAAGCAAAATTGAAATAGCACAAAAGAAATATAGGATGTGCAAATTTGGAGTATCTACCCCAAATATTCCCACAAACTATCTGTGCCCAACCTGTGGTAGAGCATTCCAAGTTCGTATTGGTCTGATCAGTCACAGTCATACACATTGAAACTTTACTTTCATAGTGATGTCATTTTGTTCCTCATCAAAAATGAAGGATAACAACCAACCAACCAATCCTACAGGAAAATAGAAGGGATGGGGGAGGAGTGACAGAAGGAAGGGCAGATTGTGGGAAGGGGTAATCAGAATGCATGCTGTCTTGGAATGAGGGGAAGGGGGACATGGGGAGAAAATTCGAAACTCAAAATCTTGTGGAAGTGAATGTTGAAAACGAAAAATAAATTAATAAAAAGAAAAAAGGCCATAATCCTTCTGAAACACTTCAGTTTCCTAGCATTCCACAGGGACGACCCCCAAATTCCTAACTTCTTTATTACCTCTTTTTTTTCATTGATTGTGAGTTTATTTCCCACCTCCAGATAAAAATGCCTTTCTACTTTTTAACAGAGTAAGTGTGGAGAAATGAAATTTTACAGTTTATGTAAGTTTGCTTCAAAATCAGCTTGGATGGAATGCATTTCTTCTGTAAAGTTCTGGTCCCTTGTATGATATTTTCCTCCACAGCCAGAGAGAGTCTCAGAGATTTTATCACTTGCCTAGGTTCGTCCAGCTAATCTGGAGATTTGACTTCCTGGCTCCAGTTGGGTGGCACAGTGGATACATCCCTGGGCTTGCAATCAGGAAAACTCATCTTTCTGATTTCAAATCTAGCCTCAGACACTTAACAGCTTATGACCTTAGGCAAATCACTTCACCCTATTTGCCTAAGCTTCCTCATCTGTAAGATGAGGTAAAGAAGAAAAGGGCAAACCATTCCAGTATCTTTACCAAGAAAAGCTCAAATGGGGTCACAAAGAATCAGACACAACTGAAGTGACTGAACAACTTCCTGACTCCAAATTGGGCACTCCACTACTCCATGTGACTTCTGAGGAACCAATAGATAGGGAAAAATTGAAATGTCACTTAGAGATCTAAATCTGATCTATGATCCTACTGGAGACAATCTAATTAAAACAGACCCCCTCCAGATACAATGCATTGAACCTTAGCTTCAGAAGAGACAGAATTCTGTCGATGAGTCCAGATTCCCACAAGTGCCCCATGAAACCTGTCAGAACAAATCACATTTTTCTCAGTTCTAAAAGTGGCAGCAGAACAAAAAACCACAGATTTTTTAGACACATTTCTGTCACTTTCAATTCAAAGTCACTTTATTTGACTCTGGTCATGGGATTCACAATGGAGAGTTCTTGAGCCCAGATCAGGAGCCAACGCTGACTCAATAGGGGTGGTTCAGGGTATATTCCATGATGGTCGTAAGGGCCAGCCAGGTCTCCTGGGCTGTAGGGATTATCTGCTTGGCAGGCAGCAGGAAACCATAGAATCCAGTATCCCGGAGCTCAAAGGTGTAAGAGTACTTGATGCCTGCGTTGTAGGTCCAGTCAACCGTGCCACCGCTGGCTCGGTCTAGGATGAAAACACAAAGTCAGCCCAAGAGTCAACCATACTCTTCATAGGTTTGTTTTTTAAAATTTATATGTTCAGACAGATGGAGACAACTCGTAAACAATAATAGTTAGCATTTATGTAGCGTGGTGAAGTTTGCAAAGAGCTTAACATATGCTATCTTGTTTTTTTTTATTAACCCCATTTTACAGGTGAAGAAACTGAGACGAGTAAATGTTAAGGGACTTGCCCGACGTCACAAAACTGGTAAATGTCTGAGGCAGGATTTGAACTCAATTTTCTCAACTCCAAAATTCAATGATTTATGCACTTGCATCATCTAATGATTAAGTACCTAGGACAATACTAGATATATAAGTATATATGTATGTATATATTGTTGCTGCTGCTGCATATATACATGAATGAATATATATGTGGGGAGAGAGGGAGGGAGGGAGGGAGGGAGGGAGAGAGAGGGGGAGAGAGAGAGAGAGAGAGAGAGAGAGAGATGGGAGGGGCCTCAAAAAAAGTTCTTAACTAATTGACTAAGAGGAGTATAGTGACTGCCTAAGCAACTGTTCAAAACGTTGGACCCTGAACCTAAGGGAGCCTCAAGAAACTGATAAATACTGGTTCTGTTAATACTTTAAGGGATATGAAGAGACCATTTCAGACACCTTTAAAGCCTCCTTAAGTATTATATTTGTATCTTATATTCACTTCAGCTAGGACTTACTAAACTTGCTGAACCCATGGGGGTTCTGGTAAGCATGGGACAAAGCCAGAAGACAATGAAAAATAAGCTAGATTCACACAGCTGCCATCTCTCTCTCTCTCTCTCTCTCTCTCTCTCTCTCTCTCTCTCTCTCTCTCTCTCTCTCCCCCTCCTTGTTTCTATCTGTCTCTGTCTCTGTCTGTCTCTTTTCTATCTCTTTCTCTCCCCTGTCTCTCTCTCCCGTTTCTCTCTCTTTCCTCCCTCGTTTCTCTTCTCTGTCTGTCTCTCTCTGTCTGTCTGTCTCTATCTCTCCATGTCTCTGTCTCTATGTCTCTCTCTTTCAAAGCTGCCCAAGCAGTCCCTCTAGGGACCTACCAATTTTCCAGTATGCAAAAGATAATGATGCTCTTTTCAGAATTTTTGAAGGTGAGAGAGGAGGAGGCTTCCAGAACTTCACTTTAGGGCCCAGTCAGAGTCAAAGCCTAACTCAGAAAAGGTTTGGAAACTGCAGAGAAGGTTCAGACTAGGCAGTCAGGCCCCCGGAGCTGAGCTAGTCCTACCTCTTCATTTTGCAGCTAAGGAAACTGAAGCTTGGGGAGGTGAGTGGATTTGCCCTGTTCTACTCTCTGGAAGGAGCCAGTGACTCTCAGGATTCTATCAGACATGTGTTGAGCACTTCTGAATGTGTACTTCTATTGTTTTCCCCAAGAGATATAAGCACCCTGAGGAGCTGTTTCATTTTTGCCTCTGTATCCCAGCATCCGCTCAGTGCCTGGCGGGCAGGAGCAACGGCACTGGGAATGTCAGGTTGTGTTTATAGAATGCTTCAGATATTATCTCATTTATTCCCTAACCCAATGAGGTAGATTCTATTAATATCCTCATTTTACAGATGAGGAAACCGAGGGCAAGAAGGTTAAAAGACTTGGCTTGTACCTGAAGCAGAATCTAAACTCAAGTTTTCGAGACTCCAAGCCCTTCCCTCTTCCCCTGAGCGGCCCATCGGGGAGGCACTTTTGATAGATGCTTGTTCTTTGATTGATTGATTGAACAAGGCTTGATTGCCATATTTGGAAGGGAGGGAGGTTTTTGTCACCTCCTCACCTCCCCTGTCTCCCCTATTTCATCACTTTTCACTCACTTCCTGGCCTCCCACCTCCCCTTCAGGACTCATTTGCACTAAGATGTTCATTATCATATGCTGCTCTTCCTAGAATAAAATTTTATCTCAGTAAAATAAATCTTTCACAATAATATTTCAAGCATCTAATAAACGAGGCAGGGGAGATATTTCAAGGACACCTTCTGATATCCCTCAAATCATCCCAGGCAGGCTACTATTTGATCTGCTTATATACAAGTCGTGTCTGACTCTTCGTGAACCCCATTTGATGTTGTTGGGTTTTTTGGGCAAAGATACTGGAATGGTTTGCCATTTTCTTCTCCATAGATGAGGAAACTGAGGCAAACAGGGTTAAATGATTTGCCTAGGGTCACACAGCCAGTAAGTGTCTGAGGCCAGATTTGAACTCACAAAGATGAGTTTTCCTGACTCCAGACTGGTACTCTATCCACTGGGTCACCTACCCACTCCCATACATATGACTGGGTATACCCAAAAGGTAAAGAAGTCTCACCCTCCTGAAAGAGATGCTTTGTGATGAATGGAAAGATTTGGATTCAAAGAAATTGTATGATCTTGGACAAGTTACAATCTCTCTGAATCTTTAAATGTAGTGGATGGACTGTGATCTCTAAGCCCCTCTAGTTCTAAATCTTGGCCATAATCTTTATAATAGGAGAAGCCTATTATAGGGGGTCTATGGGGTCAGAGAGGGGGAGGAAGCAGAGTGACTGTAGAGTAATTTTGTGATTGAAGGGGTGATTCAGTGACTAGATGCTTCCAAAATGATGGTTTTTAACCTTTTTGGTGTAATGGCCTCCTTGGGTGCTCTGGCAAAACTATCTCTTTGAGACAGGCAAATTAACTGTCAATAATGTTTTTAAATGCATAAAATAAAATAGGATTATAAAGGAAGCCATATTATCAATTTTTTAAGGTTCATGGACCTTAGGTTAAGGACCCCAATTCTAAATGATCAATCTGTGAGCTGGGGGACTGGGAATAACCACCGTTCTTCCCATTATAATAGCTGGGTCATTTTGGTCAGGCCCTTCTCACCTTTCCAGTGTCCAGTGCCCAGTGCCCAGGCACTGGATTCATTCCATGGGTTATTTCCTTCCCCTGACCTACTCTCTGAGGGCAGAGAGAGCCCGGACTAAAGACCTTCCCTCTAGTGTATCTCTAGGTGGGAACCACTGGGGTCACTTACAGATAGTAGTGATGATGCTGCCATACTTGTACTTGGTCCCATACAGAGAAGCCAGGTTTTCCACTGCAACCTTGGCCAGTGCATCCTGGAAGGAAAAAAAGAGTGAGACCTACATACACACATACACACACACACACACACACACACACACACACACACACATACTGGTCATAAAAATAAATAAAGATCTTCTGAGAACACATGGAGTCTATGAGATTAGAGATGGGAAAGAGGGAGAATGACTGGAGAATGATAATCTTATGACTGGTGCAGAAACCCTGGCTCAGCATCCAGTGAGGAGGGTGGGACTATGCTACAGGCACCCTGCCACAGGCAACACATCCAAATGACCCAGTCACCCAGACAGTCCACCCAGGGGCAGAGCGCCTTTGCATTCCCCAGATCTGTTTTGTTCAGCCCTTTGTGATGTTCTCGTGGGTAGACCCACAACAGAGCATTTAGAAGACTCAATATTCCATTAGCCAGGCTCCTTCCTCTCCACCAAGAAGGCAGGGTGACGCAATCTCACCATGAGCCTGAAGGTCACCTCGACCTTGCCCTGGAACCTACAATAAAGTACCCAACGTTTTTCATTTCCCAGCTAAGAAATGGGATACTGCACTAGGCTGGTGAGGAATCATGGATGTAACAGAAGGGAAAGGTACTACATGCCTGTGCCTTATTTTCAGCACATGTGGTCTATAAAAATCAAGACTGTAAAGAAGACGATGAACTCTTCCTTTGAACACGCTGGTAAGGGCTGGGGTGAGGACTGGGCAGAGGGTTAGACGTACCAGCTCTGCCTGGTGGGCAGCCCGGACGGTGGTGTATCCATAAGGGTAGAGAAGGAGCTGAGAGTAGCTATGGATGGAGATGAAAGCCTTGATGTTCCCGTGGCTGTTCACAAAGTCTACGATGGACTTGACCTCCACCTCGGAGTTGGCAAACTTGCCATGATAAGTCTCTGAGCAGGGGTTGCTGCTGGCTCCAGACACTGTAGGAAACAAGGCAAGACAGCATTTTCTAAACCAAAGTCAGCAGCTTTTCTTAGTCCATTTTTTTACTCTATGTGTGGGGGGAAGGCGCACCAAGGAAAAGTGGAAAGGAGTGGGATGAGAACCATCCCCATAGGAAGGATTCATAGTGGCTGATGTGAGTCATTGGGAGGGTAGAGACTGTACTGCTTTAGGTTCTAGGTCCAGCACAGTTGGACCTGAGTTGGAAAGGGAACACAGAGAATACTGATGAATCCATCTCTAGAATAATGATGCTAGGTTGGGAAGTTAGGGGAGTGGGTTAGGGTTAACTGATATGAAAAAAGAGCATCAATAAAAACCTGTTTTTAAAATGCTTTAAAAAAAACTAAAACAAGAAAGGCAGAACGGCAATTTTGTTACTATTTTGTGAAGAGAGGGCGAGACAGAGAAACAGACAGAGAGAGGCAGAGACAGAGAGAAGAGAGAAACAGAGAAAAAAGAAAGTGGGAGAGACAGAGAGGGAAAAACAGAGAGGAGAGACAGAGGAAAGAGAGAGGAAGAGGGAGAGAGAGAGACAGGGGAGAGAGAGACAGAGAGGAGAGAGACAGAGAGGAGAGAGAGAGAGAGAGAGAGAGAGAGAGAGAGAGAGAAGGAGGGAGACAGAGACAGAGAGAGGGGGAGAGAGAGAGAGACAGAGATGGAGAGACAGAGAGAGAAAAAATCAAATAGAATGCTGGGCTAAGAGTCAGGAAGACTTGAGTTCAATTATAGCCTTGGATATTCACTAGCTTGGGCAAGTCTTTTAAACTCTATTTGCCTCAGTTTCCTCATCTGCAAGTTGGGATTAATAATAGTACCCACCTCTCATACTGATATTTGTAAAGTGCTCAGCACAGTACCTAGCACATGGTAGGTACCATATAAATGCTATAGACAGATAGGGGATTTGTTGAGGATTAAACTAGAATATCCCTAAATACATCCTTCTCATTGTCACTCCATTTCTTGGCATTTCCTTGTTCAGACTGGGGGCAGCCCTCAGTATCTTTCTTTGGGAGCAATCCCTGACTTCAGGAGGTTCAGTTGACCTCCCATCACCCCTCCCCACTCAGAACAGAGTTCTTGATTCCACTGCAAAGGCTTGTTCTGTCCTGTAAGACTGAGCAATGGATTTGGAGTCAGTTTCTAAACCTTTCTCTGTCACTCACTATGAACTTGGGCAAATTATTTAACTGAGCCTCCATTTCTTCTTTTGTAAAATGAAGGGTTGAACCAGAACAGGGCTTCTTAACCTGGGCTCAATTAACTTTTTTTCTTTTTAGGCTATTGGGGTTAAGTGACTTGACCAGGGTCACACAGCTAATGTTTGAGGTCAGATTTTAACTCAGGTCCTCCTGACTTCAGAGCCAGTGCCCTATCCATTTTTCACCTAGCTACCCCACCATAACTTAAAAAAAAAAAAAATTCAATAGCTGCATTTCAATATAATTGGTTTCCATTACTGTCCTATACATCTTATGCACTAAAAACATTATCCTGAGGAGGGTACCATAGTTTTCACCTCATAGCCAAAAGGATTCATGCCACCCAAACAGGTCTAGAAACTTAGAATGCTCTGGGGATACTGGACTCTGATTGATGAGCCTTATGTTGCCCAGAACCTGACCCCTATGTTGCTTCTGGGCCATCTCTGCACCATGCTCCTAGATGGCCCCTCTGGGAACCCTTCATATGTTGTCTTTCTCCATGGGAGGGCAGGGGCCGAATTGTTTCTTGGATATGGATCCCCAGTTTTAGCACATAGGAAGAACTTCACCAAGCCCCTCCCCGCTGTAAATCTGTGCTCTTTGCCCCTACCTCATTGAGACCCTCTTTCCTTTAGGATGTAGCCCAAGTACTATCTTCTGCAGGAGGCCTTTCCTGAGCCCCCCCAACATCCAGGCCTCTCTCCTTCCTAAATTACCTTCTATTTAACTATTCTGTATGTATTTGTATAGGACAACTAGGCGGTGCAGTGGATAGAGCACTAAGCCTGGAATCAGGAAGAACTGAGTTCAAATCCAGTTCAGTTACTTATTAGCTGTGTAACCCTGAGCAAGTCACAAAACCCTGTGAGCCTCAGTTTCCTCAACTGTAAAATGAACAAGAAGGAGATGGCAAACCCCTCCAGTCTCTTTGCCAAGACAACCCTACAGAGGGGTCCAAAAGAGTCAGACATGACTGAACAGCAACAAACGTATTTGTACTTGCGAACTTTGTACTTGTGTTGTATATATATTTACTTGTGTTTGTTGCCACATTAGACTGTAACTCTCCTCTGAGGAGGGATTATTTCATTTTCTTTGTACTTGTATCTCCAGCCCCTCACACCATGCCGGGCCCAGAGTAGTCACTTAATAAATTCTTGTTGATTGATTGACTCATTGGTCCCACCCAGGAGCCTTGTGTTGACCTACATCCAAAGCCAGCATCCCAGTTCCTGTTGGGGTCCACACCAATGCAGCTGGATCCAGCATTAATGGACCGGGTCTTACGCCACATGCGGTTCTGAAACAAAGAAGGGAAAATCAATCAACAAACAAAGATGCCTGGTACTGGGCTGGGTAATACACAAGGAGAGATGGGCCCTGATCTTGATGAGTTTATAACCTAACTAGGGAGACAGAAATAACCTAGGCCAAACTATTAGATAACAATTTAGAGTTCAGTCATGTGGGACTGACTATAAATGAGAGCATCAGTACTTCAGAAAAGAGGGGCATCAGATTGGGCTAAAGTCGTAAGGAAGGACTTTGTGGAGTAGGTGGGATCTGAAAATATGCACAAGGAGCCCTTTTATTTGGGCTCTATCCAGGAAATGAGAATACCGTCACTTAGTGCAGCAGGAGGAAGGATGGGGAAGTAGGGATTAAACCCGCAAATTCAATAATTAAGAGATATGGGATTGTAGTAGGGAGCACACTGACTTCCAATGGGCAGAAAGTGAAGAAAGCATGGAGTTGCCCTCTTGTGATTGGACCAGCAGGTAGGAGGTGTCCCAATAAGGCAAGGGCCCCCCAGTCCACCCTTTGTCTCCAAGGATTGGTGGACCCTCAGTGGCTCCTGAGGCTGTCCTTTTCCCAGGGACCATGGAACTAGCTAGGAAACCAAGGAACTTGGGGCCAGGGAAGGGCACTATACCGAGGAGTGGGTAAAGGCAAAGCCATCAGGATTGGTAACAATCTCTAGGAAGATGTCCATGGAATCCAGGATGGCAGTGAGTTTCTTGTCTTGGCCATAATCCTCAGTGATCTAGGTGAAAGGGGGACAAAATAAGAACAAAGAGGGGGGTATCCTAGGGAGAAAGGGAGAAGTGGGAGACAGAGAAGAGTTGGCTTCACTCCTGGGCCTGTGACTCAGACTAACAAGACCCAGGTTCTTGAAATCAATAGTAGTACCCAATTTTGCCTGGCCCCTCCGAAGGCATGGGAAGTAACGACTCCAGCAGGAATGGAACCTTGGATAAGCAGACCTGAAGGCACTCTTTTGGAGCATAAAGTCTGCAGGTCACCCTGGAGCCATATTCCTTTTTCCCAGTTCAGATAGTGAATGACTTTCCCTTCCTTCTTAATCCAATCTCCAGGTCTTACCTTCTTAGCAAACCAAACTCCACTGGCCTGGGTGACCCATTCCCGAGAATGGATGCCAGTGTCAATCCAGATGGCGGGGCGATTGGCTCCCCCAGTACTGAACTGGAGAAGAAAGAGAGGGATAAAGTTCAGTGCAGTTTTTCAACTAATGATTGCCTCCTTCAGCAGATCTGTGTTCTGAACTCCAAGACCTATTTTCTCTACAGGTAAAAAGGCTGATACTAGAAACTTCCCCACACTCAGTTCTCCTTCCCCTGCCCTATTCTCTTAGATGTGTGACAGAATGAGGTACCTGCAGAGCCCATGCCAATCACCCAGGACTTTGAAGCTTCCCTCTCTGCTGTCACATATCCTGGTGTTCTGAAGGGAGGGCTGGGACCAGGCACCATGCCTGATGATAACAGCAATCCCAGAATCTCAGTCAGAAATGCATTCAGGGGTCAATCTAGGCTAGCCTAGCCCAGTCTAGCCCTCTAGAGCATCAACAACAAGAAGTTGTTATCCAACCTCCCCCTAAAGAGCTTGCAGAAGGGGGATCCTCTCCTGAGCAGCCCCCTTTTCACTCTGACTGTTCAAATTGTTAGGAAAATTTCTATACCTCAAGCCCAAATCTATGTAGTTCTGCCTTCTGGAACCAAGCAAAATAATTCTAGGCTCTCTGTACCTCAGAATGACCCTCCAAATACTTAAAGTCAGCTATGACATTCTATCTTATCCCTGTCAACATGCTCTGCGTCTGTCTATGCAAGTGGAAGCCTGAGAAAAAGCATCATTATCGCCTCATGGACCAAGTGATCTCCAGCAAGAAGTCTTGAAGTGACATCTGCCCTATTTGCCCCATTTCTCTGAATCAGTCATGAAACCTTAGCAAAGACCTGCGATAAGGAGCTCTAGAGGTTTTCCTTTAGCCATCACTGAGGCTGAAGGGATAGACAGGTTAAAACTTGGGATGAGGAAGGCATCTATGCTGCAGATAACCCCCAAGAGATGGAATCTATTCTACAATTCAGAGTTCCGTTCTCAGGAGGAGCTGCTTTACATTGGCACTCTGGGCCTGCCCTGGAGCCGATCTGTTGTTTCTACCATCACAAGATTTCTCACATCTGACCCCCTTCTCTCCAGGTAATACAGCTATCACTTTAAATCAGACCCTTATCACCTCTCCCCTAGATTATTAGAACAGACTCCTAATCACTCTCCCTGCTTTGAATCTTTCCCCATTTCAGCCTAATCTATACAGTGCTACCAGAGTAATAAGAGCAAATCTCACCATGTGAGTTTGTTTTTGTACCCTCTAAACTCAACCAACTCCACTGACTTCCTATTGTCTCTAGGATGAAATATGAACTCCACTGTTTAACTTTTAAACCCCTATGTGACCTGGCCCTGAACTATATTTCCCACCTCATTAGACATTATGCTTCCTCCCATGCCCTGAGATCCTGCCAAAGTGGTTTCCTCTCTTCTACTCTGTATCTCCATCTCTGTGACTTTACACTGGGTGCCCCTGCCTCCCATGCCTAGAATGTATTCTCTCCTGCCCTCTGCATTCCTTTAAAATGCTAGTCAAGATCCACCTTCTAACAAAGGTTTTCCTGATTCCTTCCTATGGCTAGGACCTCCCCTCCCAAACTACCTTGCTTAACACTGCTCAAGGATTACAAATGTGTTCAAAAATGCTATCTTTAAAAAACATTACTTAACTTTTTTTGGCACCCTCTAAATTTTTGTGTCCTGGGACAAACTCTTGTTGCCCTGTCCTCGTTATGGCTCTGTGCAATCTCTAAATCCCATGTGGGAAGTATGGAAGCAAGAGACTTCACCTGAACCCAAGATATTCTATAATAAAAACATTAGCCTGCAAATATCTGAGTCACCTGTGGGACTGTCTGTGTGGGTACATGCACATATGCATGATTAACTCTGTATGATTAAGTACATAAATGTTCTTGGGCATGAATGGATATATCTGAATGTATGGTGATGGTTGTGTCTAGGGCAGGGGAAGAATGGAGGAGGAACTAAGAATACATGGGTATCTAGGCTTCTGGTACCTTCAGAACATTGAGAGGGCGGCCCTCGTAGCTGCTGCCAATTTGAATCTTACTGACAAGGTTTGGGTTCTCAGCCACCAGCAGGTCTATAAATTCGTTGATCTATAAGCAAAGGCATAGAAAGGAGAGAATGCTTTGAGATTTACATTATCTCATGAGATCCTCCCAGCACTGCCATGAGGAAGATGGTGCAGGTTGGATTACTATCTTCATTTTAAAGATACTCAAGATCCCACGGGGGGCACGCGGCAGTTGGGCTGAGAACACCAGTCTTCTGATGTTGAGTCTAGTTCTTTCCACTGAACCCCAGAAGAGCCGTCAGGGCTCCCGAGGACCTGATTCCTTCTTTCCCCAAGCATCCTGATGTCTCCCTTTGCTGTAGGTATTAGGATATGAGTCCAAAAAAGGATGAGAGATGTATCATCCCCAAATTCTCTGGGAGTCACAAAACCCAGCCAGATTGAGCATTCAGAGATACCCTAGACCACACACACACACACACACACACACACACACACACACACACACATACACGCACACCTCTCAGAAGGAGAGAGGAAAACAACAGTAAAAATAGCTGATATTAACATAACACTCAGGTTCACATTATACACTATTTCATTGGATCCTCACTACAACCCTCTGAGGCAGGTACGGTTATTATCCCCATTTTACTGATGAGGAAACTGAGGCTCAGGAAGGTTAATTTACTTGTCCATGGTTGCACACTTTTATGTGGATAGAGCCCATGCCTTTGAGGATTTGAGCCCATGTCTTTCTGCTGGCAGAATCCAGCATTCTCTCTACTATGCTATGAGACCAGCCCAGCCCAGCCTAGCCCTCTACAGCATCAACAACAAGAGGCTAATAACCTCTAATAACTGATTCTCAGGTACAAGTCCATTCATCTGAGAACATCTCTGGAGGCCTTGCTGTGCAGCAGGGGAAGGGTACTATTTTGTGTTCAAGAGACCAGTCAGTGGCACATACCCACAGTTTGAGGGTGTCTGTCTGAGGCCCTTACCTCCTCCAGGGTGTGATAAGTGGCATAATTGAAGGTGTCTGTGGAGCGTGCCCTTGACTGGAAGGCAAGCATCTGTTCCTGTTCCTCATCCAGCAGCAACTGGAAAATTGGGGGAGGAGACAATTGTTAAGAAAGAGTCTACTCCTCATTCTCCCCACCATTCCTCTTATCTCCTTGGTAAGAGTTGCTAACAGCAGGACCAGGTAATTCTGGCTCAACAAAAGATCTCAGCTGACCCAACACACAGGTGAAGCAGGTAGTCACCTAGATAGTAGAATCGGATGTCCATTGGCCACTCAAACACCTCACCGTCCCCCCGTCCTGCCATGGTACCACCTTTCCATTCTATTATTATTCTGGGATAGGTGCCACCTATCCCTTTCATTCCCAGCACTGGAGGCATACGTGTATGAAGATACATAAGGATTTCCGAAAGGCCTTTATTGAATAGTACATATCTGACTTGGAAAAGAAGGAAGGGGTTCCATTACTTAGCTAGGGTTAGTTGATCGGAATAGTTTGTCACAAAACTGGGCTTGAGAGCAGGAGCAGGTCAATGGATAATGAAAGGGCATGGAGTATGACAATGAGCACTTGGGAGTGGGTGACTGAAGGTCATGGAAGGACAAAAAGTGGCCCAAAGATAAAACTTTCTTCCTTTCCCACTTGCTTTGGGTTCAGGAATTAGGAATTGAGAATTAGGGATTGAGATATCCCCTGATAAAGAGACCAGAGATCTAGGTCTTCGATGCCATGCTGATTCCCCTTCTGCCCACATCAACCCATGGGCACCTATTCTTCAATTACCTGCACATCCTCAATCATGATAGAATACTTGATGCCATTAGACTCCAGGAACACTTTGACAGCCTGGACACTAGGGAAGGGCACACGGACATCGATGGGAAGGGAGGGGTGGGAGGGACCACGCCAGAAATCCAGCTGTAGAGGGCAAAAAACAGCAACTGTCACAGGGGGTCTGAGGTGTGCTGGCTAGAACACCAAGACAAAGAGAGGAATACATAGCCAGGGGTAGGAACGAGAATGTGTGGGTTAAAATTTCCCTTATTGGGGTTTAGATCAGAGGCTAGGGGAATCCAGAAGGGAAACCATGATTTCTGTGGTAACCTGAGACTAGGAGATTCTACAGAACAGGGAAAGTATACCAGAAAATGGGATAGAGAAGATATAAGAGTGGGAAGAAAAGGGCATACAGGTGAGCTGGAGAAAACAGAGTGAAGTATCTGGGGACCCTTGTAAGGAGAG
Source organism: Potorous gilbertii (assembly GCA_028658325.1). Lineage (NCBI taxonomy): Eukaryota > Metazoa > Chordata > Mammalia > Diprotodontia > Potoroidae > Potorous > Potorous gilbertii. The sequence goes on from CM053770.1 coordinate 94,926,904, forward strand.
ATGTAAAGGCATAGGAGCAGAAAAGGGAGACATTTTTTAAAAAGAGGTAGAAGGAATCATCAAAGCCATCTATCGAGTCAAACATAGATCTCAACAAAAATCCATTCCTCTGTAACATCCCTGACTATAGAGACTATATGGGGTACAGGAAGATCCCTAGCAAGGGTAAAAGCTCATTCCACTCTGGGGTAGCTCTGCTGCTTAGGAAGGTTTTCATTACAACAAACTTCAATCTGCAACACCTTTTCCTTGGTTGTCCCCCACACCTGGGATTCTCTCCTTCCTTGTCTCCCCTTCCTGGCTTCGTTCAAGTCCCAGCTAAAATTCCATCTTCAGCAAGAAGCTTTTCCTGACATGCCCCTGCCCCCCAATGCTAGTGCCTTTCCAGATCCCTCCTAATTTAATCTGTATATGGCTTGTTTGTATGTAGTTATATTGCATCTCCCATTAGACTGAGAACTCTTTGCATTTTTGTATCCTAGCACTTAGCATGGTGCCTGACTCCTAGCGGGTGCCATGCCTGTTGACTTGATTGGACACACCAGAACTTCTACATACTGGTCCTTAGTTCTGCCTTCTGGGGCCAAGCAGAAAAATCTTATTCCACTGTCAGATGACAGCCCTTCAAATGCCTGAAGACAGCTCTCATGGCTCCCCTCTGGCTTCATTTCTCCAGGAGAAACATCCCCACATCCTCAACTGATCTTTATATGATGCTTCACTATTCTGGTTACCCATCTTCTGGCTACAAGACCATGTTGTCAATGGTCCTCCTAAAATTTGACTCTCAAAACTGAACACAATACACCAGCTATGGTTTCACAAGAGAGCTCTCACCTCCCTGGACCTGGAAAGTATGCCTCTCTTAAGGCATCCTAAGATTGCCTTGGCTTTTGGGGCTGCTCTGTTACGAACAACTCATACCAACATGAGTGATATGGTCAACTCATACTAACCTTGTGGTCTATGGGGACCCTTGGATCTTTTTCAGACAAAATGCTGTCTAGTTAACCCTACCCCCAATTTGTATGTGGGTCAAGTTCTGTATGTCAGCCATACTTAGACCTTGTAGGAAGAGTTTTTCTCCCAGAAAGGTGACTCCAGGACCACAGTCCTCTTACCTGGAGATGGTCCAGCTCCTCCAGCTCCCTCACCTTCTCTACTTGAGCTTCATCGGCTGCTGAGATTCGGAGCACTTGGTGCCTGTGCAGGGGTAGAGCAGGTGACTGAGTGGCATGGTCTGGAGTAGCCCTGGATCTCTTTCCTACCTCTTAAGTTTCCCTACTGACCTCCAGGCTGTCACCACCCTATCTGCCTATGTCAGGGCAGGGTGAGCTTCCACTCTCTCCTTGGTTGGAGAGCCGTGGACACTGAGGTGGTGTTCCTAGCACCAGGTAGGACTCCCCACAATGGCCCTAAATTTCCCTTTGGGTAAAGAAAGGGAAAAGCAGCTAGGTGGCACAGTGGAAAGAGTGCTGGCCCTGAGTCAAGAAGACTCATCTTCCCGAGTTCAAATCTGGCTTCAGACGAGCTGTGTGACCCTGGGCAAGTCATTTAATCCTGTTGGCCTCAGTTTCCTCATCTGTAAAATGAACTGGAGAAGGAAATGACAAACCACTCCAATATCTTTGCCAAGAAAATTCCAAATGGGGTCATGAAGAGAAGGTAGGGCATGACTGAAGCAACTGAGAGAAAAAGAAAGAGAAGATGAAGTGATTCATGATTCAGAAGTGGAAGGGAATAGTGGTGTGTGTGTGTGTGTGTGTCTGTGTGTCTGTGTGTGTGTTGTATATATATAAAGGTCTAGGGACCAGAGAAGGTAAAAGGAAAGGCATCCCAGAAGTAAGGCAGTCTCAACGACTAAGGATCATAGCAATAGAATTTTAGAGCTGAAAGATTTCAAGAGGCCATCAACTCCAATCTTATTTTACAGAGGAAGAAACTGAGGCACGGAAAGGTAAATGACCACTAATATTTGAGGCTTTTTATTTGAACCTAAGGCTCCTCAACTCCATGTCCATCCACCATTCCACATTGCTTCCAGACACCCTTCTCTTTCTATTCCTTTAGAGTCCTGAGAACACGCTTGCCCACCTTCTCAAATTTGGGTCTCTAACATCTCCCTCCCATTGTGGCTCGGTCCTCTCCTGTGGATTCCTTCTCAATCTGTGTATCTTCCCTCAGCCCCAAGAGACAGTCCTTAAGAAAATGGGCCTCACTGCCCAGCAGTGTCTTCAGTCTTTCTGTCTCCCAAGGGGCACACTGACCCTCTCCCTTACAGTGTCTTTCCTTTATCCATCCACCTGTCCCTCCCAGGCTTTAAGCAGGAACTGAGAGACTCTTCCCTTTCCTAAGACCCAGAGGGTATGACCTTTCTGTCCCCCATCCAGCCACCTACCCAGAAAAATCTTCCTTGCCAAACACAGCCAGGAACACAGCACTCAGAACCAGCAGCCCCTTCATGGTGAAGCTACTCAGGAAACTCATTCTGAGGTAAGGAGAAAGAGTCCAAGGCTTTTAAACTCAGCCCAGTGAAGACCAGTTGACCTCCAGAGAGGCAGACTGTATTGGCTCTACCCCTTCCACCTGCTCTCACTCCCATGATAGATCACTCCCCAACTCTATCCTCTAAACTCTGAGGCCTTTCCGCCCTTCCTGATAAAGCACTGAGAATGGGCCAGCTGGGGAGATAGGCTGAGTTTCAACCCTTTGACTCTCAGCAGAGGCTGGGCTGAGTTTTAGGTGACTCAGACCTCTATTCCATGCTTTTTTCTCTAGTTTTCAGCAAAGGCCATATCTCAGATTACCGAGCAAACAGAGCTGGGAGTTAGAAGGTCTGGCACCTAGAGAATTTCAGATGATGAAACTCATTCTCCATAGTCCCACAAGCCAAGTACTGTGCAAGGGGCTGGGGACAGAGAGGGGAAATGATGATCTCTGATTGTGAAGCTTACCATCTAATGGGGCAGGGGGGAATGTCCAAACTCAAGTAAGTATGACACAAGGAAGGATGTGACAAGGACAAAGAGTGGGGCAGATCTGAGGAGAGAGGGAATGCTTTCAGCTGGAGACACAGGGTTACATTTCTGATCACAGAGTAAACAGGTATCTTTACACATCTTGAGTCCTTTGCTCCCACGGAAGAGGGACCTGCAGTTCTCCACCCTGCTCTCTGTACTGATTTGCCTCCTTACCCCATAGACCTACATCTGAGGCCGTTCCTTCTCTGTCACAGAGCTGTCCTGAGGCTATGGTAAGCTGGATCCATATTCTCAGGCCCTACATTTTGGGAGGTCCAACCATATTTTGGGAGAAAGAATAAGGAGTCAACTTGTCGCTTAGAGTGGAAGTTGTTGTCCTTAAATTAGAAGAGGTCATAGTTCATCTGCCTTGTATTTCAGGTAGGGGAACTGAGGCCTAGAAAAAGGTAGCGAAGTACCTTGTACCAGGTCTTCACAGACAGCAGAACCAGCATCTGAAAACAGGTCAGCTGACTCTAAAATCCAGTGATATATAAGCCTGTTTCTTACAGCTTCAGTTCCCTCATTTGTAAAATGAAGGTAATAGTACTTACACTATATACTCCAATCAACCAAACACCTGTTCTGTGTTCTTTTAGGCTCTGAAGATGCAGCCTCTACCCTCAGAAAGCTTACATCTCATACTGGAGACAGGTGTAGTTATGCTATATTTTACTGCACAGTCGTTGCAGAGTTCATGCCAATTTTTTTTTTGCAAAAAAGTTAGGGTACAACCCTCCCATGAAACATGTTTTAAATTGTGCTGGTATTCTTTATAAGTCATTATTAAACTGCCTTTGGTACAAGATCAGGATGCACAGAATACCCGCTAATACAGGTTAAAACTGAATGCTGACCATGCCCCTGCACTGAGAACTCTAGGCTCATGTTCACAATTCGCAAGAGATCGATGTGGATCCATATGCCTCTGGTGAATACTGTGCTGCTGTGTTCACCTGTTGAGCAGCACGACGGACAGAATTACACCACGCAACAATTATGCAATGAAAGGTTATAAACCAATTTTTGGACTGAAAAAGCAGCATGCAATGGTTATATAATGATGATGAGCATGCGGTGAAAAATGCATGTGTGAATATATGTCAAGTATATACATGCTAGACATGCATATGTAATGTAGAACCAATGTGTGTGCATACATATATGTCATATGTGTGAAATATATGTCAGTGTATGGTATATATGAAACAAATACAAAGTAATTTTGGAAGGAAGCATTTAGTAACTTAAGAGAAAATGAGATCAGTACAAAGGAGAGGTCCAAGTATTGTGTTACAGGAAAGTTAAGAATGGACAGATCAGAAAGGATTAGGGAAGACTAGAGGAAGTAGCCCTTAACTTGGTCCTTGAAGGAAGGGATGCACTTGAATAGACCAGAACAGGGGCTGGGAGTGAAGGAACAGGAGATGGGGAAAATTCCAACTAGGACGCGACAGTATGAACAAGGGTACAGAGAGAGAATAAAGGAGGATGAAAATAGAAGATGGAGGATAGTCTAGTTTGACTGGAGTGTAGAGTATGCAACGGAGAATAGTAGGAGATAAATCTGGAAAGGTAAATTGGAGTCATATTGTAAAAGGGCTTTGATCGCCAGGTTTAGAAATTGATGCTTCCTTGGACAGCTCAAAGCCCTGGCAATAAAGGTAAGACCCAAAAGCAAAGAGAGGCAAAAGAAGAAGGAGAAATAATGAAGAGGGAACTCAGGACCAGAAAGGTCAGCACAGAGGTAAGAACATTTTGCTTTTCATAAGTCACAGTAAAAAGAAAGAGACCTCAGGTAAGTAAGGAGCGGGATCCAAAAGGGTTAAGTCTCTCTTGAGGGAATGAAGTTGGAAAATATTTAGAGAGTGGATCTCAGTAAGAGAAGACAGGTATGGGTAAAGGGCACTGAGTTCCTAGTCAGCAGTTACAACATCTGGATGGAGAACACTGTTGAAAGTTAGGGAGAAAGGGGGTGTGGAAAACCAATTTTGACACCTTACCTAGGTCAGCCCTGCCTTTAACCACTGTGAGTTGCTGTTATATGGGAGAAGATCCCCTTAGACTCCACTCACCCATAGTTACTGGCCTGAGAATCTTAACCTTAGCCCTGGAAGCAACCAGGTACATGAAGCAAGGCAAGGACTTCCTCTCTATTGGTGACCCATCCATGGGGATCGTCATCCACACATAGGGTGCTGGAATAGAAGGTCATGACCAGCCCGGGACCGTACCAGGTCAATGACTGCTCAGCCAGCCAGTGGAGAAACCCAGGGACCAAAAGCACAGAAGTAGTACCCAGAAGGCCGTACATGCGTATCCCCTTACGGCCTACTGTGTAACTAACACCAAAAACCACCCTCGGGCTCCTTCTGAATGGAAGAGTCACTTTGTTCAGTACTTAGATAATTTAAAAGAATTGCAACTGCATCAGAGTGGGTACTCCCATTGCTGCCTCAGGGGTCACAAGTTCTGTAATCAAAAATTCTGGTCACCTTCTAGTGGTGAGCATCCTTCTGGTGGCCATCCTTCTATCCTCGTGGCTCTCTCTAGAAATGTATACAGCATAAGATGTCACCAGTCCCCTACAGAAAGTCTTTCAGTCCTTGGTAGGACCTGCCAGTGTTACCTCTGTTTTGGAACAGTTTGGAGAACTTTTGGTCACTTTCCATGATGCAGCATCAGAATAGAGAGACAATATGGTATAGTAGCTAGGATGCTGGACTTAGACTGAGTTTAAATTCTGTTCTAATGATTAATTTTGTGACACTGGGCAAGTCACTTAATCTTCCAATGACTGTTTCCTCATTTATAAAAATGGGGTCAGCTAGGTAGTACAGTGGATAAAGCACCAGCCCTGGAGTTAGGAGGACCTGAATTCAAATCTAGCCTCAGACATTTACTAGCTATGTGACCTTGGGCAAGTCATTAACACTAATTGTCTCCATAAATAAATTAATGAAAAATGAAAAGGTTAGATTTGGACTCTAAAGTCCTTTTCAATTCTAAATCTATAATCCTATGAAAGGACAAGAGAGGATCATAGTTAATGTACGTTTATATTTTACCAAGTGTTTTCCACATATATTACTTCCTATATTTCTTCCTAATAGCCCAGTGAGTTAGGGTCACAGATGTAGAAATAAAGGGGATCTTGGAGGCCATTTTGTCCAGTTCCCTCATTCTATAGATAAGGAAACTGAGGCCCAGAGAAGAGGAGATTTGCTCCAGGTTTGACAAGGTAGGCCTTCTTAACCTCACTGTATTGAAGAAGAAATGAAAGGGGTGGGAGGGAAAAACAAACAGAGATAAATACAGAGACAGACACAGAGAAATAGAAAGATAGACACAAAGAAAGAGATGGTGGAGGAGGAGGAGAGTGGGAAGAGAGAAGTTGAGAAACAGGGAAACAAAGAAAGAGACTATCAGGGAGGAGGAAAAGAAGAGAGACCAAGAAACTGAGATAGTCACAGAAAGAGGAAGAAAGAGAAGGAAAATGAAGAGAGAGACAGAAAGAAAGAAGAGAGGGACAGAGACAAAAAGGGAAATGTAAGTGACTTACTCAAGGTCACACAACTAATAACTGAGTGAAGAAAGCAATCCCTTCCCCTCGCTTCCTTTCCATGATGCTGAAGCAGAATATACTTAGGATTGTGGAGCAATTTCAGTGCCTTGGAAGGGAGCTACAGACCCTGAAGCAGTCTCTGTGGCTTTTGTGGCTGTTAGGTTAAGTGGTTAGAGGGCTGTGTCAACCCAACCAAGGTTGTGAGTTCCATTCCCACATGGGTCAATTAGCTTCACTCCAACTCCAGGTATTTCTCAAGTGGAACTAGGTGTGATACCTCACTGCAAACCCATCCCCCCTCAACTTAAAGCTTCAGTTGTTGTGTTCGTCCTTCCTTGCTGAAGAAGACCATGCCATCAGAGAAATGATGACATGACTTGCACTTGACTGTTTTGAGTGAGGGAGGGCTATGCCAGGTCACCAGCCTCACTTCTCCCCCAGAGTCATCTGAATCCAGTGACAAGATATTCATCCTGGAGATGACCCAGGATGAGGCAGTTGGGGTTGTGACTTGCCCAAGGTCACACAGCTAGTGAGTGTCAAGTGTCTGAGGTAAGATTTGAACTCAGGTCCTCCTGACTCCTGCACTGGTGCTCTATCCACTGTACCACCTAACTGCCCACTAAAGCTTCAGTAGAATTGAAAAGAATCTCAGAAGTCACCTACAGTCAGCCTTTTTTCTTTACAGATGAAGAAACCAAGATTCAGAGTGGTTAATTTGTTCAAGGTCACACAACTAATGAGTGCTGGATGGAGAACTCAGTCTAGTCTGACTTGTCTTTCTTTCAATTTTTGTTGTTGCCTTTTATACTATAGACATTCCTCCTTAGCCACTCCAATTGAAGAAGCCAAATCCACCAACATGGTAACCGGCTCTGACAGTGGATGCCATGCTCCAAATCTGTATTCCCCACCTTTTTACTAAGAGTGGAAAGGTGCATTTGCTTATCAGTTCTTCAGAACCGACTTTGTTCATTAATACTTTGTTGGAGTGCCACTCCTTTTTATTCGTATTACTGTGGTCCTTATATATATTTGTTCTCTTATGCCAATAAGTAGATTACAAGTTCCTTAAAGGCAGGCATCCATTTTTAATCTCAGTTTTGTATCTCCCCTAGTTTTCTTTGTATCTCCCCCAGCTTTCCTCCATTTATTAAAATAAATTTAATTCAACAAATGTTTATGATGTGACCACCATGTGCAAGGAACTATCCTCCACAAGGGGGATAAAGAGACAATAACAAAACACCCTCAACCCTCAAGAAACTTTTATTCTATTCAAATAAAAAGATAGATGCTATGTTCTATGAACTTCTCACACATCTGGAATATTTAGGATGAGTATATTTGATTTACGTGAATCTGTATCCATGCACCAGTTGTGATTTTCCAGTACTGCATATTCTTTTTCTTTTCTTCTTTTTGGACCAGATCTAGTGTAAGGAGAATGTGGATTTTTGTTGCTGGAAGATATGCAGGACAAAAAGGTCTCTAGACCTTCCCTATCTTTCAAGTCTGACTAATTGAAACACTGGAGTATTGTTTTACATAGATAACTCAACATTCTCATTAGCATCATGCGGGTAAAAAAGAGTTGAAAGGGATTTTCTTAATCTAAATGAGAGATTCAACTCCCAGAGTAGAAGTTTTAGACATAAACAAAGGAGTTCAGAAGACAGATTTCACCTAAGCCTGAGGATTTCTGCCAAAGACTCAACTTTGAGTCTTTGAGGCTTTGAGGTTTAAATCACCAGATAGTTACACCCTAAGGCTATGTGCTAAAAGAGCTGGGGAAAACCAAAACAAACAGAAAAGTCCTCCTGAGCAGAGAATGGTAAAAAGCTTCTTCTGCAGAACGTGAGGTGGCGCCCAAGAGCTGTCTAGCAACAGTGGTTACGGAGCTCAGATAGCCTAGCCCGGGAGCAACCAGGCATACCCAAGATGCCACTGGAGCAGCATCTCCTTGGAAGGACCAGCCAACAGCACTGGGGGAAGCAGGGGATTTCTAGCATCCTTCTCGGGTGTCACAGCACCATCCTCAGGAATGCAAATTGCCTCTAAACTCTCAATGTACCTTATACAGGTACCCTCTCCTAACCATGTCACCCTGGCCACACACGTTCCCATACCTGTACCTGCAAAACTGAATAATGGCTAGTATTTATACAGTGCTTTGTCACTTTGCAAAGTTTATCTCCTTTGATCCTCACAGTAACCCTAAGAGGTAGGTCTATTGTCATCCCCATTTTACAGATGAATCTCCAATAGGCTTATTAACTTTCAGGTCTGAAATTTGGGGATTTCTTGATTGAAAATCTAGTCATTCAATTTTGCAAATACAAGATGGAGGAAGAATGACTAGATAATAACGTCATAAATAGCACTTTCATGGGGCTTGAAGGTTTCAAAGCATTTTACAAATAATAATAGCTAACATTGACATGGGTAGCTAGGGGCTCCAGTGGATAGAATGCAGAGCCTGGAGTTCGGAAGACTTGTATTACTGAGTTCAAATCCAGCCTCAGACACTAGCTGAATGACCCTGAACAAGTCACTCAACCCTGTTTGCCTCAGTTTCTTCACCTGTAAAACGAGCTGGAGAAGGAAATGGCAAGCCACTCCTGTACTCTGACAAGAAAACCCAAAAAAGGGTCATGAAAAGTCAGAGACATCATAAAAGTGACTAAACAACATTGATATAGCACTGTCTATGTGTCAGGCACTATACTATCATTATCTCATTAACGGAAGTTACTTGATTTACCCAGAGCCACACAGCTAGTAAGTCTCTGAGGCCAAAGTTGAACTCAGGCCTTCCTGATGGCGGGTCCAGGGTTCTATCCACTGCAAAACCTAGCTATCCCTTTCCCTTTTCACATTCTCCCTCTTGCTGTACCATAGTACTCTGTACTATTAGGGAGTGCATGCAGATCATTTCTGTTGCCATTTATATCAATACACTTCTTAATTAGAAGTCTTCTGGTTTTTAATAATTTGTCCTCTAGTTAGTATGACATAAGGAATATGGGTGGGAGCTTTCATGCTTTGTAGTTTAACTAAAAATGTGCTTTGAACTTAGGGTAGCTTTCAGGGGGCCCAGATGGATATTTCTGTACTCTTTTTTTTTTTTTAACTCCCTCTGTAAGTCATTCGATACTTCAGTACTGAGGCAAAGGATCTCCCTCCCTTCCCCTTTCTTCCCTTCTCCTCTGCCAGGAGATTCTGACACTGAAGGACGATAGACATACCCAGGTACAAGAAAGAGAATCTCAGTTTCAGAGGTGGGAAACGGGGTTAAAACTTTTTTTATTGTTTGAAGGAGAAAAAACAAGATTTGAAGACAAAGGAAAGGAACAATTCTGGTTCTGGGGATAGGCCTGGGTTGGGCAGAGAAAGAAGCTTCTTCCTCAGGCTGTAGCTGTACGTAGAGTTGCTAGTAGGGGTTATCATAGGCATGTTTAATGATGGTCAGGATGGCTTGCCAGGTCTCTTCCGCCGTGGGGATGATCTCACTGGCGGGCAATAAGAAGCCATAAATCCCTGTGTCCCGAAGCTCAAAGGTAAAGGAATATTTGATGTCATGGTCATAAGCCCAGTCGATAGTGATCCCGTTGGCCATATCTATGAAAAAACAGGGTGAGAAAATTGGGGGTGGGAGGAGGGAAGACAAGGCATCCAGTAAGATGTGGTTACCATGTGGGTTGGTTTGACTTCTTCCACTGGAGTGGCTAAGGAGAAATGTTTGTGGCGTAAAAAAACAGCAGCCAAAAGCAGACCCTGTGATGGATGGGGCCGGTAAACACAGGAGCGGCTGAAGAAGGCAGGGAAGAAGGACTGGTCAAAACACTGAAAGCAACCAGGATTTATTTCCACTCCTCTTATGCCAGGGAGTTGGTAGTGAAAGACTAGAATATTGTAAAACACATAAATAAATGGAATATTCTAGAAAATTCATAATCTCAAAGCAGCGTGTGTATGTGCATACATACATGTGTACATGCATGTATATGTGAATACACTTTTATGTACATTTCTATGTTTATACTTACATGTATATGTGTGCATGCATACAGGTGTATATGTATATGCATATATAAACATACACATGTGTAGAGACTATTATATAGAGAATATTTATCTATAGAATATAGAATATATATGTAGAATAAAATTTCCTTGAGATCAGGGACTGTTTAATGTTTGTCTTTAAAACCCAGTGCCTAGGCCCTAGCACATTGTAGTTGCCTAAAAATTGTTTAATGGATTGAATTAGAGAAAAGATGGGGGAGATAACAAAGATGGAATAACTTGGTTCTTGTCAGCTAATCGAGGGCATAGTTTAGGACACAGACAATGAAGTAACTTGGCTAGGGGCTATGGCAGTCCTGCAATCTCAGTCCCCAAAGCATCCATCCCCTTGCCCAACAGCCACCCCCCACCCCCATCCCCACCCCCGTGGGAAAGGAACACCTGGACTAGGGAGTCTGACTCGAGAAGAACGCACAGGTGTTGTTGCTGCCTGGGGGAAGGCTTACTCACACATGGTGTTGATGGTTCTCCCATAGATGTACTCAGTTCCATGCACTTGGGAAAGAGCTGCCACTGCCTTGCGGGCAAGACTATGCTGCCAAGGAAACATCACAAATGTGAGAGAAAGGAGGATGGAAGAGACTGGAATTATACTCCCTCTGGACAGCTGGAAAGGGCTCCGGAAGCCAGAGGCCCACAGAACATTTTTGGTCACTTCAGTCAAGACTAACTCTTCATGACCCCTTTTAGGGGTTTTCTTGGCAAAGATACATACTGGAGTGATCTGATATTTCCTTCTCTAACTCATTTTACAGATGAGGAAACTGAAGTAAATAAGGATTTGCCCAGGGTCACACAGCTAGTAAGTGTCTGAGGCTGGATTTGAATTCAGATCTTCTTCACTGCAAGTCCAGTACTCTGTATGCTGCACTGTCTGACTGACCCTATAGAACATCACTTGGTGTGAGGCAGGCCCAGAAGGCAGGAGGCTTGGGTTCTAGTTGTCATCTTGGGCCTCAATTTCCTCATCTGTAAAATGAGGGAGATGGATATAATGAGATCACCTTCTGAGGGAGGTTCTTCTGGTTCTAAAACTCCAGAGGCAAAGGCCTTTCGCTACCTTAACCCTGACTCTCCTAATTTGGCAGGAAGAGTGAAAGACACTCCACAGAACTCACACGGTGGATGTCAGACAAACATTCGTCCCACAAACATTCGTCAAGTGAATGTTGACGTTGACTCTTGCACTTGGGAGATCAATCAGAGTTTATGGATGCCTTGAAGGCCTCTGGCCTTGGCTTCAGAGTCCCCCATCTAAGCCCTCTGGGAATCCTAATTCCTTTATTTCTTTTCTTTTTTTTGAGGGGGGAAGGGAAGGCAATTGGGGTTAAATAAATTGCCCAACGTTACACAGCTAGTAAGTGTGTCAAGTGTCTGAGGTCACATTTGAACTCAGGTCCTCCTGATTCCAGGGCCAGTGCTCTACTCACCACGCCATCTAGCTGCCCCATTAATTCCTTTATTTCCAAGGAGAAGGCAATGAGGCTCCTAGCTCTTACAACACACTGGCTGAAGGAGATCCCAGACCACCTAACAGGCAGAGGAGCTTGGGAGCTTCTGGGAGGTGAAGTCTAGTCCCTTCCTACAGGGAGAGCAGGGTTCTCTACATATCTGGGCCTTCCCTGACCACACAGGACCCCCAAATCATGTGGCAACAATGAAGTGCTTCAGCTCCTCCAACCTATTGGTAAGGTGAACAGAGGATGACAGCACAGGACATGTCCTAGGGGAATCTAACTCCAGACAGAGCCGTCCTCTCAGGAGGGCTGTGCTGCCCCTTTTCTCCCTTCATAGTTTATTTCCCCGTATCAGCCCTCTGAAGTCCTTTTTCACATATCTACTCAGAAGGGGCACCTTTGGTGAAAAGCACTCACCAGTACAAGAGCAAAGATTACCCCTATTGGTTCCCGTGACTGTGGCAAGAAGTCCTGCTGTTGGAACCTTGATCTGCAAAAGTCTCTCCCAACTGGCTGAGGCGGTTAGTTGTTGTTAGGCAAACTTGTGCCGTATCTGGTCCAAATAACTGGGTCTGTATCATGTGATTAAGTACTTCCTTATCAGACAAATTATTTTCCCAATCCTTCACCATAATGTATTTGCTGCAGCTGTGGGTGGGCCAGGGAGATTAGATTACCAATCTTTCTTCACTTGTCTTTGTCTTTCTGTTCAGTGGATGGAGGTTCTTCTAGGGCCAGAGATTTGGAACTGAAAGGGACCTTAGAGCCCAAACTCTCCACTTTATAGATCTGGAAACTGAGGGTTGGAGAGACTTGCCAACAAGGCTACACAACTAGTAAGTGGCAGAGGTTGGATCTGCACCCAGGTCTTCCTATCCATTATGTCACTATTCCTGGAAGAGCCAAAATCCAGCCTGTGTGATCCCTTGGTGAATAATGCTTGTAATGTATTTATGTATTTAATATATATTTAATGTCTTCCCTCTCCTCCACCACCTCCCCAAATAAAACTATGACTCCATAAAGGACTGCATCTTTTTGGTACCCTCCCTGCCACCTAACACAGTGCCCCATACACTCCAATAGCCTGGTAAATCTGTGATTGCCTCAATGTAGGCATTCTGGCCAACAACGCATCTCACAACCATCCATGCCTGATCGTCAATCAGTATTTATTAAGCACCTAATGTGTTCCAGGCCCTGTGCTAAGCATTGACCCGTCTGGTGTTTTACCAACAAAATACTCCATCTCTTGGATCTGGGCACTGTCTCTGGTTATTCTCCAGGCCGGGAATGCTCCCCCCACCCCGCCCGCTTCCTTTAAATCCTAATATCTCACCTTCTATAAGAAGCCTTCTCTAACCTCTTCTTAATTCCAATGCCTTCTCTCCGTTAATTTTTTCTGATTTATCCTATATAGAGCTTGGTTTGTATATATTTGTTTCCATGTTGTCTCTCACATTGGATTATAAATTCTTGGAAGGCAGAAACTCATTTGCCTCTTTTTTGTATCTCCATCACTTAGCATAGCGCCTGGCACACAGCAGACACACTAAAGATTGATTGATTGGCTGATAGATTGATCATCCCTGAAACTCCTGCTGACTTCCTCCCATGGCTTTGTCAAGGGAGGGGCACCCATTGTGCTAGGGGACTTCCTACAAGCTCTCTTCACATTGTAAGATGTTACTAGATGCTAGTGGACCATGGGCACCGTCTACAGGCTGTCTTTCCTTCTCTCCACCTGTCTTGTCTATCATTTTTTTCTGTCTCTGAGGACCACCTCTCATGAATCAGACCTGTTATTTTCCTTTGATTCCAACAATATCTTCCCTCCCAGAACCATTCCTCTCCCCCCACCCCGCCCCCATGCATGGTGCAGCACATTTGATGTGGCTTAGGTTTAAGTCTCCACTCTGATACTCATTATCTCTGTGAATTTGGGCAGGTTTCATCAACTCTCTAGGCCTCACTTTCCACATCTGCAAAATGCTAGTCTCTAAGGCTACATTCAGTTTTAAATCTATGATTCTTTAAACTGTACAAGGAGTCAATCCTGGGGGAGGACAACTTCCACATAGGACATTTGGGCCTTTATCCTACAGGTTGTGGAGGGTACCTGTGTTCTTTTCCCTTTTTGGAAAGGCTGTCAAGAGATTTCCACCTCTGTTTTGGGAGGATGGTTCTCCCCACCTGACCCCACCCATATGATAGGAGAGGAATATTACCAGCTCCTCATCATCATGAGTAGGCTCCTTCCTGCAGCCATAGGGATACAGGAGCATCTGGGAATAGCTGTGGATGGAGATCACAACCTTGAAATGTTTGTGCTTCTGGATGAAGTCCGCAATAGAGGCCACCTCTGGCTCAGAGTGAGGGAAGGGCCCATGATAAGTCTCCGAGCAAGGGTTGTTGCTAGAACCAACACCTAGAATTAAGTCCCCCACCCCCAAAAATGCAAATTATAAAATTGTAGTCCAGAGAAGAAGTAGGGTATAGTAGAAAGAACCTAGAAATTATTATGCTATATGAAACAAATAGTGAGACGGTTTCCGTGAGAAGACTTATGTGAATTGATGCAGAGTGAAGGCAGCAGAACCAAGGGAACACTGTACACAGTAAGTGCAACTGTAATAACCAAATGTGAAATGCTTAGCTACTCTGATCAATCCAAGACAATTCCAAAGGACTCATGATGAAAAAGCCTCTCCATATCCGGAGAGAAAACTGATGAACTCTGAGTGAAGACTGAAGCACGTCCTCTTCAGTTTACTTTTCATGTTTGGTTTTTTTTTTTGGCAGCATGACCAATACTGAAATATGTTTTGCATGACTTCACATGTATACTTGACATTATACTGCTTGCCTTGTCGGTGGGTGGGGGAGAGCCTGGACGGAGGGAGGGAGGGATTTCAAAAACCCATGAGGTGTATAGGGCAAGTACTATTATTCCCATTTTACAGATAAAGGAACTGAGGCCCAGAGAAGTCCTGGGACTCACTCAATGTCACATGGCTAATAAGCAACAGTTAGGGTTTGAACTGAGATCCCTCACCTCCCCATTCAGCACCCTATGTTGAGGTGAGATATTTGTAAAGCACTTGGCACATAGTAGGCACTTAATTGGGCTTGGCACATAGCAGACACTTAATAAATGCTTATTCTCTCCCCTCATCCTCGTACCACTCTACATGTAAGGGTTCCAATTCCTTAAGACTTCTAGCTTTATTTTCTAAATTTTTTTAACTATATATTTTTAAGTTTATTTTCTCATTTATGAAAGGGTATAAATTATTCCAGAGTGAGTCTTCTTCTTCACTGATCTTCCCATACTCTCTTTCCTTTCTCAACTCTTATCTCTACCTTCCCAAAACCCACAGTAGTAATCTAGAGGGCAGGAGTAGCTGGAGATCAGACTATAAGGGCAATACCTATCTGTGCCAGGGTTGGCGACTTTTGGACAGAGGCACACTGAAAAGAATTGTGAAAGACTCAGAAGGTGTCATCAAGGACAATTACCAATGATGCCATGACAACGTCGTCACTGCGCAGACCTTCAATGTTAAGTCATGCCTTAAGAGCTCAAGTCATTTAGAGCACAGCTCCCCAGTCTGAGACTAGGGACACAGACACAATAAGGGGATCTCAGACACAGAGACAGTGCCCCATGTATCAGATTCTCTAGGGGAGCCTCGAGGTTTCAACACTGGAGGTCAGTTTAGGAAAACTGGACAACCTGTACTTTTTATATGGGATACCTTGGATGTGGTACAGTAGATAGAGTGCAGGGCCTGGAGTCAGGAATACCTGTGTTTAAATCCAGCCTCAGATCCTAGGAAAGTCATTTTATTCTGTTTGCCCCAGTTTGCTCATCTGTCAAAGGAGCTGAAGAAGGAAATGGGAAATCACTCCAGGATCTCTGCCAGGAAAACCCCAAATGGGGTCACAGAGAGTCAGACATGACTGAGATGACTGAACAACAGTGGGATACCTCAGAGGGAAAGAAGAAGTTTTATCTGAAATATTGGCAATAGCTGCTGCCTGCCTGTCCCTTCACCTTCCCATGACAACTGCTCTTTCTTCCTTACTTTAATAAGAGTTGTGGGGAGCCATCCTAGATCCCTCTACCTCAAACGCAGCCTCTGCCCCAGAAAACAGGTCTTTAGTAGGTCATCGAAGGTCAGTAACCATGGGAGTACCTCCAGGGAGGTCCCAACATCCCACCTGACCTCCTGGGAGCCCCAGGGGTTTGCCTGTTAGCTGATCTCTAGATTTGGTTGTTTGTCTGGGATTACCTTCATCCCACAAGAATCCCAGGTTGAGATGGGAGTGGGGGCAATGGGGTGGTTACCATGTTCTCATTAGAACGATTACATCTAATATGCAGGAGAGCAGTCCTACCTGAGTCACCCTAGTAGATATGTGCTGCTTCTGACCACAGGCAAGTTACTGAGTCCTCCCAGGCCCATGACAGGAATTTTCACCTGCCCCCAAGCCCACTCCACCCCTGATCACTTCCTCTCCTGATCTGCCACAGCCCATACCTGTGGTAACAAATCTCCAGACAGGAGCAAGATCTGCCTACACGAGGCAGATAGATGAGGGCCTGGGAGGGGAGGATCACAGTCTCATGCTGGAGACTCATGAACTAACTGAAAACCTGTTTGGCATGTCTGCCTGCAGGCTATGCACCTGCTTCAGGTAGCAAGGCAAGCTATGCAGACTAAGAATATAGCCATTTTACAGTCCAGATACCCTTCCCTTGTCGTCCCTTCCCTTCCTCACAATATGGCCAGCTAGGTGATGCAGTGGATAGTTTGGAATCAGAAAGATTCATCTTTACGAGTTCAAATCCAGCCTCAGACACTTACTAGCTATGTGAACCTGGGCAAGTCACTTAACCCTATTTGCCTTAGGTTCCTCATCTGTAAAATGAGGGGCAGAAGGAAATGGCAAATCACCCCAGTATCTTTGAGGTCAGGAAGAGTAGAACAGTTAATGCTTTGAGATATCCAACGGTTCAAAAGACACAGTCCCTCTTTGTCCTTACACTTGTGAAGTTTAGAGAGGTAAGTAACAGACAAAGATGGGGGCAAAGTAGGATATAAAAGGGTATATAATATAATATTACATTACAATATATAATAGGGCATAAAAGAAATCTAGACAAAAATTATAAGACTTCAAATGAATTCCTTTTGGTTGAGATCAGGAAAGTTATACTGAAATCCACCCAGCAGCAGAAAGAGGCTTGACCAGCTGCAAATGTCCAGGGTGCATCTGCCCAAATATAGAGATCTATTTATGGACATTTAAAACCGTTTGAGTGAAGGTAGAGTCGACACTAAGATGGTCACTACGGTTCCTTCTGGTGCTCAAATTCTAGGAATCAGAGAAATAAATCAACCCCTGACTATTGTATTTTGAGTGTCTCTCTGGCTTTCAGAGTCCTAGGATCATGCACAAATGCCCTTATTTTACAATAAAGAAATAGAGATCCAGAGGTGAAATAACTTTCCCAAGGTCACAGAGCTAGCCAAAGCCTAGGGCTCCTGATTCCCAGTTCAGCTGTTTTTCCGAGTTTTCCAGAGCAGAGCTCTTTCTGAGCTAGAACCAAAGAATCACCTGGTCAGATGGTCACAACTCCTGTCTTCTAATTCAAGGCTTCTTAAACTTTTTCCACTCGTGACCCCTTCAGAGCTTCTTAAACTGTAGGTCACAACCCTGTATGTTTCCACCAGATGAACTAGACTGTCCCAGTGAATCTGCACCTGGGCCCACTGGTGGCCCAACCGGTGAAGAACAAAACTTTTTTGGTCGTTGGCCAAACACCTGGGATTTTTCAAAGCTCTAGATACAAATCTCCACAGGACCATAAATTTAGAGCTAGTAGGAATAATCAGCGAGAATAAGGAGACCTCTTTATGGGATTCATTACTCACACTGATCCGGACTTGGCTGTCTGATCTAGAAAAGAGTGACCTTGGGGCACAGTACTGATTCTAGATTTGAAAGTTTCAGAGCCATATGAACTCTTGGAGGTGAACACATCCAACCCCATTATTTATATAAGAAGGAAACTGAGGCCCAGAGAGAGTGACAAGCCATGGATGACAAAGTCTCTAAGGTGAGATGTAAACCCAATCTCCTCTCCATTCTATTTCACTGCCTCTATCTACACATCTTCTAATTACATTCTGATGGTTCTTTGTTTATTATTCAAGGTGGCTTTCTTAAATGATCTATATTATTAATTTTTTTTGGCAAGGCAATTGGGGTTAAGTGACATTTACAGTTTGTAAATGTCAAATGTCTGATGCTAGATTTGAACTCAGAGCCTCCTGACTCCAGGCCCAGATGGAGTATGTATTACTCTTAATGGTCAGTTGAGTTGATCTTGTACAGCCTAAGAGATTCCTCACATTTGGCAAAGCCAGGTGGCCAACTACAGAAGGGCAAGTGTTCTCCAACGAGCTGAAACATTCACACCAATGTTTCCCAATCACAAGATAGAATATTATATATATATATATATGTATATATATATATATATATATATATACACATATATATATATACACACATACATATTATACAAATATATACATACATATTATACAAATATATATACGTATTATACACACACACACATACACATTATATATATATAATGTGTATGTGTGTGTGTGTGTATTTCCTCCCTCCTTTTCCCTTTTCTCTCAATGCCCATACTCCAAGGTCTTAGTCCTGTCTATCTCAGGAGAGCTGAGTGAAGAGGGCAGAGAGGTCCAGGGATACTACACCAATTTGCAATACTATTAAGTGCTAATCAAGCACAAATGATGACTCCTATCCTATGGTTGCATGTATTAGAATTCATGCTATTCAAAATTATAATTATATAAAAAAATGCTCATTGGTCCTAATCCAATAGAAATATGCAGTGAGAATAATGGAAGCACTTCATGGGATTCATTATTTACACTAGGACCTGGCCATTGGATCTGGAAACATATTAAATTACCTTTGGACCTTTTAGTGAACTTTGGACAAGGTACTTCTAGACTTAAATATTTCAGAGTCATATGAATTTTTCATTGAAAACAGATCCAAAGCATCCGTTTCTTTTTTTTTTTTTTTTTTGGTGGCTAGGGGAGGCAATTAGGGTAAGCGACTTGCATAGGGTCACAGGTAAATGTCTGAGGCTAAATTTGAACTCAGGTCCTCCTGACTCCTGGGTACATACTCTATCCACTGCGCCACCTAGCTGTTCCATTTCAATTGGATTGTACATTGGATAGAAAGCAGGACTTGGACTGAGGAAGACACAAGTTCAAATATTACCGGGTCACTTACTACCTGTGTGATCCTAGGCAAGTCATTTCACTTGCCTGGGTCTTAGTTTCCTTATCTATAAAATGAAAGGGTTGGACTCAATGACCTCTCAGGTCTTCTAACAATTCATGATCTATGATCCTATGAAGTTTTGGGACTCAATCTTAAAAAAAAAAAATCTTAAGGGCAGCTAGGTGGTGCAATGGATAGAGCACAGGCCCTGAGTTCAAATTTGCCTGAAGATATTTACTAGCTGTGCGACCCTGGGCAAGTCACTGAACCTGTTTGCCTCAGTTTCCTCTTCTGCAAAATGAGCTGGAGGAGGAAATGGCAAACCTTTCCAGGATCTCTGCCAAGAAAACTCCAAATGGGGTGGAAAAGAGTGAACATCAGCAAACTTGGAAGACAGAGTTTATTTTGCTTTTGCCCCCATTTTCCACCTTGAGTAGGGCCTAGCACATAGTATATTAGCAAATAGTGGGAGCTTAATAAATGCATTTGGAATGAATTTTTGTTTTAACAGCCCAAGTACCTAATACGGCATTTGGAAAAGTAGACATTTTAAAAAACATTTATTGTACTTGTTAGAGACAGACCAAAAGAGAGATAATAGACAGATATATATATTCTGATCAGATACATGATTGCATTAAGTGTAGAGAATTCCTGGTGGGGAAACTCCTTTCATCAATACAGATCAGCAATACCTCTGCCAATTATTGTTTTAGAGGTACCCAGAGGTTAAGGGACTGGCCTAGGATCACTCAGTGAACAACAGAGAAGGTACTTGAGTCCAGGTCACACAAGCACTCACTCTCTCTCCCTCTGTTTCTCTCTTCCCTCTTTTCTCTTTCTCTCCTCCCTCTCTCTTCCCCTTTCCTCTGCCTTCTCTATCTTCTTCTCCCTTCTCTTTCCTCTCTCTTCTCTTCCTCTTTCCTCCCCCTTATTTATCTCTCCTTTTTCTACTCTCTCCTCTCCCTCTCCTTTCCTTCTTCTCTTTCCTCTCTTTCCCTCTTTCTCTTCTTTCTTTCTCCCTCTCTTCTCTTTCCCTCTTTGTCTCGCTCTGTTTCTGTCTCTTATTGTATATATGTATATATAATAGTGTATGTATGTGTATATATAATACAGATTATACAAATATGTTCATCATAACAGCAGTATGTTGGTAAATATTTAACACCTGGTTCTCAGGCTTGGAGGTGATGTCTATATAACACAGTTTTAAATTTAATTGGAGCTATTAGATATTTTTCTTCATTATTTGCTTAAATCTAGATAATCAACAAAACAATAAATCAAGCCCTGGTTGTATTTCTTTTACCAATTTCTGAGGTGTAAGTGTTCCCACTGAACATTTAACAATGGGCTTCCAGAAGCTGGTTGGAGCTAGCTCCAAAATGCCCTTGATTATACATTTTAAGCCCTCCTATGTACTCTCTGGCTACAAGGCCCACATCTTTAGCATGCCCTTAGCCAATATTCAACTATAGGGCCACATACTCCCTCAGTGCAGAGAATTCACCAAGGGGTATACCAGCCCCTCAACGGAAAAACGCCATACCTCCAAAGCCAGAATCCCAGTTCCTGTTGGGATCTACCCCCTTGCAAGTGGAATTTGAACTGATACCTCGGTTCTTGCGCCACAGTCGGTTCTAAGAGGAAAATAAAGGTCATGTGATCTTATGAACTGGGGAGGCCAATACCAGTCAAATTTTGGGAAAGGTTCTTGGACTGTCCCAAGTCTTGGTTTCTAATCCTGGATACTTATGGACTGTGTCACTTGAGTCTTAGTTTCAGAATCACAGGTATTTACAGCTGATATCTGGAGGTGTCCATGGTGCCCAACCACGGTGCTTAACCACAGAGTCTAGTTTAGGCTAGTCTAGGCCCACAGCATCCTCCACTGATTGGGGGAGGGTCAAAAGCCTGGCATCCTCCTTTGTCCCCACTCACAGCCTAAGACAAGACTGAGTATCCAGGGGAGTACTTCCTCCCATTCCACTGAGGGATTAGGCTTTTCCCTCCCTCCCTGCCAGGTGATCTCCCTTCCCTATCCCCAAAGAGCCTCACCATGCTGTGGGTGTAGGCAAACCCATCAGGGTTGGTAATGACTTCAAGAAAGATGTCCATGTGGTTCAAGACCTTGGTTAGCACTGGTTCTTCCCCATAATCTGTAGCGATCTGAAAGCAAGAGGAAATGGTGATGCAGGGAGGTTGGAGTGGGACCCTCAAAAGCAGGAAAGAGAGATTATGGATGGGGATGGTGGGCGCAGAACCAGGGCAGGAGAGTTTCACTACCAGATAACAAGGTGAACTAAGGATCCTTTTTTTTTTTTCAATTTATTAGTTTATTTATTTTTAGTTTTCAACATTCTCTTCCATACATTTTAAATTTTCTCCCTCTCCCTCCCCAAGACGGCATGCAAGCTGATATGGGCTCTACACATACAGTCCTATAAAAACATTTTCACATTAGTCATGTCATATAGAAAAATTATAACTAATGGGAGAAACCATGAGGAAGAAAAAATAAAACAAAACAAAATTAAATTAAACAAAATGAAACAAAAAAGAAAAGTCTGCTTGGCTCTGCATTTCTGACTCCCTAGTTCTTTCTCTGGATGTAGATGGCATGTTGCATTATGAATCCCTTGGAACTGTTTTAGGTCCTGGCCTTGCTGAGAAGGGCCAAGTCTGTCAAAATCAGTCATCACACCCTGTGACTGTTACTGTGAACGAAGGATCTTACTTATTTGTTGTTTGTGCTATACCTTCTCTGCGGATTCACCACAAAATTAACTGTATTGTAAGTAACTAGAGCATGGATTCTTAGTCTGGGAGACTGTAAACTTTAAAAAACAATTATTGATAACTGTATTTCACTGTAATTGGTTTCCTTTCCCGAAATAACAAGAGTAATAACAGCTAGCATTTCTATAGAGCCTAGCAGGTGTCGGGCACCGTGCAAAGCACCTTTTATAAATAACTCATTTGATCCTCACAACCAGCTGCTGCTGCTACCATGTGCCAGGCACTGTGCTGAACACTTTACAATTACTACAGCATTTCATCTGCACAACCACACAGGGAGACAAGTGCTATTATTCTCATTTAACAGATGAGGAAACTGAAGCAAACAGGGTTAAGGGACTGGCCCAGGGTAAGTGTCTGAGGTCAGATTCGAACTCAGGAAGATGAGTCCTCCTGACTCCCAGCCTGGCACTTTAACCACTGCACCACCAACTGCATCCTATGTGTAATCCTACGTGTTTTATTTTATGCATTTAAAAACATTAGTGTGAGGAGTCAATAGATTTCTTAATAAATAGTAAAGAGATTTTTTCCTGCTCTTGTGCTGACCCACACAAGAAATGGAATAGGCCAGAGACTCAGAGAATCTGATATTTAAGCCTAATTTGTCTGTGAGTTTACTCAATCTCAGAAAAGGCTCTAAAATGGTCAGGCAACCCCTAGCATGCACACACACACACACCAGAGAGAGGTGTCAACCAACCACCATCAAGTCTGCTGAGTGACTACAGCCAAACGTTTTCCAATTCTTGGCCTCAGTTTCCTCATCTGTTAAAGGGGATAATAACATTACCTGTTTCCCTGGATCTCCAGATCTTTCTGTGCCCTAACCCCCTTTAGCCACTAACTCCCTCTGTCTGTCGGCCACTCTGGGCTATCGGGCGTCCATCTCCTGCTGACCTTCATGGCTGTCCAAACGCCAACAGCTTGAGAGATCCACTCCCGAGCATGAATACCACTGTCAATCCAGATGGCAGGCCGGGTCTTGTTTCCAGTGCTGAACTGGGACACAAAGAAACAAGTCACCAAGTGGTGTTAAAATGGCTCACAGGGGTCTGCAGCCACATGAGATGTGATGACATTCCTGGAGACCTCATACAATGGGTCAACTCTACTGGGAGGGCTCTCTGGTTGCTTTGACCTAAACTGAGAGTGAACATTGGCATGTGTGTGTGCGTGCGTGCGTGCGTGCATGTGTGTGTGTGTGTGTGTGTGTGTGTGTGTGTGTGTGTGTGTGTGTGTGAAATTGGCTCCCTCAATACCTACAAGGAAGCAACAGAAAAGGATGACGTCTTCTGTGGAGGTGGAAACAGGTAAGAGTCAACTGAGGACAGCCCTTTGGCTGATAAATCGAGGCTTCAGATTGTTAGAGCTAAGACTTTCATTTCTGAGCATCCATGCCATGGATCCTTTCAAATGACCAAGATCTTCTGGTCTTCACACATGTGAAGACCATCAAAGGCAAGCCCCTTCACTTTAAAGATAAAGAAACTGAGGCCCAAGGATGTTAAGTGACTTGCCCAGGGTCCTAGGAAAAGATATGAACTTAAGACTTCTGACTCTTGAGTTCAGAGCTCTATCTACACATTTTTTGCTTGAAATTTCTGTGGCCCCAATGCATGATGGGGAGTCCTCCCTGTTGACTCAAGTTCATTTATATAGACTTTCAGTTGGTGGACTGCAGACAGTCCTGTGCAAAACCCCATCTATTTGGGAAAAGGCAGAAGGAAAATCTATTTAGGAAAAGGCAGAAGGAAGACTTGGTATCCCCATTCCTAGTTAACAGATGGAGCAACTGAGGCAACCGGAAGTACAATAACTCACCCATACTCACCCGCCTCAAATCCAGGGTGAATAACCCCAATACACAGCTCTAATTTCCTAATAAGCCTCCCACTGAGGATTTACCTTTTGAGTGTGTCTGTGTGAGTTCATTCCCAGTCTCACTGTGTGAGATAGGGGTGATGGCTATCCATGGCCTTGAACCCTACGTTTGTGGGCTCAGAGGTCACACCATTTAGAGCTGAATCTGAACCAAATCAAACTGGTGGATGTGTATCATCTACCTAAAACTCCGAAAGGAAAAAAGACCTAAGAGGTTATTTGTCCCAACACTTACCCAACTCATTACTTTATGGTGCCCCAAGCCTTTGATGGAAATGGAAAGGGATGAGTAAGACTAGAGCACGGAAGAAAACTAGAGCATGGAGGAATCAAGGCATTACCTTCAGCACAAAAATGGGACGATTTTCAAAGGTCTGACCAATCATAATTTTTGAGACCAGGTTTGAATGCTCAACCACAAAGTTGTCCATCCAGGTGTAAATCTGAAAGGAAGACAGTTCAGATATCTGGCAATGCCCACAGAGAGAGTAGAGGGAACTTGGAGAGAAGGGGCACAAAAAAATACCCTCCCTCCTTTTCTTCCCACTCCCCATCATGCCCCCCTAACCTTCCTCTCTGGAGAAATTTTTAACTTGGATCTCAATTCAATTTAATTTATAAAATCATAGAATTTAGATCTGGGAGGGACCTGAAAGATTATCCAAAACAACCTTCCTTATTTTACAGATAAGGAAACTGAGGGCCAGATAAGTCACAGATTTTATAACTGGGGTCAGAGAGACCATCTAAGCTCAACCCTTCATTTTACTGAAGAAACTTTGGCCCTGAGAAATTAAGTACTTTGGTCAAGGTCACGCAGGTAATAAGTGCCCAAGGCAGAATTTAAACCCAAGGTCTCTGCCTCCAAAGCCAGTGTCCTTTCCACTGAACCATACTATCTTTCCATTAATATTATTCCTAAATCTGCTCTGATCATGAGCCTGCTGTCATGAGAATCACCTCCCACCAGAAGGGATCTCCTTCTCCTGATCTACTTGGCTAGGACTCCTCACAGATCCACATACTCCATGAGTGCCTGGTGTTTCAAGACAGTCCCCATTTTAAAAAAAGAAAGCATATCTATAATAGGGTTTTCTAAAAAGTATATCCAAGTATATCCAAAAGTATATTCATCAGAATATGAGTGCTGATTTGGAATTTGAAAAATACAGTCACTGTATTTGAATGAACCATATAATATGCAGGGGTAGGAAACCTTTGGCCTTAAGGCCACAGGTGGCCCTTCAGGTCTTCAAGTGCAGCCCTTTCACTGAATCCATACTTTGTTCTGTGAATTTGTTCTGTGAAGTTTGGATTCAAAGGGCCTCACTTGAGGAACTAGAGGGTCACACATGACCTTAAGGCCACAGGTCCTCCCCACCACCATGGTGTTGAATAGTAGTTAACAATGTAGAGGTCTTATCTCCCTTCTAGGCTATAAGTTTCATGTAGACAGGGACTGTGCCATCAACATCTTTGTATCCTCTCAAGTTCTTAGCCAAGGACCTGTCATATAGCAGGTACCCAGTAAGTGACTACTGGAAGGATGGATGAGTGAATATGAGGCAGGGGAAAGGGAGTTGCATTTGGAGAATGAAGACCCAAATTCACCTTAGGCACATCACAACCTCTCTGCACCCCAGCTACCCTGTCAGTAAATTGAGGAGGTTAGACTAGATGACCCCTTGAAATCTTGTCTCATGAATGAACATGGAGACTTCAGCTATTTTTAATGGTCTCCCTTTACAGACTTCATCAACTTTACCCTGTAGTCCACCATATTGGTCCAAATACAGGCCACATCTCTTAAACAAGATCACTTGAAAGAGAAAACAGTCTATTGGTATACAAGAAAAATAACAAGGATTATAGGCCACAGTTAGATCTGGGGGGAAAGCGCAACCTATATTTAGGACCATATGGTAATACTGAGGATGATGAGCACCTTGAGGGCAACAATAGCAGTAAAAGTCATGGGAATAAGCATTATAACACAAAGTCCTTTGAATAGGAAGTAGGCTACGAACTTTGAGTTGTTTTTTTCCAGCAGTAGAGTTAGACCAGGCTACCATGACTTATTTATGCTCATTTGTACACTAGGCCTCTTAACTCAACAGTAATCATGGTGCCCTGAGGTGAGGAGTCAGGGGTTATGAGATGGAATTAATTTCTGCATAAGGCTGATTATCTCTGGAGACCACAGAAGGCACTACTGCCAGGCAAGACTGGCCCAGAGAAACAGCTAGGGGGGCCTTTGTATATTTCTATGGGAACCCCTTCCTTGTCTGCTCAGTTGTTTGTGATTTATCTGTCTTCAAATTATGTTATATTTATTTATTTACTATCTAAATGCTATTCCCCAACCCTAGAATGTAAACTCCTTAAGGAGAGGAATGATTTCTCATTTGCATATGGCAAATGCTTAATAAGTGTCCATTGAATTAGAATGAATACCTACCTCCTCTAAAGTGTGGTAAGAGTTGTACCTGAAGCTACTAGTACTCCTCTCCTGTCTTCTGGAGGTTGTCATGCCTCTCCTTTCCTCATCTAACAGCACCTGGAATACAAATCCCCAAATGCCAAGAGGTCAAGGTCATGTCTTCTTTGACTAAGATAGTGCCACCAGTGCACTCGGGAGAGAGAAGCCATCACTGATGTGAATACAAGGCTGTCAACCTTGGATTCTGTGATGGGAGTCAAAAGACCCGGGTTCAAATTTGGGCTCTTCTACGTCATAACTATGACTTTGGGCAAATCACTTAACTCTCTGAGGTCTCACTCTTCTTTTGTAAAATTGAGAAGATAATCACCCAACTGCCAACTGGGCAGAGGTGATGAAGCATTCTGCAAGAGTACAGTGTTATCTAAACTCAATCTATGATGGTCATTTAATGATGGTGATGCTAACAATGAACTTTTGAACCTCATTTTCGTCAATGATAGAAAAAACAGAGATGATGACATTAATAAAAACAGGGCCTTAAATTTATATGGCATCTCAGAGGTACAAAGTGCCTTCGCATAAGATATCTGTGAAACACAGACAACAGAACTCTAGATGGTATTGGCATAGAACGATTGGTGGAATTCAATAAGATGAAACTTAAAACCAATTTGTCAATACACCAAATGATCTCATCAATCTACCCCCGTAGATTGTATCTGGTCTATAATTTGCAGTCTTAATGTAGATTAATGAAAAGTCCTAAACGTGGCATCAAAAACTCAACTTCATAAATACAACCTGGAAGCAGGGCCAGATAACCCTAACAAGAATAACCGTTAGCATTTATATCCTGCTTTAAGGTTCGCCAAGGGCTTTACAAACACTAGCTGACGTGACCCTCACAACAACCCTGACAGGGGCTGCTATTATTACCTCTGCTTTACAGAGGAAACTGAGGCAGACAAGAGTAACGATTCGCCCAAGGTCTCACAACTGCTAAGTATCTAGGGCAGGGTTTGAACTCAGGACTTCCTGATCCCAAGTCCATCATTCTATCTATTGTCCCATCTAGCTGTCTCATAGTTTTACACTGATTTGTGTGAAAAAAAATATGGTAGTTTTAGTAGTTTAATGTATGAGTCAGTTTAGCAACCAAAATATCTGGTGCAATCTACTAACACATAGCTTAGTAGAGCACGCATGAAAAACGTACTAAAGCTAGGATACTGGTCCTGGATGACTCATCTGGCTATTGGGTTGGCCCCAGGTTAATGGATAAGAGCCCTGTGAAGAATTAGAAAAATGGACTTCCTAAGGTCTGAAAATTCCATTTTCCTCAATTGAAAGGGGTAAATACATCGATTCCTGACTGACCACAAGCTTGACTACTGCACCCATCAGATTTAAAATAACACCAAAAGGAACTAGGTCTAGGAATTCTACCCAAGCTTTCTAATTTCCAGGCTAAAACTTGGTAGAATTCCATCTACAGAAGGTTTCCATAAGTGCTCCTCACCGATTGCTACTCCAGCACAAATCAGAGCAGTACTTGAAAAAAGATAATTGACCACTCCATCATGATCTTTTTGTACCACTATCTAAAAAAGTTTGCAAGTTCAGACTGAAATTTCTTGTTGTTGTTCAATCATGTCCAACTTTTTGTGACTCCATCATGGGTTTTCTTAGAAAAGATCCTAGAGTGGTTTGTCATTTCCTTCTCCAATTCATTTTTCAGATAAGGAAACTGAGGCCAACAGGTTAAGTGACTTGCCCAAGGTCATATAGCTGGTAAGTGTCTGAGACCAGATTTGAACACAGGTATTCCTGATGCTAAGCCCAGTACTCTATCCACTATGCCACCTACCTGCCCCAGACTGAAATAGAGAAATGCTAAAAGAAAACTTTTGTGGAAGCAAAAAAAAAAAAAAAAAAGGAAAATTTTTAATTACAAGCTCTCTTACAAGTCTGAAACTTAGTTACTTGAGCAGGATACTCATTAAATTAGAAAGTATGTTTCAGGTATATGGATTTTCATTTGACCATATATATTCTCTAAATATTTGACCACATATGTTTAATTACATATATTCTATAAATACATTCTATAAATTTCTCTCAAGTCATCTACCAGCCTCTCCTGTCACTTTCTCACAAAGTCAGAAGTATATAATAGAAGAGAGGAACATGGCTTCTTAACTGTAACATTCCTCAGCCATTTAGCATTCCATCCAAATGGACAAAGACTAGAACCAGAAGAGATCTTCCATCTCTTCCAGTCTTCTCATTTCACAGATGATGAAGAACTGTACTCTCTGGCTACTTCTTAGACAGAAACTGAAATTAAAGTAACCATATCCCTGGTGAGAGAGCTTACCTGGACATCCTCAATCATGATGGTATAGGAGATACCTCTAGAATTTAAGTAGTTTTTGACAGTTTTCAGGTTAGAGAAAGGAACTCTCATATCCACAGGGAGGCTGGGTCTAGCTGGAGCATGCCAGAAATCAACCTTTGGTGGGAAGAGCAAAGGAAATAAATAATTGAGTTTCATCATATAACCTTGAACATATATATCCAAGTAGGATGTGAGTCCTACAGGGACTTATCCAGCAGGGAGTCCCACTCCTCCTGTATCTCAGAAATGTTAATATCTGCACCCTCACAGGTTGTGTTCATCCTTTTTCAAAGAAGAATGACATCAGAGAAATGATGACATGACTTGTAGTTGACTTTGATTTGAGTGAGGGAAGGCTGTGCAAGGTCACCAGCCTCACTTTCTCCTCCAGTGGCATCTGGGTCCAGAGACCAGATATTCATCAGAATGACTGGAGATGGCCCAGGATGCAATGGGAGACCTGGGCTTTTTTTGGCTAAGGCCTATTCAAGTATTCACTTAGAGTGAGGTGGTGCCCTCTGAGTGAACAGACCTCTTTAAGAAGTAATCAAGGAATGGCACCCTAATATATTACTGAAAGCCCTAACGGCCAAGATATGGGGATAGAAGGGAGGTAAAAAGAAAAAACGCATTTTTGTTCAAGGGTTCTTTCTCTTCCCCATGACACTCAAACCACACCACTTTCTAGCACAGACTCTTGGCCATACTCAACCTTTCACTGGAGCATCTTTGGGTCCCAAAGACCTCTTGAGCACTTTTTAAAGTACAGACTTTATCTAAAGTAGTGATGAGTGATCACCAATCACTGTAATTATAATGAAAAAGATCCTTGACCAAAAAGGAGAACTACAAAGACCAGGTGTTGAGTGGAACTATATAGGCAGAGGACTGTCATAGAATGGACAGGAAAACTTCATGCCTATAGTACAACACAGGCATATAGGGCACTTGGATTCTACTCTCGGACATTTGTTGTGTGTTCCAAAGGCACTTCATGGCTCCGTTTCTTCATTTTTCTATCTATAAAATGGGGAAAGTTGTTTATAACATCCTTTGATTATTGGCCAGTAGAAAAACTCATGGGCAATAGGAGTGAGGTAGCCATTGGCCCAGCCTGTGGGACTATGTTCAGAAACACATGGTTGCCTCAACTACCCCGCCAATAAAATATGTTTTATTAGAACAATTAAAAGAAATTCTGCTAAACTCTGAGATCTCTTGACTGTCACCTTGAGCAACGTCCTTTAACCTCTCCAAAACTTCATTTCCTCATCTATAAAATGAAGACAATAAAGCTTTAAAACATGGGTTTGTAAGGGTCTACGGTGATCATGTAAGTGAGGACACTTTGGAATTACAGAGCACTATGTAAGCATCAGGGATCAGGGTTAATGTTTTTCTGTGGCTATAAGAGAAATGTTTCCAATAGAAATAAAAGATTAAT
Source organism: Potorous gilbertii (assembly GCA_028658325.1). Taxonomy (NCBI): domain Eukaryota; kingdom Metazoa; phylum Chordata; class Mammalia; order Diprotodontia; family Potoroidae; genus Potorous; species Potorous gilbertii. Next base: position 94,957,350 of record CM053770.1, read on the forward strand.
AATAGCCAGCACTTACATAGCTCTTTCAGGTTTACAAAGCACTTTACAATGATTATCTCATTTTATCCTCACAACAACTTTGGGAGGCAAGTGTTATTATTATAGATAATAAGAACAGATAACATTTAGACAGTGCCTACTACACTCCAGGCACTTTTTACAAATATTATCTTTTTAAATTCCTACAAGACTCTGGGGAAGTGGGTGCTATAATTATTCCTATTTTACAGTTGAGGAAACTGAGGCAGGCAGAGGTTAAGTGACTTGCCCTAGGTCACACAGCCAATAAGTATCTCAGGCTGCTTTTGAATTCAGGTCTTCCTGACTCCCGACCCAGCACTCTAACCACTGCTCCACCTGGTTGCCAAGATGGTAAACTGGGTTATTAGGACTGATTCAAGTCACACACATTTGCTACACTGAGCCTTTTCATCAGAAGACCATCTGATACAAGCCACCTGGCACTCAGCATCTAATGCTGGTAAATGGGACACTCAGGAAAATAGTTGTGCACCAAACAAAAATGCCCCTTCCCCCCACCCATCTGTTAAATTCCCACAGTTTTACAGGGTATGCCTGGCTCAACTGTCTTGCTTAGCTGTGTAACCAAAGCCCAAATTCTAAAGCATGGAGACCCAGTCCTTTGGTCCCCAACCTTTTCCCTGTATGGGTACTTAGTACTTTTATTTTACCAGAATCTTATGATCACTGGAGGGATGGAGAGTGACAGGTAGATGTGGGAGGAGATGAAGCCCAAATTTCTCCCTTCCTGCTGGAGATGCTAGAGTGTCCCGAGAAGGGCAGTGTGGCAGTAGCACACATAAAGTGAATGATAGTAATAGAAGTAATAGAGTGAAGTCCAGATGGACCAGAATCTACCTGCTGGGGAGGTCTGCTCTTGGGAGGAGTCTATTGCTATTAAATTATTCCATGGGCCTCACCCACCTACCTACCCTTTTGTAAAAGTACTGCATGACTTAACCAATTTTAAAAATTAAAGTGAATTAAAATTAATTTGGGTATTTCACAACAACTCTTGAGAGATGAGATACCCTGAGGGGGTCAGGAGACCAGGGTTGGAAAATTGCTTTCTGTCAGATGAAGCCAACTCCAGCTCTGCCATGCATATGCTTTGGAGCTAGCAGGGAGACTGAGCATCTTCTAGTCTGAACCCTTTTATTTTACAGATGAGGAAACTGAGTCCAGGTTAAGTGAAATGACTTGTGCCAAGTCATGTGAACAGTTTGAAGCAGGGCTGGGATTCAAACCCAGGGCCTTTCCATCACACCATGGGAACTCCCATCAGTAAGGTCTCACCTTCAGGTGTTCCGAATCTTCTAGATTCCTGAGTAATTGGAGCTGCTTCTCGTCCTTGGCCCTGATGCGGAGAACCTGGTCTCTGGGAAAACATAAGCCGAGGAGGGGCGGGACATGATGACAGGGAGTCGGGGACAGCTGGGAGCAATGTTAGACTTTAGCCCTTGGGAGAAGCAGGGAGATCTTGGAAGGGGTCCCCTGGTCTGAGGAGAATTAGAGAGCATCCCCAATGAGGGGTGACAAGGGACTACTAAGGCTGAGTACCAGCTGGTAGAACTTCAGGTGCCAGTTAAAAGTCAGCTCCGACACCCTCCAGAGGTGAGGTGGGGGTGGGGTTAGAGATCAGCGGCAGAAAAAGAGGGAGGAGGAGCAAAGGTTAAAGAAAGAATGAGAGGAAGGGAGAGAAAGTGAGGAAGAGGAAAGAAGACTGTGTAATAGAGAAGAGGGGTTGTGCCAGGATCTGTGCAGGGGCTCCAAACCCCACCACCACCATGCTTGTCATTTCGCCTTCTTCTAAGGAACACCCAGCAGGATGCTCATAGGAAAAAAGAATGAGGGGAGAAGGGGGAAGGGGGTGACTGAGAACATGCCCATTTCATGGGCACTGAAACTGAGGCAGCTAAAAAGCAAAATAATCTAAAGCAGAAGAGATGCTAGAACCCAGAAAAGAACGACAATGAGGGGAGAAGCTGAGACCCTAACTGCAAATGTACTCATTTTACAGGCCCTGAAACTGAGGCAGCTAAAAAATAAAATAATCTAAAGCAGAGGAGGCAATGGGGCTAGAACCCAGGAGTCTTCACACTCCACCACACAGAACTATCATTTTATAATCGCAGAGATGCCAGCCTTCCTCTCTGTTGTGGGATGCATCCGTCCCTCCAGTCCCCAGACTCCAAGGCAGAGAGAGCCTCTACTTACCCACTGAACATCTTCTGGCTCCAGGTTGCTGCCAGGAAGAGATTCACGATGAGGAGGCGCCTCATGGTGAGCAGGAGGAGGGCAGGACCACTGTCTCCCCTGGGCGTGTGAAGCATGCTTCTCCCCAGAGGACAGCTCTGGTTGTTCTCTATACTCAAAGGCTGTTACTCATGGCCTCAGCACCCTAGCGCTCTCCCAGTTTACTTATCTTGGGAGGAACAGAAACTGTGATGCAGACGCAGCAGGATGCTCTGGATGGGCCAAGTACCCGGCCCTCCCTAGCTCGAGGTAGAGCCGCCGGGGGAGGGAAGAGCCCGGGAGGGGGGAGTCAGGGAGGGAAGAAGGGAAAGGAAAGCCAGAATTTCTCTCGGCCCTGGCATCCTTCTGTTCGTCAAAAGGGGGGGAAAATCTCATTCTACTCTGCACTTAGGCATCCATCTTCCTGAAACAATTACATTTAAGGTAAGATTATTTCCAAATCATTTCTGACTTACAGAGCTATCCAAAATGATAGTTTTCCTCATGCCTTTTGACATGACTCTGTCTCAAGACAATTTTAGGTAACGTTTATAGGAATCCAAGAAAGAAAATCAAGACATACAAAATGTAATTTAGGTTTAATATTAAGTAACATTAAGTTAATCTTCCTAATAGGTAAATGTCATGGGAAGTAGCAACAATGAATGTCATTGGGAAGTAGCAACAATGTTTTTTAAAAAGAAAAACATCACACACACACACACACACACACACACACACACACCACCCCCCCCCACTTGCCATATTCCCTGGTCTACCATGGAGTTTAACCCCAAAAGCAGCACTGACCACCCCCTGCATGGCTGGTGCACCCGAAAGGAACATCACACCTAGGATAAGGAAGACTCGAGTTCAAATACAGCTTCAGACACTTACTAGCAGTGTGACCCTAGGCAAGTCACTTAGCCTCTGTTTGCCTCAGTTTCTTACTTACTTACTCAGCACTTACCTCTCAAACTTGTTCTGAGGAAAAAATGAGATAATATTTGTGAAGTGCCTGGCACATAGTAGGTGTATATTTTAGTCTAAGTTTCCTTACAGTCTGGTAGATTTGAGTTTGAGTCTGGATGACCCAGAGCAATTGTGCCATATCTGTCAGGGTCCCAGGCAACTAGCTTAGACTTTTCTATTACAAATCAATTGCTTATCTGCACCAGTGTTAGAAATATCCACACTGGGAAGTTCTTACAACAATGAAAGCACAAGTCCAGACTACTGACCCTGCCAAAAAATACCCCTTAGAGCAGGGCTCATTCAGTCAGTCTCTCACTCAGAAATGATATTTCTTTTGGTTCATTACAGTCAATCAATCAGCCAATATTGAGGCTCTCCCTCAGAAATTATCTTATATTTATTTCAGGTGTATTTCTATAGGCATATATTTTCTCTCCTAATAAAATATATGCTCCTTGAGGAGAGGAACTATTTCTGCTTCTTTTTTCTTTTTATATCCTCAGCATCTATCATACAGTGCCTGGCCCTTAATAATTTAATCAATGCTTACTGACTGACTGATGTCACTTAATCCTATTGCCTCAGTTTCTTCATCTGTAAAATGCAGATGATAATAGCACCTACCTTCCAGGGTGGTCATGAGGACAAAATGAGATCATATTCATAAAGTGCTTTAGCACACTTCTTGGCACATAGTAGGTGTATTTTTTTGTTTCTGGTGGGGAGGGGCAGTTAAGAGAAGCCCTCTGTGTGGTTAAAAAAATGTAAATTGTCTAAGTGGCTATGCAGCTGAGGAAATCTCATTTTCTCCACCTTCAAGTTCGGGATGACCACTGATGGCACTGTGAATACCATTGTGTTGGGAATGTTTCCAAAGATTCCCACCAGTGTTCTTACACATGGTCTTCCCTGAAGGTAAAGTCTCTTCCCCAGGGCCCATGTGGCCACAGTCTCCCTTGCTGGAGCCCCTGGGACAGTCAAATCCCCATATGGAGAAGCTACACTGGGATCAGGAAAGGGAAATTTAGAGCAGCTGAACCTGAGAACGGTGACTGAAAATCCACACCGGAAAAAAAAGGCAGGGGTGCTCCTTCAGGTTAGTTCTGGGAACTGCATTTTAACACAACGGCCACTTCTCAGAAACCCACTCCCACTGCCACCGTTTCCCAGAAAAACAGATTAACTGCATGTGGATTAGGAGGACTGGATGTGTCTGGCTTGTTTGCAGTGGGTTCTGCTGCTGGGCCTGCTGGGTCAGCCTCATTGTTTCATGAGACTACTGTCCTGACAGGACAGAGCGTCCTAGGAGTCCTGTCCCCCAGAGGGCTCACAGTTTAACAAGAACAAAATAGACATGGAAAGGAACACAGTGCTGCCCAGGTGACTCCCTGTCCTGAAAGAGTAAGGGCCATCCTTAGGGACGGAGGTGGTTCAGTGAAGGGAAGAGTGATCCAGAAAGGGAGCCTGGATTCCTGTCTTAGACTCTAGCTGGATGAAGTGAAGGCAGAGATAGAGGTGCGCACACACACACATGAATAGATACTGGAGTAAGAGATATTAGAGAAAAATATATATAGGAATATAGAATAAGGCATATTAAAACAATATATTAGAATAATGTATACAGGAACATATTAGGATAATGTGCAAAGGACATATTGGAATAATATATTAGAATAATATGTATATAGGAAAAACATGTGTGTGTATGAATGAAGGAATGTTTTGCTTGACTGCAAATTTATAACAAAGATTTTCTGCCTTTTTGTAGTGAAGAAGCGGGGAGGACAGAAAATAGATTTTTTGATCCTTGTAAAAAATGAAATGAGATTTAAAAAAAAAACCAGATACTAACTGGCAACTCATTTAGCCTAATTCAGCCTGTTTTCTCTTCTGTAAAATGGGGGTGCCAATAACATAGCCCCTACCTCACAGGATTTCAAATGAGATAATAGAAATAAGGCACTTTGAAAAGCTTAGAATTGTATATAAATGTCACTGTTGTTACAGGTAAATGTAAGTTATTACTCCTTTTATTATTATTGGGTCATCTAGGCGGCAAAATGGTGAGAGCGCTGGACCTGGAACCAGGAAAACCTGAGTTCAAATCTGGACTCAGACACTTACTGGCTATCTGTGACCCTGGCAAGTCACTTAACCTCCACTTGGCTCAGTTTCCTCATCTGCAAGATACAGGTACTAATAGCACCTACCTCCCAGAGATTTTGTGAAGAAAAAAAAGATATTTGTAAAGTACTTCACATAGTGTTTAACACATAGTAGGTGCTTTATAAATGGGAGCTACTTACTATACTTAGTGGAAGTTTGGAAGCATGAAGGGTGGAGAAAAGGCATGACAGAAGGGGTCCCCTGACAGAACAGGCTGCCTTAGCATCCAGGGGGATGGACTTGGGGTCTTCATCCTGGCTCTGACTCTTGCATCCAGGACAGAGGAGATGGGCATGGTGGCTGGGAGTCAGGAAGGCCTCGGGATGGGATCTGGTCTCAGGCAGATAATTGCTGCCCAACCGTGGAGCGAACCGAACCCCTTGATCTCTCTCCAGGCGGTTTCCCAATTTTGTAAGTTGGATATAGTAATAGCTCCCACTTCCCAAGCTTGTGGGGCGGATCAAATGAGACACAGAACCAAATGTGGTTTGCACAGCTCAAGTCTAAATGCAAAGCTCTTAGTGGTATCACTGGAAGTAAACGACTGAACCTTCTGTGACTTCTATTTCCCACCTACAGCAGAGTCCGGAATCAGGAAGACCCAAGTTCAAATCCAACCGCAGACACTTACTATCCGGCTGACCCTGGGCAAGTCACTTAGCCACTGTCTGCCTCAGTTTCCCCATTTGTAAAATGGGGATAATACCAGCACCTGTTCTCCAGGGTTGTGGTGAGATAATCGTTTTTACAAAAGGCTTAGCACAGTAACTGGCACATAGCAGGTACTATCGAAATGGCATTTTTATCTATAGAATAATTTATTATATGTAATTTATATTATATATAATTTATTATGTAGTTTATTTTCTATTTGTTCATTATATTTATGTAATAAATTGTATATAATAAATTATGATATAATTTATTATTGCCACTACTAGTGGGATAAAAGGCTGATTGTTCTGCTATATTTCTGAAGACAGTCCAAACTGTTTTCTGAGACTTCTCAGAATGATGTGTTTTCCATCTCCTAATGGAAGAATAAACTCTCATCTAGAGGTTAGGGAAAATAAAGGGCTCCATGACCTAGAAACAAAGCAAAGAACCCCCACTTTTAGAAATCTCCTTCCTGATGCCCTCCCCTCAGTTTACAAAGGGGGCCCAGAGGGTTGGCCTGACTTGTCCAAGGGGGCACAGCAGGAAGGATAACGCCCTCTGCCTCCTAGAATGAGACATCTGTGAAGGGCTGGGGCCAGTGCCGGCATACAGCAGGCACTTAATAGATGCTCCCGCACTTTTTCACTGAGCTATCACCCCCAAGGTCATGAAAAGGAACCAAATTAAAGATAACCCTAGCATCCACCTCCCAGGGGAATTGGGAGACAAAAATGAGGGAATATTCGTGAAGCACTCTGGCCAGTGCCCAGCATGCAGCAGGCGCTTAATAGATGCCCCTTTCTTCCCTTTCACGGTACTATGGTGCAGGAAGGGCGGGTATCAGATTTAGGACAATCCTGGCATCCCCCTCCCAGGGTAGTCGGGAATTATCGGCGCAGCGCTCAGCCCCGGCGGGGCCTGGCACACAGCAAGCGCTTAATAAATGCTCCTTCCCTTCCAGCGCACCGGGCGGCCCCATAAGAGGAGGAGGAGGGGGCGCCCGGCTCCAGCCGCAGGTACTCACCACAAAGAGGTTCAGGGTTCCCTCCCACGGGCAGCCCGGGCGGGGTGGGGGAGGGAGAGGGGGTGGAAGCACTTCCTGCCTGGAGGGGGGCCTGAGGCCAAGGGGCGCGGCTGCAGCCCCGCCAGCAGGGGGCGCTGTCCGAGGACGGCCATGCCCGGCGCACGCGGTCAGCGCAGGAGCGCCGAGCTGGGCACCCGCGGGCCCTCGGTGACCCCGCGGAGCAGGCCCCCTCCGATGACCCCGCGAGCGTTTATTAGGTGCCTGCTGCGTGCCCGGCGCGTGCCAGGCTGCGCCCCCCGCCTTGTAGCCGGGGCCTAGGATTCTGGTCCCAGACTGCCGCGCAGGAGCGTGAGAGCGCACATGGTCCACTGACCGGAAGTGGAGGTGTGCGGCCTGCGGGATGGGTTCGCAGACGCGCTAATGCTTGTGGGTGTTTTATAATGTGGAAGGATGCGTCACGTGTAAGGGCCATCGGGGACTCATCGTTGGGGGGGAGGGGCCGGAAGGAGAGAATTTGAAACCCAAAATTTCAAAGAGTGCCCCAGAATAAATGATCATTTAAAAAATTTTAAACTAATTCCATTTTTACATTTTTAACAAATTTAAATTTTTTATCTAAAAATGTAATTTTTAAATTTTTACATTTAAAAATTAGAATTTTAAATTAAAAATTTAAAGTTTTTTAAGTTTTTAATTTAAAATTTCTAATTTAAAAATTTTTTAAAATTTTAAAATTTAATTTAAAAACCATGAGCCACTGATGTTTTCCCAGTTATTTAGATTTGACTTTATTTGTGCTAAAAGGTATTTTGTAATTGTGTTCATATAGTCCCTGGGTTTGTTTTGGCAGGTAGACTCCCAAATATTTTATAGTGTCTACAGTAACTTTTACAAATTTACATTAAAAATTTTTAATTGAAAATTTTAGATTTGAAATTTTAAAAAATTTAACATTTCTTTAAAAGGGGAAAAAAACACTAATTCAAAAAGCCTCTAAAAAAACAACTCCATTTTATTCATTAACTAAAACTGGATTATTCACTTCCTCCTGAAATTTCCTTACAGCCTTTAACCTGAATTACTCCTTTGACTTTATCATATTCTCCCTGTAGGATCATAGAATAGTAGGATAAATGAATGAATGTTTTTTATTAAGTACTTTATTAAGTAGTATTAAATTATGCATTTATTAAGTACTTTCTGTGTGCACACCACTGTGCTAAGCACTAAGAATACAGATGGAAAAGCTAGCCCTTGTCTTTGGGGAGCTCATACTGTAATAGGGGAGGTAACATTTAGTTCAGTGCCTGACACATAGTAGGTGTTTAATAAACGTTTGAAAATACAGAAGTTTTCAGCTACAAATCAAATGGAAAAGTTCCTTCAACCTTAAGGTACAACAACAAAGCAGATGTTAATGCCTCATCTTTCATGTCATTACCACTGATAATTAGAGAATAAAAAGGAGTACCTTTCTCAGTTATAGTAAGGGGGTCTCCAGAAGATCATAGACCTGGAGTTGGAATCAGCTAAGAGGCCATCATAGTCCAATCCCTTCATTTTACAAATAAAGAAACTGAGGCCCGGGGACATTAAATGATTTGCCCAAGGTGAAACAAGTAGTATTATAGTTACTTTGTCCTTGTCTCAGTCCTCGCCTCCCCTCCATGAATTGTAAACTCCTTGATGGCAAGCCTGGTCACTTTTTCTTTTTATCTTTTTTTATCTTTTTATCCTGACACTACAGTGTCTAGCATATTGTGTCATTCCATCATTTCAGTCATTCTGAGTCTTTGTAACCCCATCTGGGGTTTTCTTGGCAAAGATGCTGGAGTAGTTGCCATTTTCTTCTCCAGCTCAGGCTGTCCTGACCTCTATCGACTGAGCCACTTAGATGCCCGGCATATAAGAAACAGACCTAATCAATGTTTATATAATTGAAATGAATTTACACAGAAGCACCATGAAAGACCCAAGGATTGTAAAGCTTCCTAGTCTATATGCAATCACAACCACCCAACACTAGAAAATGCTGTTTCATCTAAATCAGGTCAGGATCGTACTGCCCCCTGAATGGAATATTTTTGATTCTCTGTGTGTGTGTGTGTGTTCCTTTCCATCTCTACATCTAGGCTGCTGTTAGAAAAACATTCCACCAAAATTATAAAATAAACCACAATATCAGAGAATTCATCATGTATATCACAAACCTCCATTTCCATTTAGTTGCACCTACTCGAATCCTCCCAACATGGAAAATTCTGTTTGGGATAATATCCGTTTCCACACTCTTGTCACGAAGTCTGTAATCAAGAAATGAGAAGTCTGAATCTCTGATCACAACCTTCCTGGCTCCCAGTCCAACAAGAGTTATATACAAGCACCTAACACACCACTGATTTAGAAGCACCCCATGAATCCAGGGGTCTCTCCTGGCTGCAGCCAGAGGGACTCGGGGTTCTCAGGAGCATGACTGTCCATGATCTGAAATTTCACCAGATTTCTGTCTGTCTTAAAACTCCACCTCTGAAACATGAGGCTGAAAAAACGCTGTAGGGGCTATGGCCAGGTGGCAGAGTCCAACTGTCATAGATTTAGCATCCAAAATGGGAGTGGGGCAGGTGCCTTGGAGTCCTTTCCCTTCTACCTTTAAAAAATGACCTGCATCCAATATCACCATCTCTCCTCAGTCTCTCCCAACCTACAAATCTTAAAAGGCAAACCAGGCAAATGAAGCCAGGATATACTGGCTTCTAGCATAGTTCCCAAACTGCATTCTAACCCTCTATTTAAAAAAATACACTCCCCCCACCCCGACATTTATTTGATATTCAAAGTCTTTCATAATCTTTTGTTCTTGTTCAGTCATTTCGGACTCTTCATGACTCCATTTGGGGTTTTAAAGATAATGGAGTGGTTCACCGTTTCCTTCTCCAGCTCATTGTACAGATGGAGAAACTGAGGCAAGCAGTGTAAAGTGATTTGCCTAGGGTCACACAACTAATAGGTGTCTGAGGTCAAATTTGAACTCCAGTCTTCCTGACACCAGACCTGGAGCTCCATCCACTGCACCACCTAGCTACCTCCTCTTACCTATCCAATCTTCTTATGCCTCACTTTCTAACACTCTCCAATTCTGTGATACCGACCTCCTGGCTGACCCACGAATAAGATACACCTTCTCTCAGATCCATTTTCTCTGACAGTCCCCTACACCTGGAACACTCTCCCCTCTTCTGCTACAACTACTGGCTGCCCTGGCTTTCTTTAAGTCCCAACTAAAATCCCATCTTCTATGGGACGCCTTCGCCAACCCCTTTGGACTCCAGTGCCTTCCCTCCATTAATCACCTCCCTTTTATATAGAGCTTTTTTGTATATATTTATTTGCATGTTGTCTCCCCCATTAGATTGTTGGAATGATAAAGCAAAGTAGATGACCAAGGATTATGAAATGGTTAAAGAAATTGTGGTTTATGAACGTAACAATTACTAATATTATAGCATCATAAGGAACAATGAGTATGCAGAAATCAGAAAAATTGGGTTGACTTTATGAACAGATGCAATGCCTCTTAAGACTCTGATCTTCCCTCAAGGCTCAGCTCAGTTACTACTTCCTCTAAGAAGTCTTCTCTTAGTCCTGGCCCTCCTCTATCTCATGAGGGCAAGTGCTCTCTTCCTTCTCAAGTTATCATATATTTACTGATCTAAATACATATTGCATTCCCTCAGCATCATTCAACAATCAACCAGCATTTATTAAGCATAAATACCAGGCACTATGTTAAGCACTGGAGATACAAAAAGAAGCAAAAGACATTCCCAGTATTCAAAGAGTTTATAATTTCATACTTACTAACTACGTACAGGATAAATAGGAAATAATCAACTGAGGAAAGGCACTAGAATTAAGACTTAGGAAAGGCCTCCTGTAAAAGATGGAATTTCTGTTGATTCTTAAAGGAAACTAGAGAGGTCGATAGGTAGAGCAGAGAGAGGGAGGTGTTCCAGGCATGGGGTGCAGCCAGAAAAATGCCCAGAGCCAAGAAGTGAGTGCCTTGTTTGGGGAACAGCTGGGATACTGCCACAATAAAAGTCCTAACGTAAATATAATTATGATATGCTATATCCTTTTCCTCTGTCTGCCGTCCTTTCATTCTCATCCTTAAATACATGCCTTTGGAATGACTGTTTAACTGGATATCTAGCCTAGGTATCTTTAGATTGGTTTTATCCTTCACTGTTTCTCTCCCTTTTATGAAAAGATACTGTTCATAATTGTCCATTATCCTTTCTTGTAAGATTTTTATTTTTTATTTTTATTTCCAGTTTCAAAATCTCTCCCTCCTCTCACACTCACTCATTGAGAAGGCAGGAAACACAATACATACTTCATAAGATTTTATTTGTATTTTAATCCAATGTCATTCTCTTTCTATTTAGCAAGTGAATCAGATGTTTACTGACTGAAAGGTCTACTAAGCTCTTTCAGTCTTGTGAAAATTAATTAATAACGACTAAACTTCTTTAAAAAATTGTTGTAATTGTTTTGGTGTCATTTGTTATCAATTTCACATTTTTAATTATCTACTTGTTTAAATTGAGGCTTTTTAGAAAGGATTAGAAAGGATTTCTAAAAATGACAACAAACAGTTTCCTCTATAAATGTCAGTGGAACCATCACACTTAGACACAAACATCACAGGTCCCAATGGGCTTGTAAGGAAATTATGGGAGCCACTAAAATGTTTGCTGTTATTCATCCTTCATTCTTGAAGAGGATCAATGACACCAGGAGAGTGATGTCTTGACTTGCAAATGAATCGGATGTAAATGAGGTGGGGCTGTGCAAAGTCTCCTCCAGAGTCATGGGGTCCAGTGGCAAGAGAAAAGTCAGGACAATTGGCAGTGACTCCCCACTAAAAAGTGTAGAGATGCAGAAAGTACTCAACAGAACCAAGCATATGCAAAGGAGATCGGTAATGGTGACACCATAAATGTGAGGGAGTTGAGAGATCAATGTAACAAGTATCTGAAGAAGGGGAGGATAATAAAGGCATGAAAAAATCTCAGGCAGACTTTATAAATACTCCAGAAAGGCAACCAGAAAAGAAAGCATCCATGATTGCCAACCTACAGGTCTTCTCTCACCTCTATACTCAATCTTTGTGAGAGTCGTCTACATACAAATCAAGGCGGGGCTTGATGAGAATACTAGGACAGAACAAGGAGGCATTAAATTGTGAGCTCCTTCAAGTCTTTTGCTTTTCTTAGTATCACAGTAGGTGTTTAATAAGTTTAATAAGTGCTTATTGACTGACTGACGCTCAACTGTGGATTCCATATTTATCCTTTCACAATTGACTGAAAGAGAGAAGAGATTGTGTTTTTGTTTAGTTGATTATTTTTTTAAATTGATTCAGTACAGCAATATGTCATCATACAGGCTTTTTTCTACCAGGTGTTTTTCTTCCAATCAAGTAATCCACAAACATTTATTAAGTGCCTACTTATGTGCCAGGAACTGGGCAAAGTGCTGGGCATCAAAAAGGCAAGAATACAACAGTCTGTGTTATCACCGTGAAGACGACATGCACATATGTACAGAATGAAAACAAAACTAACAGTCATTTGAAGAAGGAGATCACTGGCAGGTGGTGGGAATTGAGAAAGGCTTCATCCATACATCAAAATCATTCAAAATTTCTTGAAAGATATAATAATGACAGGAATGATCCTATTTGGTGACCCTCTGATCGTAAGTATCAGGAGATGCCTAAAATCTAGGGGAGATCTATCCCCTTTAAAGGTGTTTTCCTGGGAGAGAGGGGATGTAGCAGAGTACAAATGAAAGAGGGCTTCTTTGTCAATAGTAAGATCCTCCAGAGGTTAATGTTTGTGAATAACCCCATGCTGACTGCATCAAGGGCCTTGAAGAGCTTTGAAGTAATTTCAAGGAGTTTGGCCTGACCATCCACATAGGAAATCTCAAGAAGATGAAGGATGTCCATTGCATAGATCACAACATACATTTGGAAAGACAACCAGTAAGTATAGATTGGGCTCAAAGAGAGAAACAGATGCTACAAATGGGCAATAAGAAGGGCCCCACATTGGATAAGAGGATGAGATCAGGCTGGGTTGCTTTTGTGAAACTGCAAAACTCATTTAATGACTTTGTTGAGGAAATAATCCACAGGTCTATGCCTCCACCATGGATAGCATGTCAGGCCTGGAGTCAGGAAAGACCTGAGTTGAAATTCAGCTTTGGACACTTACTAGCATGTGATCCTGTTTGCCTCAGTTTCCTTTTCTGTAAAATGATCTGGAGAAGGAGATAGCAAACCCCTCCAGTATTTTGACCAAGAAAATTCCAAATAGGGTCATAAAGAGTCAGACATGAGTGAAATGACTGAACAACAATGTGCCCCCAAAATAAGAAAAAGTCATAATTATACAAGCCTTTGCAGCAATTGCAAAAGAGAGACTGAGACCTGAAATTCTCTTCCCATTTAGCAAATTTTACTCACATCATTTATACATCCACAGAAGCAGAGAAAGTTTTATCAACTAAATAATCTACAGATTCCTGAGATGCTAGGCACAGGATACCTCCCAAAGAACTTGAAAGTAAAAAAAAAAAAAATCAAAGGGCCTCTAACTGCCCTTAGTTTCCCCGGAAACTGTTTACATTCTTATTGGAACAGCAAAGGTTTTATGTCTGCAGTTAGAAACCAGAGGTCACTTTAAGCCAAGAGAGGCATTCAGTGCTTGAAGCCATCTGTTACCGCATCAGAGCTCAGCTTGCAGCTCAATTTAGCCTTCAGAGTGCTTCACAAGAATTCCGAGCCTCCAAAGCGAAAGATCATGTTTTTTATACCAGCCTTCTACAAATGTATGTGTGTGAGAGTGAAATACAGAATACAACAACCTGAAAAACTAAGTGTGAATCTGGCGAGGGGAGATGAGGATGGTTTCTGAGCAGAGCGTTATGATCCTATGTAACCATCTAATGCTCTGCCTTCTAGTGGGAGTGCTACTTACCCATTTCCAAAGAATATGGCAGCCATGTGATCACTTTCAGTTGATTGTCCAAAATGGCAGAAATGAGAGAATAATGTAACCTTGACCTCTCTCTAAGGCCTTACTCATTCTGCCTTTCAGAGAGACATATTAACTTCTATTTTTTAGGTCCAGGATTTAACCAGCATGGTTACTCCTCTTATATAGGCAAATCACAACTCCTTCATGTCTTAAATAGTAAAATAATAGTTGACGTTTCTACAATGCTTTAAATTCTCAGGGTTGTTTTTTTTTTACATAGATTATTGTTAACTAGACATTGAAGTCAGGAAGACTTGAGATCAAATCTGGCCTCAGATACTTACTAACTCTATGACTGGATTAGTGACTTAACCTCACTATGCCTTTTCTCAACTGTAAAATGGGAATCATCACAGCACCTGAGTTGTGAGGATCACATGAGATAACATCTATAAAGCTCTTTGAAATCCTTAATGCTTTTCTTTCTTGGCAAAGATAGTGGAGTGGTTTGCCATTTTTTTCTCCAACTCATTTTACAGACAAAGAAACTGAGGCAAAAGAAAGTGACTCACCCAGAGTCACACAGTAAGTGTCTGAGGCCAGATTTTAACTCATAAGGATGAGTCTTCCTGACTCCAAGCTGGGCACACTATCCACTGTACCACCTAGATGCCCTAAAGTACTAGTACTATGTAAATGTTAATTATTATTGTTAGATCTTCATGACAAGTATGTGAGATAGACGTCACTTTCTACAGTATGTAAAGGGGATAGTGTTAGACAATGCTGGAAAGGTAGACTGGATCTGCATTGTACAGATGAGAAAACTAAGGCTTAGAATAATGAAGCAACTTTCTTACGTGTAATCATAGTCACACAAACAGAAAGTATCAGAAGGATGGAATTTGAACACCAGCCTCTCATGACTCAAAGTCGAGTATAATTTCTATTAGATGACAGCCTGTTTCTTTACTTAATGGATGGTCTTCATGAGTTTCTGTGACTGAAAAAATCTCCTACTAGCCGGTTGTGATGATGATGATGATGATGATGATGATGCTAATTAATAATAGCAAAGTCCCTTTATATAATTTTATTTTATTCTCACAACAACCTTGTGAGGCAGGGTTTGCTACCATTTTACCAGTGATGCAACTGAGACTCAAAAAGGCTAATGACTTGCCCAGAGTCACAGGGCTAGTAAGTATTAAGACAGTTGTTGAACGTAGGTCTTCCTAACTCAAAGCCCAGGATCCTTAGTCACAGTGCCCACCAGTTACCTATATAAATTTAATTAAGCTGGTCCTTGTATGACAGCGACATGGTTATTGCTCGACCTGTCTTAAACTTTCCTACCTCAGGTGGATCTGCCAGAGCTTAAACTCTACTGGGCCAGCCTTCAAGGACACAGGATTACTACCCTCCACCATAGTAAGGCATCCAAGAAAATTGTTAATGGAGAAGATGATTAAACATTTAATTAAAAGCCAGTTTTTTCCTGTCTCTAATTGGGACATTAAATTTTATGTTTTGTTCTGGGAATTCTGGTATGCTCCAACATGCACATGTGTCTCCCTGGGCTCCACCCATAGTCTCTGTTGGAAATAATTTTTTTTCTTCTTTTGCTGTTCTATCTTGTTTTGCAGGTTTGCTTATGTGGTTCTTAAATTCCTGCCCTGTTATGAATCAAATCGAAATGTGTTTAATGAGCACTTATTATGTGTAAATCTTATCTGTGAGGGACATTGAGATCATAGCTCCCATTTGTATGGTAGTTTAATGGTCACAAAGCACTTTCCTCATAACGATTCTGCAAGGCAGTCATAAGAGTGTTTTATTTCCATTTTGTATGTAGGTAGTAGAGTGATTTGGCTGCTGGAGATGGATAGGATGGATTGGCGGGGAGGGTGGGTAGTGGGGAGACAGTCTGAAAGTAAGGTAAAGGTCAGGAGCTCCACCAAGCCTCGTTTTAATCTTTCTCCAGGGTAATTTGCATTAGCCCTGGGGTATAATGGGACTGGAAAATTCTTATTCCCACAGCCTCACCCCAGCTTTGCAGTTTTGCTAAGTAGAATTTCTAACACGATTTGAAGGGACTTAGGCTCACGAGAGATAAAAGGCAAACCATTCCAGAATATTTATCATGGAGTTGGCTATTTAGTTGTTTCAGTTATGTCTGACTCTTTGTGACCGCTTTGGTGTTTTCTTGGTAGAAATACTGGAGTGGTTTGCCATTTCCTCCTCCAGATCATTTACGGATGGGGAAACTGAGGCAAACAGGGCTAAGTGACTTGCCCGGAGTCACACAGCTAGTAAGTGTCTGAGGCTGGATTTGAACTTATGAAGATGAGTCTTCCTGATTCCAAGCCCAGAGCTCTATCCACTGTACCTCCTATTTGCCAAAAAAAATCTCAAATAGGGTCATGAAAAGTCAGGCATAACTGAACAACAGAGAGTTACTGAAGACTTGGGAGCAGGGGCTCCACACTTGTCAAACTTGTGCCCTAGGAAAATTATTTTGATGGTTGGGTGAAGAATAGGCCTGTATTGGATTGACTGCCTATTGTCTGACAAGTAGCTTAGATAAATTCAGAGAAGCTCATGACCACATTGGCCATAGAGAGATGAATTGTATTCACTCTCATCTTCCAATGTGTGTGTTCGTCCTTCATTGCCCAAGAAGACCATGCCATCAGAGAAATGATGACACGACTTGGACTTGAATGGTTTTTTTTTTTTGAGTGAGGGAGGGCTGTGCAGGTCACCAGCCTCACTTCTCCTCCAGAGTCATCTGAATCCAGTGACCAGATACTTATCAAGATGACTGGAGATGACCCAAGATGAGGCAATTGGGGTTAAGTGACTTGCCCAAGGTCATACAGCCAGTGAGTGTCAAGTGTCTGAGGTGAGATTTGAGCTCAGATCCTCCTGACTCCTGCATTGGTGCTCTATCCACTGCACCACCTAGCTGCCCATCTTCCAATAAGGAAGAGAGAATTAGCAGTTTTTTAGGAATCACTGCCCTGGAAGGTTCCTGTCGCAGCTGGTTACCTCAGTTGGTTCATGTATCCAAGGCTGCCTTCATTGTCCGCGCTGTCCAGCCAACCTCACAAAGAAAACAAGTCCCGTCTTGTGCCTCATCATTGTATGCCCAGCCCTACCAGCGGCATCCTAGTATGTGATGCTAGTTAGGGAATGGACCACCTGATAGAATAACATCACAATGGCCCCCATTAACGGAGGAAAAGAAAAGTAAAATTTTGATTGCTGGTGAATTCTTCACTTTCTGTCCTCTTGAATGAAATGCTTTGGGGAGTTTGGCTTATACAATATACCTATGTCTTTGCAGATATACTGACGGAACAGCAAGGAATAGTTTCCTACTGTTACAGCATATTTTTTGTGTTCTTTTCAAGTCAAGGAACTTAACCAGGGTTTAATCTTGGTTTTTCTCCTGACTGATTGTGGAAGCTTAGGTGAGTCACCCAACTACTTTGTGCCTCACTGTTCCCCTCTGTTAAAAATTAAGCAACAGTCACAGGGCTAGCGTGGTATCAAGGAGAGGAGGCTGGACTTCCAGGTAGGGAAGACCTGGCTCTAAGTTCTACTATCAACACCTAAGTTCTGTGTGGTGCTGGATGAATTGCTTCACCTCTCAGTCTCCCAGGCAACTCTGAGATTATAAATGGCAGGACAGTTTACAAGCATTGGTAAAGGAAATTTTCCCTCTGGGGGCGGCCCTCCCGATGAAATCATAAATCCAGGCCAGAAACAAACAAAATAATAATAAAATTTAAAGAATAACAACTGGGTCAATATTCCTCATGGGTCGTTTTACATTGAAAAAATGTAAACTACAAATGTCAGGTGTTTATTATAACCAGCAATAATTCCTTGGCCAGATTCTCTCTCATGGTACTTAGTTGTCAAGGGGCAGAGATTTCTTCCTTTAATCTGACACAAAGAGATGAGAATTTAAATGAACTTTTTTGTCATTACCCAAAGTAAAGTACAGAGACACAAAGTACATCCTAAATCATGGTCTCAACCCATGAAAGAAATTCAAGGAGCAAGGAACCAGTGGGAGTTTCAGTCATGAATATTTATTGAGTAGTGTTCATTTGCTATATATATGGTAAACCAAACAAGGTGACAGCCTAGCACAATTGGCAGAAGGGGCAGAGGTATAAAAGATGAGAGGAATGTAAGGAGACTGGACTATGATTCTCTGTCTCCTAAATCTGGGTTGTTAGGCTTTGCTCAGGAGTAGGCCTTGGCCATAGGACACAGTACAGAAGGCAGAGGGAGAGCGACAGAGCGAAAGAAAGGCAGAGACAGAAAGGGGACAAAAATATGAAGAAAGATGAAAGGAGAGAGGCAGAGGAAAGGAGGAGAGAAAAGGAGAGAGAGAGAAAAGAAAGATAGAGGAAAGGAGTGAAAAAAGAGAAAGAGGGAGAAGAGAAAGAGGAAAAGGAGGGGCAAAGAGAGAGAAAGAGGGAGGAGAAAAAGAGAGGGACAGGAGAGGAGAAAGAGAGAAAATTAGATGGAGGGAACATAGAACATGCATGCCCAGGGAGAAAGAAAGGCAAAAGAGAAGATTATTTAGAGATGGCCAAATGACTGAGGCCAAACTGAGGACATTATAATGACGTAATGAGGTAAAATAGAAGGATGAGGTGATCTGAATAATTCAGAGACCTGGGCCCTGTGGTCCTACTATTTCTTCACCAGGGGAGAGAAATTCCACACTGGAAGTCCTCCACACTGATAATATCACCCCCCAGAACAAAAACTCACTATAAGGGATGAAGGCTGAAAATATAAAAAGACTCAGAAAGAGATGGAATATATTAATAGATGAAGTATCGGTGTCAGGATGTTCTTTTGGGAGGGAGGACATGTGGAGTGTTTGCCCTAGCCTTCTGAGGATAACCATAAGGTCGTATCGCAATATACCCCTTAATGCCACTGTCCGATAGAATACATGACTGAATGGACAATAGACAATATGCACATAAGTACATGTATGAGTATGTGTAGCAGTCTCCAAGGCAGATTCTTCTGTCCTACAGATTCAGAGGATAAATCTCTAGTAGAGGTGGTCTTTAACATACTCCATGATCACTTCTAGGGCCAGCCAGGTCTCCTGGGCAGTAGGGAGGATCTGCTTAGCTGGCAGAACGAAGCCATAGTGTCCAGTGTCTCGCAGCTCAAAAGTAAAAGCATATTTAATTCCATTTTCATAGGCCCAGTCTATGCTGCTGCCGCTGGCCTGGTCTGTAATTTAAAAAAAAAAAAAAGAAAATCATTGAAAGGCATGAGTCTCATTCATGGTCAAAATGGACAATAGGTCAGAAGCCCTACTTATTCTGTTGGCTTGGGTCTGCTAGGGACCTGACACTCTTTATGAAAATCGTCATGACCATGCTGAAAAAGTCTGTCTCCTGTTGAAATATTCCAGAGAAAATTAGTCAACTGTGTGTCCCTGAGCAAATTACTTTACTTTTTTAGGACCCTGGTTTCCTCATATGAAGAATTAGGAAGTTAATCTAGCCCAGGAACTCTTACCTTGAGGGCTGTGAACTTGTTTTATTAAAGTGTTTCAATGAATGTATTTTACTATAATATAGTCATACAACAACAAAATATATCATGTATGATTCAGTAGTTCTTGTCAGCCATTTTTCAGTCTTTGTGACCCCATCTGAGGTTTTCTTAGCAAAGTTACTGGAATGATTTGCTATTTCCTTCTCCAGCTCATTTTACAGATGAGGAAACTGAGGCAAATGAAGTTAAGTGACTTGCCCAAGTGACTTACCACTAGTATGTCTCCTTATACCTTATATCACCATATTATATTATATATTTCAGTGCTTTCTTTTGAAATCCTACATGTTTTATTTTATTCATTTAAAAGTATAATTCTAAGAAGAGAGCCATAGGATTCTTCAGACTGCCCAGGGCACCCATGACACAAATTAGGTAAAGAATCTTTGGACCAGGTGATCTCTAAGAGACCTTGAACACTAACCCTTTATTATTCCAGGAGGCAGTGTGGCTCAGAGACTCTCAAGGAGTAATAGGCTTTAATTCCTTTTTTTTTTTTGGCCACTAATTGACTACCTGATCACTAGCAGGTCACAGGGTTGTAGATTTAGAACTATAAAGAACTTCTGAAGTGATTAAACACAACTCCCCTTTATCCCCCTCCATTTCACAAATAAGGAACTGAAAGTCAGAGAGGTAAAAGGATTTTTAAACAGTCACTAGGAAGAAAGAGGTAGGATTTGAACCCAGATCTTCTGATTTAGCACTCTTTCCACTGAGCCATCATGCTTCCAAATCAGTTAAAGCCAGCTTAATAAGGAGAGAGAGAAGTTGGCTCTGTCCTTGTGGGACACAAGGGTACAGGATCTACTCTTCCCCCTTCTTTCTGCTCATTCTATATTACAGTAGGCATTAGCAATAGAGATATAGGGGATGATGAATCTAGGCGTGCTTTTGAATGTGAAACACTGAGGAAAATTCAGTGCAGTCACTAAAAACCAGTCAAAGCAATTAACTTCTCTGAGCCTCAGTTTCTCCATCAATACAATGGGGAGAATAATGGAGTACCTCTGTCACAGGGTTGTGGTGAGCATGGGTTCATTCTATGGAGGAGCCATCAGAGGCCAGGAAAGTGAAATGACTTCTCCGTGGTCACCCAAGTAGCAAGGTCGAACAGCTCATAAACAGTGGGTACCAAGAGTCTTAGTTCAGTTTAAGCCTTAAGTTTAATAAGCCTTAATAAGCTTAAAAATGCTTAAAGACTTTTGGGAAACCCTATACATAAAGTGGTATTTAGAAAAAACTACAACTTAGAGTACTTTGTAAATATCAATTTTTGTTGTTATTTCTCATTTTTCTGTTTCTGTGGCAGGTACGAGCAAAAACAATGAGAACTTTGTCACAGACAGACATAAATTGGCAAAGAACACTGATTTTCCATTTGACTATGACATGATGAAGAAGGAATGTTTTAATTGACTTCCATCTTTACACCAAGCATTTTATATGCATAACCTCATCTGTGTCTAGGAGGTAGGTAATACAGGTTTTGCTTACTCCATTTTACAGATAAGGAAACTGAGAAATAACTTGCCTATGGTCGCACAGGTGTTGGATGATGTTTCTCACTATTGGTACCAATTGGTTTGTTTTCCTTTATAAACTTGCTGAGGGATTGTATCTTCTGAATTTCTGGATGGGCATGACAGTACTCCTGTTCGAATGCTGAACACTGTGCAGGGATATCTCCCTTTCCCAAGACCACTTATATAGCAGTTTCACCCTTCTAGAATTAAAATTCTAAGAAGAATCAAAAAGGAAGTAAAAAATGTTTCTGACCTGCCCAAATTCTCATCACTAAAGCTCATGCTCGATACAAAAATAGGAGAGGCTGTAGAATCCTCCTCACACTAGGCTTTTATCATCAGTTTCTTTGGCAGTCTTCTAAAGAGTGTGGACTCTTTATTAGAATAATGTTTTTTAAAATCAGGAAATGAAATATATAATAAAATATATAAATATATATAATATATATAAATGTTTATAAATATAAAAATAAAAAAAGAAACCAATTACATCGGACATAGTTATTAAAATATTTTCTGAAATTATAATGTAGTTCACAGACCCCCTGACATCTATTGATAGATCTCTCAGAGGTCAGTGGACCCTAGGTTAAGAGTCCCTGATTTGACTCTACATTAAAAAGCTTGGGTTATCTGGTTTTCTAGAGCACAGAGATGAGGAGCAGTAAATTCAAAGGGGAGAGATGAGCTCCAAGAGGTAAACACAGTGCTAGCCCCAGTGAGTGACAGCTAACACACATGTAGAAGACAAGAATAAAAGTGCTCATGGTACTCCATTGGGGCTGTTAACATAGGGGTGTGGAGCCATCTCTAGTAACCCTGATCTATGTGTTACCACTGGACCCAGATGGCTCCAGGGGAGAAAGTGAGTCTGGTGACTTTACGTAGCCCTGCCTGACTTGCAAGTCATAACATCACCTTCATGGTGTCATGCTCCTCTTCCAGAACAAAGGACAAACCACAATACATAGGGGCAAACAAGTGTTAAGCAGTTAGGGGGCATAATGGATATGGCCCTGGACTAGCAGTCAGAAAGACCTGAGTTCAAATCCAGCCTCAGAACTTACTGGCTCTGTGATCCTGGACAAGTTACTTAAATCAGGCTGTCTAAAGAGGGACAAACAGATCATAAATGGAGCAGGCCAAAACTCCTATGTCAAGTATTAGGAGGATTAGGCCTATGAATAGCCTCCAAACTTCTAGACTGGATGTTATAAGGAGACTTAGTCAAGAAAAACAAAGAAAAGGGAAAAGAATAAGAAAAAGAAGGGAAGTCAGGGAAAGAGAACAAGAATATTTAATTTTTCCAACTCAAAAAATATGTTTAATTCTAAAACCCAATGTATCTATATCTCTAAACTGAAGCATGATCCGGTCCATCTGGAGCCCCAAGGAGGCCCTTCCTCAGCCTCCATGTTGCTTATCTAGGGGAGGATCCTACAGCACTTGTGGTCCTTATCTTTGGCCACTGACTCAGCAGAGGGTGGAGGGCCTCTCATAATATTTTCTTTGGAGAACTCCCACTAAATAATTATAAGGCAGTTGATGGTTCTGTGTTAACAATAATGAAATGGCACTACAGCATCTGAGTGCTAGTACCACTCTTGCTGAGTGCAGGGGAATCTTGGGACAACAGGAATCGGACCTGCAATTTCTGGTTTTTTTAATTTCTAATTTCCCATTTACATCTTAGTTCTTGGGAAACAGCTAAACTCCCTGCCAAGCTTTCCAAAAGGAATCTAGAAAGACAACGTATTTTAGAAAAAGAGAACACGAACTCCCAGGTCAACTCTTAGGTTTCCTTCTAGAAATTCATTTGTAATAAAAATTCACATTTATTTAGTACTTTCCTTACAGAAATTCTCTGAAGTAATACTTAGGTACTCAGTATTATGGGGGGGAGGGGGTTTGTTTTTTTACAGATATTGAAATTGATGCTTAGATCAATGAAATGATTCACCTAAGTTCCCATAGTGAGTATGTGTCAGGGCCAGGATTCAAATCCAGGCCTCCCATCTCTTAGCCCAGGGCTCCTTCCATAATACCACATTGTCTCTAGAACTCAAATCAGCATTTTAGGAAAATCAGTGTGGCCTCAGTGTACAGAATGGATTAGAGAATAAAAAATGACAGCTGGCATTAATGTAGTGCCTAAGAATTTACAAAAATACTATCTCTTATAACAATTGGTCATTTACTCAGAACTGATATCACAATGGAAACCAAAAGGGAGAAAATTTCTCTCTCCTGTTACCAAGCCTCTGAGTATAAACCTCCAAAGTGGCGTTAAGTGGTCATTGAAAGCACTGGCTGAAGGGATGGCTAATCCAAAGGGTAGTTTCAGGAAAATAGAGTCCTTGTGGCTATCAGCCCCTACCTCTTGCCCAAACCTCCGTCCCTGACCAAGACTGGCTCTCTCCAGTGGATTCAGCCTACCATATGTCCCAGCTCCCTCATTTCCTTGCTCTGGTGGAAGAAGGGTTTCTGACTGGGAGATGGAGGACCTTTACAAGCCCTCATTAGGCCTTTTACCTTTGAGTTTCAGTTTCTTCCGAAAATAAAACTAACACTTCTTCCCTTCTGAAAAAGTTTTGAAATCATTTCAAGGATTTTGGTGCATGATAAGAAACACAACCCCTGTCACACAGCTGGCAACCTGTAAATAGTAATTGCTTGTGGTTATGGCAGCGACAGAATCAAAGACCCACAGAATCCACAACTCATGTTATTGACACCAGCAAGTTGGGGCCTGTATGTAGCAACCATAAATAACCCTGTAATGTGAGTTCTGGAATCCCTAGAAAAGGCCCCTGTCTTAATAGCTGGATGGTGTAATGGAAAGAGCCTGGGGCTTGGTTTTGGGAGATTTGAACTCTGACCCTTCTTAGCTGAGTTTACCTTGGGCAACTCAACGGACTTCTTTGACCAGTTTCCTCATCTGTACGATGGGGATGATTGTACTACCAATCTCATAGGACCGTTATAAGGAAAATAATCTGTAAAGCATAAAGCACTATAGAAATAGCAATAACAAGAGCATAATTATGTGATCTTAATAATTAATAATATAAAATTATTAACAATAACAACAAAATTAATAATTTGCCATCTCATTTGATAGCATTTATCATCATTTTTAAATCAGACCAGCCTACGATGCCATCCTTGGCTATGATGGGAAAACAGAGGATGTCTAATTTCCGGTGCCCTGCTTCATTTCCATTTATGTCTCAAAGCACTTTCCAGGTCGCTAAATACACAAAGCAAGAACCTACACACAGTTGAGCAGATCGCTCCCACGTGGTACTTAGTGTTAAACAAGGAGTACAGGGCTCTTGCAGCTTGTTTCCCAACCTTGTCCTAGAAGAGGAGAATAAGAGCAAAGTAAGAAATAATAATCCTCCCTGTGCAGTTCATTCTCGTTTTATTTCCTTCTTCCTCTGCTGCTTCCTGTCCCATGGGAACAACAGATATCCCTGATTCTATTAACTCACACCTAGCTGATGAGCTAGGTGAGCCTGCTGCAGTGGTGTCAAATTCAGATAGGAATGGATCCCTGAACATTATATATATTGACTCAGAAAACCACAAATGAACATTATTTGTGTTGTATTGTATTTTTATTATTATTTTTTTTAATTCCTCAATTACCTTGTAATCTGATTTAGGTCACATTCAGGACACACCTCCTCAGTATATAGTGTTGGACTCAGGGTCAAGAAGATTTGACTTTTAACCCTGCCTCATAAACTTACTAGCTGTGTGACCCTACGTGGGCATGTCACTTAACTTCTGTTTGGCAGTTTCTTCATCTGTAAAATGGAGATATGTCTAGGGTTGTTGTGAGTATCCAACAAGATAATAAATGTAAAGCATTTAGCATAGTGCCTGGCATTGTAAATGTATATAGTATATAGTAAATGTAGATAGTATATAGTAAATGTGTATAGTATATAGTAAATGCTAAAAAAAAATATCAACAGTTATTCTTTTTTAACCTTTGTCCACCTCAGCTTCCTCTTCTTTAAAATAGATATAATAGTGCACCTATCTTGCAAGGTAGCAAATCTTAAGGTGCATTATAAACACTAGCAATTTGTATTAGTAAAAAGAATGAGAAAAGCATGGTGGGTAAGGTGGAGAGGCATCATAGCAAAGGTGGACTTGCTGCTTCTTACAGTAGACACTCCAGCTCATGGCTCTAGGCATTTTCTCTGGCTCTCCTCAAGCCTGGAATGCCCTTTCCTCCTTATCTCCTCAGTGTGGCTTCTTTCCCCTCCCAGCTAAAATCTCATCTTCTACAAGAAGCCCTTCCTAGCCTCCCTGAGTTCTTTCTCACTGTTGATAATCTGCACCTTTTCTTGTCTACATATTGTTGTACTCAATTTGTGTTTTCTCCCCCATTAGTTTGTGAGCCCCTTTAGAGTAGAGATTGTCTTTTGCTCTTCTCTGTATCCCAG
Organism: Potorous gilbertii; assembly: GCA_028658325.1. Taxonomy (NCBI): domain Eukaryota; kingdom Metazoa; phylum Chordata; class Mammalia; order Diprotodontia; family Potoroidae; genus Potorous; species Potorous gilbertii. The sequence goes on from CM053770.1 coordinate 94,983,070, forward strand.
TTCTGTGCCTGGCCCATTAATTGTTCAGTTGTGTTGGACTCTTGATGACCATACTATCCTTAAGATTTTCTTGGCAAAGATACTAGAATGGCTTGCCATTTCCTTCTCTAGTGGATTAAGAGAAATAGAGGTTAAATGACTTGCTCAGGGTCACATAGCTAGTAACTATCTGAGCCTAGATTTCAACTCAGGTCTTCCTGGTTCCAGACCCAGTGTTCTATCCACTGGGCCAACTAGCTGCCCCTACCTGGCACATAGTAGTAGGCACTGAATAAATGCTTGACTAATGTAGAGTCAGAAGAAGTAGACTTAATGTCTTTCTTGGTCACTTAACTGGATAATCTTGAATGGATTATTTATCCTCTCTAGGCCTTAATCTCCTCATTTGTAAAATGAGAGGGCTAGCCTAATTGGCATCTAAAGTCTCTTCTAATTGTTTATGGGAACTTGATCCATGTGAGGAGCAAGGAAGGTCAAGGTCACGTCTTCAGGCAGAAACACCCTGATTATAGCTGATGGCCACCAGGTGGAGCCAGAGGGAAGGAGTCAGAGCAGAGTGACTGACACAGGGATTTATGTGCTATTTATCACCTCCCTGGGGCAGAACCAGAGACAAGACAATGAAAGAGCAATGTGGAAGGAGCACTTTAGAGATGGAAGAACTTTTGCCTGTCATGTTACGAGAGGTTTGGAGAAATAACAATTTGTGAAGCACATCGCAAACCCATCCATAGCAGAGTGGGGCGCTAGAGGCTGAGGAGGGTACCTATGGGCTGTATAAAATGCTTAAATATAAATTAAGTATAAATGAAATACAATTAAATATAAAATAAATAATAAACTACCAATTATAAATTATAATGTAAAATTGATTATAAATTACACATTTATGATGTAGTATATAATTATTATAATATAAATATGAATTAAATATAAATTAAATTAAAAGGCTTCCGTGCAAATAATTATCCATTAGATTTTAGACTCATTCAGAGTAGGGACTGTCTTTTGCCTCTTCTCATATCCTTTGCTCTTAGCATAGTGCCTGACATATAGTGAGTGTTTAATAAAAATTTATTAGTTGATTTATTATTACTAAGCAAGTTCAATTGGTTATGTTGATGCTGAAAATTGTTTTTAGAAAATCACTTAATTTTAAAATATATCAGGTCTTACAATGAAAGAAAAATGGAAAGATTTTAAAGGTTTTAAAGAATACCTATTAATATATAAGCAACCTGCTTCTCTCTCTCCCAATTTAATTTTGGGGGCTGAACTTGTGACTTCATTGATATTCGGAACTCCCATGGTGTAAAGTTTCCTTCACTCATGCACACTAGCAAGTCATCTATAACTGGTGGTTTCAGAGTTTCCTCAGAGTCTCTGAGACATTAAACAACTTGTCTAAGATCACATAGATGGTTTGTGCCAGAGACAAGACTTGAATAAAGATCTACTTGATCCCAAAACTGGCCTTCTATCCACTATAGAATGTTGGTTCCTGCCAATTTAATAGGTATCTACTTTCATTTTTTAGATATATCCAAAAAAGGAGTTTTAAAAATTCCAAAGACATAAGCATAGTAAATATTCAGACCATATCAATATGTGAAAAGGTATGTTTGAAATAAAAAAAGTAGAATACAGTATAGTCTTTCCACACCAATAATAATTCTAAAAATCATACATGGGCAAAAATGAGAAGCTGGAGAGATACAATATTCACTAGGCACTTGCCTGATGTAATGCCATCTCAAGGGTTCAAGTCTCCATCTTTGAGTAAAGTCTGTCCACCAAAACAGATCTCAAACTTTCTATGCCTTAGTAGACAGTTTTTGTGAGTTTCTCTGTCTGCAAAAATTGCTCACCCTGGTAGTCAGTCTTTCAGTCATGAATATTTCTGACCTTAGCCAGACTTGTCCTTAGACAACAGACTTACAGTTCTTTAAAGGACCCAATGGGTAACAGCATAGAGCACTTTGTTTTGGACCTTTATCAGGTTCTTGTCATGAAATATTATAATATAAGGCAGCATGGCATAGAAGAAAAAGCCACCTTCATAGTTGGAGAAGACTTGGGTTCAAGTCTAACCTCAGTCATTTAACCTCTTAGTACCTCAGGTGACTGCAGAGCCCATGCTGACCTTCACTGGTAGAGGAAGTAGCTTCACTGGGAATTCCCTAGACAAGTGAAATTACAGATCCAGTTCGAAAAAACCCTCCAAAATGATAATATTATTTATGCAAATTAAGTCTGTAAGTGCTACACGGGCAAGGATGAACTTTGTATTTGTCTTCCTTAGGGTGTTCTGCACAGGGTCGACTTATGGGCACGTTGGTCATTGACTATAATTTATAGGTAGACATCTCTCTGACTCTGTTACCCATAATGACTGAGGCAAGGGAGCTCTTGTGCCCCAGTGGGGTCCCCAGGATATCCACAGGAGCCTAATATCTACTGCTTGATTCAGGAAGTTCAGGCTTGGTCAGAGAAAAAGAGAGTCATAGAGAGGAGAAGTTAGGGTAGCAAGACAGCCTTCTCACTGGCCACCAAGAGAACCAGGGTAGCTTAGCCTGATACCATGGGATGTATTTTACTGAGCAAGCAATGCCAACCTTGAAGCTTCAATTTGGGTTTGAGAGACTGTAAATGATTTCATCCCACCATTTCAACTCCATCTGATGAGACCTGGCAAGTTGGTGAATTTAATGGAAGTTCTATATAGTTAGGTTCATTTAAAAATATAAAAAGAATCCTAGACATTTTTTTGAAGGTCAGTAATGTTCAAACTGAGTCTTGGGTTGTAGGCAGTAGAAATAACTTATTGTGAAGTCATCATCTAGCCTAGAAGAACCAATGAAAGAATCTCATTTCTTCCCAAGTCAGGCAGTGCTGCTTTTGGACAGCTCTCAATGAAATCTGTCTTTCAATTTTTTCTTTATATTGAACTTAAATATGCTTCTCTGCCCTGAGCTCAGATAGAAAAAAATCTAACTCCTTTCTCTCATACTAGAAATACCTCTCCTTTCTTTTTTTATTATTATTTTTTTAATTTCATTATTATTTTTCAACTTAATGGTATTTTATTTTTTCCAATTACACATAAAGATAGTTTTCAACATTTACTTTCATAAGATTTTGAGGTTCAATGTTTTTTCTCCTTCCCTCCCCAAGATGGTAAGCAATCTGATGTAGGCTATACATGTAAATCTGTTAAACACATTTCCACATCAGTCTTGTTGTGAAAGAAGAATCAGAACAAAAGGGAAAAACTATAAGAAAGAAAAAACAATAAAAAAAAGAAAATGTTAAGCTTCAATCTGCATTCAGACTCCATAGCTCTTTTTCTGGCTGTGGGTAGCATTTTCCATCATGAATTCCTGTCCTTCCTAAGCTAATTACTGCTGCAGGGGAGTCTGAATAGTTGTACATGCCTAATAGGAAACTCGAGGTGTCAGGTCTGGGCATGGGGGCACCTGCACCCCAGCATTGCTCAGGTAGTACCCCCATACTGACAAATGCAGCTGTGTGATCGACATGGGCAAAAGGTAGAAGAGAAGATGCTGCTTGCAGAGTCCCACTTTCCGCCAGAGAAAGCAAAGAGTGGTGGCCAACCTTAGGGTCTACTACTCATCATTCCCCTGTAGTTTGACTGTAAATTTGGATAAGGTAAATGGAAGGCCAAACAGTAGAGAATGAGCACAGACCTCAAGGAGATCACAGAAAGTCCTAAATATTCCTTGGGCCTTCTTGAGCCTGGTTCAAAGGGAAAATGGGATGTGGGGAACAATTCTCTCCTCTTTACAGCTCTCAATCTGTTGTCACAACCCAAAGAGTAGAGGAGAAGTAGACAGTCAACTTCTAATAAAATAGACCCAGGTCTTCAATACAGGACATCCCCAAAGTTTTAATGTGGTCTCAAGCTACTAGAGTAATGTTCTAGTAACAGGAGGGTATTGAACGAGAAGCCACACTAGTGGCCCGCTAAAGGAAGTGATCACTTACCAGTTCATCAGAGTCAGGGGCCTCGTTGCATGTGTAGCCGTAAGGATACATCAGGAGTTGTGAGTAGCTGTGGATGTCAATGAAGCTTTTGAAATTCCCATGGCTTTTGATGAAATCCATCACAGATTTCACTTCTACTTCTGAATGAGGCCTGGGTCCACAATAATCTTCTGAACAGGGATCATTACTGGCGCCCTCTCCTGTGACGGAAACCAGTCAAACCCAAAACACTAAGAACACAGACTCTCCAAGATTCTGGAAGGACAAAACTATTTAATTCAATTAAATTCAAGAAGCATTTACTAAGTACACATGATGTGCAAGGCATCGTACTAGGTGCTGGAGACAAAATAACTAAAATGGAACAATCCCTTGTTTCCATTCTGTTACAGGAATAGGGCATGTGTGCAGGTAAATACAAGGAAAATTTTAGTAGTAAATTCCCTTCTAAATTGCCATGAGCCCTTCAGTCTCACCCCAAAACTTTCCTCTCTTTAGTCAGAATTTCAGCTTGATTTTGTCTATAGAAATCTGGCTAGAAATTATATGAGAAAGTATCAAGTAGCTTTTCTTGTACTTGCAAGTTATAATTTACATTAGAACTCTCCCTCCACTGTCATCCTATTTCAATGCCCCACCATGATGTAGATGGGACACAAACACAGATCCCATACCAGGCCATGAAGTCTTCAAATACAGCCCAGAAATAGCCCATGTTAAGAAAGGCTCATTACCAGCAGGTTAGCCACCAGGGAATCTATTTTTAAAAAATGTCTAAGAAGCACCTACTATGTGATTCAGTTAGATAATATTTATAAAACTGTTAGTATAGCTCATGGCATATAGTAGACTCAATAATTGTTTGTTCCTTTTCCTTCCCTTTTCTTTTTTATTTGTTGTAAAAAAGAATGGCTCTCTGGGAGATGGAGGAGGAGGAATGTATTGAAAAATCAACAAGCAGTTCAACAAGACAGCAAGCATTTATTAAGTACTTACTGTTTGCCAGGTATTATGCTAAGTGATGATATAGGTGATATAAAAACAAAAGATATGACAAAATATTTTAAGAACTATATCCTACCTAAAAAGGCTACATCCCAATTCCTATTTGGGTCAACTCCTACACATGGATTTCCAGGAATATGGGATCGGGTCTTCCTCCAGAAGCGGTCCTAGAAAACCCACCCAAGAAAGAACAGTCAGATGCAAAGGATATATATTACTATGGCCCATACCCTGCTCCCAAGATCCTCAGAGTTAGATAGAACCTGAGAGATCACATTAGCACAGAACTGCAAAATTGGAAGGGATGGACTTCAGAAGCCACCTATAGCAGTCCAATCTGTACCTGAACAGGAACCCACCCTACAATCTCACCCAAAAGTCGTCATCTAGCCTAGAAGAATCAATGAAAGGATCACATTTCTTCCCAAGGCAGGCAGTGCTGCTTTTGGACAGCTCTCAATGAATTCTGTCTTTCAATTTTCTCTTTATATTGAGCTTAAATATGCTTCTCTGCCCTGAGCTCAGACAGAAAAAATCTAACTCCGTTCTCTCCTACTAGCATTTCGAAATTCTTAGACAGCCATTATTTCCCACTGTCTTCTCTTCCCCAAGATAAACATCCACAATTCTCCAATTTTTTCCACTGATTTCATAGTAGTGTTCAGTCTCCTCATCACTCAGGTGACCCTACTCTGGATTCTCTACATGTCATTGTTCTTCCTGAAATGGGATATCTCAAACTGAAGACAATAATCCAGCTATAGGCCCTCTTAGGGACCATCTGAGGTCCATACTGATGTGGAGTCTTGGTTCAAGAGAATACTTAATGGGTTGACCAATCTTCACTGATTTACTAAGACTTCAAATCCTGTGTTCCTACTACTGTGCTACAATATCTCCCACAAGCATTTATTTGTACAACCAAGGCTCCTGACTCCCAGACCACTCCATTTGTTATTACTCACTTTGGTTTGAGAATAGACATATCCATCAGGGTTGGCCACAGGCATCAGGAAGATATCCATTTTATCCAAGATGGAGGTGATGTTTGGTTCATTCCCATAGTCAGATGCAATCTAAGCAGAGATTAAGCCCCCATCAGCTACACAATCCCGGGTTGTTGGTACTGACCTTTCTCCAAAGGTGAACTACTTTGACTGTCACCACAATACTATCTTCAGAGAGACAACTCTAGGTAAAATCTGATTATCAAGGCATCAATTGTCTGAGTGACATTCCATAGAATTATGGAATGGTAAGGCGGGGATCTTTAACCTTTTCTGTCATGGACATAACGTCTAGTTTGAGTCTATGGACCAGTTTCTGAATAGTGCTTTTAAATGCATAAATGAAACATGTAACATTCAAAAGGAAATCTATTCTATTGAAACACAGTTATCAAAATATTTTTGATACAACTTCACAGACTCAAGGTTAAGAACCTCTGTTCTAGAATACCTAGTTCAGTCTCTTTTTGCAGACAAGGAAGTTGAGAACCAGAGGTGAAATGATTTGACAAAAGTTAAACAATAATATTGACTAGTATTTATATAGCACTTGAAGGTTTCCTAAGCACTTTATAATACCTTATTTGACTTTCACAACCACCCTGGGAAGTAGATGCTATTATATTGTCCCCACTTTACAAATGAGGAAACTGAGGCACTTAGCAGCCAAGCAATTTGCCCAGGATCAAGAGAGGTTAAACAATTTTCCCAGCTAGTTAAGTGTTTAAAGTTGGATTTTAATTCAGGTCTTCCTGACTCTGGGTCTGGTGTGCTAGCCACTTCTGGCACACAGCCCATTTAGAATCCAGGTCTCCTGAATTTGTGTCTATGAATATAGGTGTGGTCAGCTTCTAGTTCCTGTCTGGATATAAGTTCCTCCCTTTGGTTGTAAAGGAGAGGGGAATAACATGTTCTAGTCTGCTATGATCTAAGGAAGGAATTTCCCTATTTATAACATCATCACACAGAGCCCACCTGACCCACAGGTTAAGAAGATTGAGGGGCTCCAAGAAAGCAAACCTACCTTGAACTATTTCCTCCACATCAGCTTCTCATTAATATCTGAAATTCCACTATCTGTCTGTCCTCTGCTAAAATGCAATACTCCTCAGAGGAACAAGAGAAACTAGAGGAGGCTGGAGTGGCAAAGAGAGCACTGAATAGCCAAAGAGGGTAGACAGCTGTGACGTGGGAGCATTGAAAACAACCTTCGCTTGTTTTATAGCTTTGCCTAGAACTGATCCTGTTACTGCAGGGTCCTTGAGAGCACAGTGAATGCTGGTCATCTGCTGGGTTGTGTACCATCAGTAATACATTTTGTCTTTTAAGAACATATTTTGTTCCAGTAACTTCCCAACGTATCCTCCCCATTCATTCCTAGGTATGGGAGCCAAATTGGCACTCCTACAAAGTCTGACCTGCCCACCAAAATGTCTAGTACACATGAAGAGACATAACCTTTCGGGCTATCCATATTCCTGTGGCCTGGGTGATCCATTCACGGGAGTGGATTCCAGCATTCAGCCAAATGGCGGGTCTGTTGCCTTTCCCAGTGCTGAACTGTGAAATGGAAATCAAATCACAAGACTAACACACTTATTTTGGTTATATTGTAACCTGGGTTGTACAGTTATTTTCCACCTGATTCCAATGTGCCCAGATGCTGTCACACATATTAGTGGTATTGTCCATATTCTTTCTTTTGAAAGACTCACACTGATGTTATAACCTAGACCTTGAACATGCTCCGAACACCCATTTCTGATGCATCTTAATAAATAAGCTGAGTACTCAAGTAGTATTCAAGTTTGGTCACAATGGTGAATTCTGATTTCTACCATTGGTGAGGTTAGTCATTTTTGGTTTACAACTAAAAAAAAAATCCAAGCTCAGATTTAGTTTTAATGTTGACTAGTTAGCATCATATTATTCCACAGCCACAGTTTATAATCTTAACTCTAGCCAGATGTCTCTGAAATGTGTGTCTTTGGGCAGAGGAGAATCAGGAAGAATTGGGGTGGGGGAGGTAGGGAGCGAAGATATGCCTACTATGTGCCAGGCACTATGTAAGGGCTTTACAAATATGATCTCATTTGACCCTGTGAGACAATATATATAGTTTCATGTAGTTTAATGAAAATAAGAAATAGGAGCTAGATCTGTTAATTCATTGGCATAGGGATCTCCCAGATCAGGGCGACTTCCTCTATCAATGCAGGAAGATGAATGGTATTGTTCATGTGAAAGGCTTCTGATTTCTGGGTCCAAAACCCCTTCTCCTCACCTTGAGGTAGACAGCCTGCCTTTCAAATGCCACTTGTAAATTAATGCTGTTATAGAAGCTCTACTACATTAAGCAAAAGAACTGTGAACTTAGGTCTTTCATACAGATCAAATTTTGAGGACATGAACTCTGCCTGCCTTAATTCCTTCAGTGGCCACTATTCATTTCTGCCATCAATAGTTGATAGTCACATGTACCTTTCACCACTGAAATGGTTGTGTGTTGAGGAAAAGGAATTTCCTAAATCCCTGAGAAGTAAATTCAAACCTCAATTGATATACACAAAATCATACTGTCAGGGTTCTACAATTTCTAATTGCCAGAGTGCTGCTGATCTCTTGGTCCAGACCCCAAGTGCCCAAGACTTCAAGGAGTTCACAGCCCAGACTAGCCCATAAGAGTTCTCCATGAGACACACAGTGAAAAACTGCCCAGAAGTACCAGATTCTCACTGCTACACTGTTTCATAATTAAGAAGCTTCACCTGGTTTTCTCTTTCCCTTCTTTGAGAACATTCAGATCTACAAATCAGCAATGTAATGAACCATGCTAAGAAACCAGCTCAAAGGTCCTGGATCTCCCTGTTCTTATCAAAGTGGCTTATTGGTAACAACAGAGTGGGCGAAAATGTTCAAGGATGTGCCTTACAATGTAGTTGCTCTGACTTCCTTCATGCGGTCACACATACCTTCAGTATATACAGGGGTCGTTTTTCAAAAGAACGACCAATCTCCAACCGACTCACAAGTTTGGGGTACTTAGAAGCAATGTTGCCCATTTCACGATAAAGCTGAAATGTGAAAGCATTGGTAAGTGTTTGTTTTCTCATGGAGTGTCCCTGTACATTGTTTTCCTTCTAAACTTTCTTCCCTCAGGCCTTCAGACCCCTTGGCTCCTAGTACACCAGCCATGGCATGCATATTCTTGGGACCTTACCAGCAAACAGCTTATTTTAGAAAACAACATACCATATTTATTCTCATAATTAACACTTTCTCATTTCAAAGATGCAAAGATACAATACCACTGCAAAGATGCTTGGAGCGTTATGTACAAGAAACAGCAAATAGGTCAGTTTGTCTAGAGAATAGAATGAATGAGGGGAGTAATATATGATCATCATGGAAAGATAGGCTGGAACTAGATTGGGGAGAGTTTTAATGCCAAATAAAGGTATCTATTTAATCTTATTATTGAAAATTTACACAAAGAATGTTGGCATAACAAAAAAATTGTTTTAAAAAATTACATCTGTATATATATAAATGGATAGAAATTAACATTACCATGAGCTAACCTAAATATCTAACAGTTGGTGAAAGGCTAACTAAACTTGAGGGTCATCTAGTTCAACTTCTTCATTTTACAGATAAAGAAACTGAGGCCCAGGGATGTTAAGTGGCTTGTCCAAAGTATATCAGTGCAATGATATACCTATAATGCCATTAAAAATTACATCTCAAAGGAATATAAAGAAATCTGGAAAGACAAATGAAAGAATACTAAGGGAAGAAACCAAAACCAGAAGAATATTGTAATATAATTAATGATCACAATATTAAAATACAACTATGTGCACAAATTACGGAGGTTGATCGATCAAGTATAAACTATAAGCTTCTAGGGATATATTGTGTATCAAAAGTAATTTTGTAGGTTTATGCTTGATTGGTTTTATTTTAAGTGCATAGTTCTATTTTAAAATTAAAATGGGAAGGAGATAAGAGCATTTTTTTTACTCATGAATGAGGAGAGTAAATCTGCTGCCCTCAACCCAAAAAGCCACTAATTTGAATTTGCTCTGAAATATTTACCTCTTTCAAGCTGTGATAAGCCCCATAGTTGAAGTCATCATTATACCGCTCTTTTCCTCTGTTGTATTTCATTTCTTTAATTTCTTCATCTAGGAGAGCCTAAAATAGATAATGACAGGATGATAAGGATTACCCATGGGACTTATTCCCACCATAGGAGAGTTTTGGTGGAGGTATCCTGCTAACCAAAATTTCAGCCAACAGGACCATCAACAGGAAACATGTCAACCAGGGATTTTAAAAATGGTCACATTTCTTAGAATCTAAGAAATCTTCTTTCCTCACTCTTACTCTTCTCCCACCCCTACTTCCCCCCTCCCCACCTCCACCCACCCAGCTCATCTCTGCTATTCTAGTCATACTTCCTGGAAACAACATTTGTACAGATTAATTATACTATAATGTCCTTGTTTAGTGGCCTGACATTTGGCATCTTGAACTTCTGAAATAGGTCCTATGAGAAAACTTCCAGAAACTAATAAATTCTCACAGCCACCCAACTCTTGAAAGTTGCTTACAGGTGGTTCATACTTCTGAAGGTTAATTAATAAGGTGACAGCTGCCTGTTCTAACAAATGGCCCTGGCCAGAATACAAATTCATCTGTGGCCCATCTAAGTAGACAGGAGAATTCCAGTCAAATACCATTAGAGCCAAATCATGAGGTTGGTATTTGAGTTGACTAAGGTACTAAGGTAATGGCCCTTAGGCTTTTGAAGAGAAGGTATTTCAGCCCCATAGTATCTCTTCCCTAATCAAGGCCAATTTATGTGAAGTCCACATTCTGGAAGATAGATGAACCTGATGGGGTGATGGGACCTGGACCCCTAAAAGGAAAAGACCATGTCTTTTAAAGCAACCTAGTCCTGAATTTTCTCATACATTTCAGCAGCCCAGATCACTGGCATCTACCCAAGGCATCTGGCCCATCCCAGCCCACCTAGATACTCAACAATCCTTTCATAATGGCTCTTGACCCATCCCAGACCACTTAACTCTGGAGGTTCACTGCATACCTGGCCCATCCCAGGTAAATAATCCTAGAATATTTACCACTCCTTAATCCCATTCAGATCTTTTCTCTATTCCTTTTTGTATATATATAAGTATCAATCTGATTCATTTGGAATCTAGCCTGCTTTATTGGCATTACAATTAACGTCAGTGCTTTGACTGAAAGAAGGCTTGAGTGCTTGAATTCTTTCCAGGTGCCCCTCCCCCCACATTGACATTTCAGGGTTCCCAGCAACCCTAAACTGCATCAAAACTTCAGCAAGAATGAAACTCAAAATGTGGTTTCAGTTTACCTACCTGAAGGTCTTTAATGGGGATTGAGTACTCTAAGCTATGGGATTCCAGGAAGGATTTGACAAGTTTCAAACTAACTGATGGAACCACGATATCCACAGAACGCTCAAGGGTGGCAGGTAGTTTCCAAAAATGGAGCTGAAGAAAGGCAGAAGAAACAGAGCAATCCAGGTAAGACAAACAGCAACCACATTTCTCTAGAAACTACAACACTCATGAGCTGAGGCAGTCTGCAGGGCCTATACCCGGGAAGAGAAAATGCATGGGAATTGGAGAAACATCTAACAGCAGAGATTGTCCTACAGTGCCTGATCCTAGTTCAGACCTTTATTACCTTCCACCAGAACTATAGCAGTAGCTTTCTAACTAGACTCACTGCCTCATCTCGCTCCAACTCCAATTCATTCTCCATTCAGGTGTCAAAGCAATTTTCTTAAAATATAGGTCTGACCATGACATGCCCCTATTCTGTGACTTCCACTGGCTTGTTATCATCTCTAGGATCTAATATTGATGTTGTTGGTTAGTATCTGACTCTTTGTGGTTTTCTTGGCAGAGATCCTAGGGTGGTTTGCCATTTCCTTCTCAACAGCTCCTTGTACAAATGAGGAAACGGAGACCAACAAGGTTCACTTGCTCAGGGTCACACAGCTAGTAAGTATCTGAGGCCAGGTTTGAACTCTGGAAGATGGGCTTTCCTGATTCAGCCTGGCACTCTATCTGCTGTACCACCTAGCTACCCCAACAGAACTATTCATGTAGCTGTTGTCTCCTCTATTAGAATATATTCCTCACTGAGGGCAGGAATTATTTTTGTCTTTCCCTGTATTCCCAGCACTTAGCACGATGCCTGGTACATAGTAGAGCTTAATAATTCCTTGTTAATAAATCGTTAATAAATAAATTACTTAATAAGTCCTTGCTGAACTGGATTGGATTGGTGTGATAGAAGGGCATACAAGAATTACTTCCCACAAAATACCCCCTTGCATAATGGGCCTAAAATTGTCACTGGTTACAAAGGCAGATGGATTATATTCCTAAAATTGTTGTTCAGGCCCTATCCCATTAATCCATCAATGAATAAACATGTATTAAGTGCCTGGGGATACAGAAAGAGGTAAAAGATAGTCCCTGCCCTCAAGGAGCTTATCATTAGCATAAGAACAAGAAATAGTTTATCTGACTAGCTAGTTAACATCTTGGTCCTCAAAATGGGAATCAGTGAATTTCCAGAAGACTAGCATGGCAGTCCATCATCCCTATTGCTACTAATAAATAAGGAAAGGGGTAAAAGGGAGGGCAGTTATGTGGCACAGTGGCTAGAGTTCAGGTCTGGAGTCAAGAAGACTTCTTCCTGAGTTCAGATCCCACCTCAGACATTAGCTGAGTGACCCTAGGCAAGTCACTTGGGTTGGCCTCAGTTTCCTTATCTGTAAAATGAGCTGGGGAAGGAAATGCAGACCACTCCAGTATCTTTGCCCAGAAAACCCCAAATGGGGTCACGAAGAGTTGGACACAACTGAAACTCTGAACAATAAAGAAAGAGGGTGAGGTAGGGAGACAGAGAAGGTAGAGATTAGAGAGATAGAAAAGAACATTTGTTAAGAGGTATTACTATGAACGCTTCAGGCATTCCTTCATCCTAAGTGTTGGGAATACATAAAAGTAAGCAAGATAGACCTGACCCTCTGGAGTTTGCATTATAATAAGGGGAAGAAAACACTTCAAGGGAATTGAAAAGTACCCACTGAGACAGCCTGTTAGTTAAAATTGCTATGGGCTTTGCCCAACATAGGAATGGTGGACCACAGAAATTGGGGCCCTGGTGGGCGTCTGTGGGAGGGTGGGTGGGGGTGGTAAGGATATGAACAGGGTGAAGTAACTCTGAAAAAAAATGGAACCTCACTTATTTCACAATTCTTCCTGAAGCCAGATGCTCCCTGCACAATTTGGGGGGAAGGGAAGCATATCAGAAAAGCAGGTGAACCAACAAGTTTGTGGCCATGCAAGAGTTGAGGAGTCCTTTTCTCCTGCCCACCGGCTTCCAAGGCAGTGGTACTAAATCAATTTGCTGTTGTGCTGTGTTTGGGTTTTTTTTTTCTTTTTCCTTCATCTAGCTCATTTTATAGATGAGGAAACTGAGGCAAACAGGGTAAAATGACTTGCCCAGGGTCACACAGCTAGTAAGTTAGTAAGGCCATGTTTGAACTCAAGAAGAGGAGTCTTCCTGATTCCAAGGCCAGCACTCTATCCACTTTGTCACCTTTTCTTATCTTCCTTTCAATTTTAAGAGCAATGAATGAAGGAGAAATCTCTGTCCTTTGACCTTTACCAGCTGAAGGATCTTGGTCAAGCTTCTCTGAGCCTCCCTTTTTTCATCCATCAAATAGAAATAATACCTACCAGTGCACAGGGATACTGTGAGCAAAGTCAGGCAAACTGCTTTACCAATCTCAAAGTGTTGTACAAACAGCCGTTATCATTTCCACCCCTCCCCCGAAACTTGTCTCCAGTACTGTGATTGGACCTGGGATTATGATCACCAAAGATAACCATAATGTTTCCTGGGGTCAGTAGATGCTCAAAAGGAAGGGAAATGGAATACCTTGGAGTTCACCATGTTGACCAGCTCTTTCAGTTTGCTAATCTGATTTCCATCCTGAACTTTAATTTGAAAAACCTGGTACCTAAAAACAAAACAAACAGACAGACAAACAAACAAATCATGATGTTATGTGATTTTTATGGGTATGACAAACCAGAGCCAAATTTCCTAGAGCCTGGATGATTTCAAATAAAAGCCTCAATTAGATAGTCATTCAATAAGCATTTCTGAAACACTCAGAGGATTATTGACAGTCTCATAGCTGGGTGATTTTCTCCCTTGTGACAGTCAGTCAATCAATAAGCATTTATTAAGTGTCTATGTGTGCCAGGCACTACGCCAAGCCCTGAGGATGTGGAGAAAAGCAAAAATCCACAATCCCTGCCCTCAAGGAAATCACATTTAAATATATTGCATATTATATATATAGATATATATGTATATATATATTGCACATTGCAATATATAAGCAACTAGGTAGATATAAGATAGGGCAGGGAATAGAACTGGGCTCATCTTCCTGAGTTCAAATCCAGTCTAAGACACCTTCTAGCTTTGTGATTCTGAGCAACTCATTTAACCCTGTCTGCCTCCGTTTTCCTCATATGAGCTGGAGAAGGAAATGGAAAACCATTCGTGTATCTCTGCCAAGAATACCCCACATGGAATTATGAAGAGTCAGACACACCTGAAATGACTAAACAACAAAAGACATAAGATATATATGAAGTCGATGAACTGTGGAAATTTCCAGGAGAAAGGTAGGATTTGAATGGAGTCTTGCAGAAAACTCAGGAAGATAAGAGGGGGAGATGAGGATGTAAAACATTCCAGGCCTGGGGGACAGCTCATGAAAAAGGAAGGAGCTAGAGATGCTTCCTTCAAAGAGGAAGAGTTTGGGGAACAACATAAAAATTATCAAGCGGATAAAACAACCTCACATTCATTCAACAAACATTGATTAAGGGATTGTAAACACTGTGTTAGCCGGTAGAGACACAAAAAGAAAAAGAAAAATTGCCCCTTTCCTTAAGAAGCTTGTACCTCCTATGTCCCTGGAGACCTTTGGGCCTATCTGTACTGAATGATGGAGATGAGAATGATAATGGACACTACACTTTGAGGTGTGCCCAGTACTTTTACTGATTAACTCATTTAAGACTCATAACAACCCTATGAGGAAAGTACTAAAGATGTCATTATCCCCATCAAATGAGATATTTGTAGTGCCTGGCATATAGTAGGTGCTTAATAACTGCTTATTTCCCCTTGCTTCCTTCTGATGGGGTATAGGCTTTGGGAGCCCCTTTGAACTCTTTTTGAATCTTCCCCACTTGATTTGGCATTCTCTTGAGGCCATAAACTTTTCATTATCTCTATGCCCAAATCTGTGTTACCTCCGAAATCCTTCCTTTCCCATCCTTGATCCTGGCAATCCTGTTCTCTTGGTTCCTCATGCCTGACCTCCAGTCACCCCAGACTACTTGGCTACTCCTAGATCCCTCTCTCAGTCTTTCTGTATATAAGATCCATCTTTCCCCCATGAAGGTGTTCAGATTCATTCTGGCCCACTGGCATCAGTGATACAAATGCTCAGATTCCTTAAGAGTCTATCCAGTATGGCAGATCTTTAATAAACTTTGCTTTTCTTTGGCTGAAAGAAGGCTTGGGTCAAATTCATTTGGACAGGATCAGGTGTGTCACTATTTTGGGGTCCCAGTACCCTTAACCCTCAACACTTCCATTTTATAAAGAAGGAAACTAAAGCACAGAGAGGTTAATATTAGTGCCACATGTGGCATTTGAGGCTAAGTCTTCCTGACTCTAAGACTAACCTTCTCATAAACACAAAGTTGCTTCATAATTTGTCACTCATAATTTATGTGACTGTCACTTGTCAGAAGACTAAAACTGGTTCTACTTGACTTAGGTCACTGACGTAGGATGGTGGAATGGATAGACTGCAGAAGACCTGGATTCAAAGCCCTAGCTTTATGACCTTGGGTAAGTCAGTTTCTGACTCAAAGCCTCTGCCTTTCACACCCCTGTGTAAGGAACCACATGTATAAGCAATTCAAGTCAAAAATTATTTATTAAACACCAAATAAGTACAAGGTTGTCTTCTAGATATTGGGCATAGAACAAAGAAAACCAGCATAGCCCCTATCCTCAAAGAACTTACAATCTAGTAGACAAGGAAGAGATCTGTGCCCTAATAACAGGTATAGAGAAGTCAGACAAACTGGCATGAATGAATTCAGATGGAGGTGAGCCTGGTTAGCTATGAGACTTCATGGAGAATAGAGCTCTGGGCCTGGAGTCAGGAAGACTTGAGTTCCAATCTGGCCTCAGAAACTAACTCGCTGTGTGACCCTGGACAAATCATTTATCCTCTGCTTCAATGTTCTCATCTAAAAAAATGGGGATAACAGTGCCTACTTTCCTGGGTTGCTATGAGGATCCAATGAGATAATAACTATAAAACACTTAGCACCTGGAATATAGTAAGTGCTATATAAAAGTTAGCTATATATAAATCCAGCCTCAGATACTTACTAACTGTGTGTCCCTGGGCAAGTCCCTTAACCTTTACCTCAGTATCCTCAACCAAGGAATAGTCACATAAATGTACATAAAATGGGGATAATATTAGCCCCTACCTCCCAGTAATATCCCATTTGTGAGAATCAAGTGATATATTTTTGAAACACTTTGTATTGGACCTGACACATAGTAGGTATTTAAAAAATGCTTGATTCTTTCCTTAAAGGAGGGGGAAGGATGTCAGCAGACAGAGATGGGGGGGGGGGCCTCCAGACATGTGCAAAAGTCGGAAGATAACCGGATGAAGCCAGATAACAGCTAGTTTAGCTTGGTTGATGCACAGAGTGTAGGAAGTGGGCTCTACCACCAAATAAGGCTGGAGAGAGAGTTCAGAGCCAGATTATTGAGTTCTTGAATGCCAGGATGAGGTAGAAGAAAGAATCTTTTTTTCTGGGAATCAGCTTGGATTATATAGCTCCAGGTTCACCATTCACTCATGGCAAAGCCTGTCTCTTAATGTCTGAGGTTCAGTTTTCTCATCCATAAAATAAGGGGCTAAAGTTGCTCCCTTTCTGATTCTGGCATTAATGTATACCTCTGTATAGGCAGAAAGAACATCAGTAAGGTAGAGTAACCACAGCAGCAGTGATGTTAAGCTGCATGCATGTGGCAATCACGTTATTGACTAGCTGCAGGACATACATTTTGTTTATCTGGTGGAGAATTGGATTGATAACACTAAAAGTCAAGAGGACCTGGCTTCAAATATTTTACTCTCTATGAGAGTTTATGTAAACTACCTTACTTCTCTGGGCCTCAGTTTCCTCAACTGTAAAATGAAGTTAGACCAGATCTGTGGTATCTGGGCTTCAGTTTCCTCATCTATATAATGAGGTTAGACCAGATCAATCAATCAATCGATCAATAAACATTTATTAAGTGCCTCCTATGTGCCAAGTACTGTGCTAAGCACCAGATGACCACTAAGGTCTCTTGCAAGTTGCAAATGCATAGATTTAGTAGGTTCCATGAACCACTGTCTCACATTCAATTAAATAATGTTCAATGATTAGGGAGGGAGAGATGGAATTGAATTAATCTCATTGGTTCATGTAGGGATTAAATTCACCACCCCAGCTGTGTTGGTGCCACCTCTAAGTATCTACACCTCAGTGTTTAAAAGACCCTGATATAGACACAGACATAGACCAAAGGAGCAGATACTGCATGTGTTCTGGTACTTTGTTTAGTGATTTTCACAAGATCATAGGAACACAGATTTCCAGTTGGGAGAAGTTCACAGGCTTTCAAGTCCAATCTCATCAGAATCCAATCTCATCATTTTGCAACTGAAGAAACAGATGCAAAGATTAAGTGTCTTGACCAAGGCCATACAGATGGTAAGCATTAGAACCAAGATTTTCATCTAGGTCCTCCAATTCCTAACCTAGCTCTTCTCATTTTTTAAGTCCATAACAAAATCATATTAACCTTTGTGAAATTAGTATTAGCTATAAACACTGCCTGTGAAAACCAATTCACCATTATTTCAATCAATCATCTATAAATCTTTATTAAGAACCTATTGTGTGCCAGGTGTTATGCTAAGTTATGGAAACAGGAAGAAAGCTGAGAGGTTTGGATCTTCTGTTTCTTGCATCTTTAGTCTCCTTTTTCTATCTTTAATTTTTTTAAATTAAACCTATGGGGCAGCTAGGTGGTACAGTGGATAGAGCACCAGCCCTGGAGTCAGGAATTCAAATCCAACCTCAGATACTTACTAGCTGTATGATCCTGGGCAAGTCACTCAACCATTATAGCAAGAAAGAAAAAAGGAATCAAACCTGTGATTTTAACGTATAGGGAACTTTCAGAGTGAGGAAACTCACTCTTCCAAAGCAGATCAGCAAACTAGAATTTGCCTGGGCACTAAGAAGTTAAGGACAGCTAGGTGGTGAGAGTGCCAGGTCTAGAGTCATGAAGACCTGAGTTCAAATCCAGTCTAAGACCCAACCTAGCTATGTGATCCTAATCTGTTTACCTCAGTTTCTCATCTGTAAAATGAGCTGGAGAAGGAAATGGCAAACCACTGCAGTATCTTTGCCAAGAAAACCCCCAATGGGGTCAGACACAATTGACAAAACTGAACAATGACAACAGAATGACTGAGAGGTTAAAATTGACTTGCTCAGAGTCCCATGTCCAGCATGTGTCAGTGATGTACTTGAACACAGGACTTCCTGACTCAGTAGCAAGAGCCCCTAGACATCACACACTGCCTCTCTTACAAATTCACAGTAACAACAAAAATTCATGCTTATTTGACCTTGACTACTAATAGCAACACTGTGAGAAAGGCATTGTGCCCCTGCCAAAGGAAAAATAACATGAAGGTCTACAGTCACCATGATGGCCCAGAATTTTTGAGCCAGTTTGTTGAATTGAGTTTCTGACAACTTTTATATGTCATCTCACCAAGCAACTAGGAAAATTACTACTGAGTTATTGAGTCATTTCCGTCATGTCTGGCACTTCATGACCCCATTTGGGGTTTTCTTGGCAAAGCTACTGGAGTGCTTTGCCATTTTCTTCCACAGCTCATTTTACAGATGAGAAAACAGATTCACCCAGGATCACAAAGCTAGTAAATGTCTGAGGTTGGATTTGAACTCATGAGTCTTCCTGATTCCAAACCCAGTGCTCTATCTCCACTGCCCCACTGCCTTACCAAGCTACCTAGAAAAGAATCTTTCCATAGCCATAGACTGTATCCTAACCCTATAATAAGCCATTGTCAGCAGGGAGACAGATGTGAATAGAAGTGAATGTCAAAATAGATATCTGAGCCTCACTTGTAATAAGCAACCCCAAACCTGCCTCCTCCTCTCTCCTCACCTCCATTATCTCTTCTTCTCTAGAGGACAACCATAAACTTAGACATTAGACACAGGGCTCTTTTGGGGGTCAGAAGTACTTTATCTCATACCTCCTAAGTTCCATGCCCTGTTCAAATGCCAGGGTCTTTGCATTTGGAGAGGTATTAATTACACAAACATATACATATAAACGGGTGTGTGTGAAAAAAACCAAATACTGAATTTCCTCATGTCAAAGAAAAGTGAAACTGACACAGATTACAACCCCTCCCCCAACACAAACATTCACCCCCAAACTCTACCCATTGGCTTTGGAGATGATTTTATGAGTTGTGGCTGATAGAATTCACTCCCCGGTAGCCAATCCTTTCTTAATGAGCCTTTCAAATCTCAGCTGAGCTGGTGCTTGGATTAACAGACACACCATCTACCATTCATTCATATATGTTCAAAATCTCTTCGCATTCACCAGATTTCAAATTCTTCAAGAACCATAAAGAGGTTGAATTTTGATAATAATTAAGATATATTATAATAATATAATTAATTGATGTAACTAATCATAAACTTGTACAGAAAGTAGAAAATGCCTGAAATTTATAAAAATAGAAGAGAGAAACAGACAAAAAAGACAGAGAAGTACACACACACACACACACACACACACACACACACACACACAGAAATACCAAGAGATTTAACTTGTATTCCCATATGTCAGGGATAACCAAAAAAAAATAAAATAAAATAAGCCAAAAATGGAACTTACCCATTAAACTTTTCCCTACAATAGATAGACCCTAGAAGGGCCCCAAAGAATAGTGTCCACCTCATGTCCAGGAGGATCAGTCATGTAGTGACTGAGTCAGGCTGTATTTATAAGGAGTCAGAGGTAGACTCAGGCTTCCAAAAATGCAAATATAATTCCCACACCTTTTGCAACCCTTACCATAACAGTCTGGTCCTGTTCCTATCTATATCTATGTGTCTTCCATTCCTATGGGGTGATAAAAGGCAAGGCGCTTGATTTATTGACAAGTCAAGAACTTGCTCTACAGGCTCAAAAAGGTTGACCCAAAGGAGGAGCCCTGCTCCTCCCTGGGCATTTGGACAAGGTGCTTAGTTCGCTGCTACATACTGGAGAGACTTTTCCTTCCCTAGGGCTTAGAGTGATCAGAAGGATAAGACTGAGAACCCTACTATTAACAACAATATAGCCAGCATTTATATGGTGTCCTAAGGTTTGTCTTCAGCACCTAAGAGGGAGATGCTCTTGTTTTTCAGTCATGAACATCTCTTGGTGATCCCATTAGGGTTTTTCTTGGCAGGATACTGGAGTGGTTTGTCATTTCCTTCTCTGCTTGAATACACACACACACACACACACACACACACACACACACGTATGTGTGTACAAATATATGTATGTATAGATAGATAGATTTGTATATCTGGGTGTTGTTCAGTCATTTTTTCAGGCATCTGAGATTCTTCATGACCCCATTTGGGTTTTTGGGTTTTTTTTGGCAAAGATACTAGAGTGGTTTGCCACTTTTTTTTGAGCTCATTTTACAGATAGAAACTGAGGCAAACAGGGTTAAATGACTTGCCCAGAGTCACCCAGCTAGTCAGTGTTGTCCTCTCTCCAGACCTGGCCCTCTAGCCACTGTACCACCTAGCTGCCTGAAGATACTGTTACTTTCCCCCATTTTACATATTAGAGTCCCATAGGACAGGGCTCCTAAACCTGGGATCCATGAATTTGGTTTTGTCTTTTTTACCATTTTGATCATTGTATTTCAGGATAATTGCAGTCCTTTTTTTTACTTCATTCATTTTTTACTTCATTTTTTTTTACTTCATTCATTTAAAAACATTATTCTAGGAAAGGAATGAAACTTGATCAAAGTGACACAGAAAGTTAGGAGCAAAGCTGAAACTCAAAGTTAGGTTTCCCGACTCCCTGTCCAGAGCTTATTTTCTTCATAATCTGGTCTCCTACCCACCTTGTCAGCTAGATAGAGTCAGGAAGATCTGAGTCAACATCTGGTCTCAGACACGAAGCTGGCCTTAGATACATCAGTCCCGGCTGAGTCAACCTGGGTAAGTCATTTAACCTCAGTTTGCCTCAGTGTCTTCAACTATAAAATAGAGATGGTAGTAACACCTACCTCCTCCCACAGTTATTATGAGAATCAAGGAGGTAAAACTCTTGGCACAGTCCCAGGTATACAGCAATCCTCGATCAATGCATATTTTCTACTTACCTTCTTGCCTGAGGCTCTAAGACCTCAGATAACATTTGATATCTTGAAAGACAACCTAGGTTAACATTTCAGAATGGAGCTGCCATACCTCTGCTCCATTTTTACTGGACCACTCACCTCCAGGAGTCTTTGGGGTTTCTTCCCATAGATCTATATTGAGAATCCAAATCTATATGGAGAAAACCTTTTGAATGGGAGAGGTTACTTCACTATTTGTCTAATCCTTTCAGGGACCAGAGGGACAAGACTTTTTTTAATTGGGTCAAAATCCCGGCCACACCCAGACTTGTACTTCTAGGCCACAGAAGGGATCTTTTGCTCACTTTCTAGTTATTTTTATTCCATTCACCTAATAAAAAGCAATTTGTCCTTTTGTCCAGACCTGTCCCTGCCTTGTTCAAGCGACTTTCCTCAGTAGTCTGGAAAGGGCTTTGGAGGGAAAAATATTATTTCTTATTATTTCTAGAGAAACTAAAAAGGAGATTTTTATATGATCCCCTAATTCTAGTGGGAGAGAAAATGTATGTACATATAACTATATGTAAAAGATAAATAAGCAGGTTGAGGAATCAGGAAGCGCCAAGTTCCTTCTAAGCACTGACCGAGTAATTACTTTGTATCTACTTCATATCTGTTTTATATTCGCTTTTATGATTTTATTGGAGTATAGATCTGACCACTTCATCCCCTACCTACTCAGGAAACTTCAGTGGCTCTCTATTACCCCTAGGATCAAATATAAGTCTTTTGGTTTGTCATTTAAATTTCTAAATCACTCCCTTTCTGGCCAACATGATGACTAACCACAACCTCAGCCAACTCATGATGAAATATCTGTATCCTGACTGAGTGGTGATGGGTATGTGTGCGTGTACATATGCGTGCGTGTGTATGTGTGTGTATACATACATATACATACATATAGAGAGAGTGTGTGTGTATGTGTGTATATATATTATATGTATATGTGTATGTGTATATATACGTAGATATATAAAATATCTATGATTATGGGGGGATTTGTTTTGCTTAACTAGCTTAACTATACATGTTTGTTAAAAGGACTTTGCTTTTCTTTCTTTTTCAGTGGGGGTAGGAGGAAGGAGGAGGGAAAGAATGTAGATTTTGGTTGATCAAAAAAAATTATATAAACTATCTTGAGTAACCTCACCTCCCCAATTTTTCTTTTGGAACTTATCCACTTTCTAGTTTTCTTATACGTAACTCCCTTTAAAGAATCCTACTATCCAATTGTCCTGGCTTACTTGATGTTCCACACAAAACTCCTGTCTTGACTTTCCCCCAAACCTAGGATGCATCTCCCTCTTTATACTTCTTCCTTCCTCTTGGAATCCTTGGTTTTCTGCAAAATGCAGTTCAAACATCACTTTCTTTCTATATGAATCCTTTCCTAATCCCCACCAGGAGCAAGGAATCTCTTTTCCAAAGTTATCTTGTATTTATTTTGCATTAACTTGCATATATGATGTATATATTTCTATATGCACATTTTCCTCTCTCTATTTCACCTTTGTTTCTGCACGCACAGAATTCAGCAAAGCTCTGGACTTTACATAATAAATGACCATTGACCAATATGTTTTCTCCCTAATTAAAAATGTAAGTACCCTGAAGGAAGGGATTGGGTTTTTTTGGAGTGGGGGAAGGGGTTGTCTTTATATCCCCAGTGCCTGGCACATAGAAAGCATTTAATAAATTCTTGTTGAATGAATGAATAATTAAATGAATTCTAATATCTTAAAACAGACCAAGAAAGTGAATGTTCACATAGATTAGGCTTTGAGGAGGAAAATGGTCGCACCAAAATCTTGTTTTAAATGAGATTTTAATCATGTGGATTTGTTTCCCTGGCTTATAGTCCTAGAGTGTTAGTATGGATGGTCTCGGACGTGCTCCAGGATCTTCTTGAGGCCCTTCCACGTCTCTTCTGCCGTGGGAAGAATCTGACTCGCTGGCAGGAGGAAGCCATAGCGACCAGTGTCTCTCAGTTCAAAGGCAAAGGAATATTTGATGCCATAGTCATAGGACCAGTCAATGCTCCCCCCACTGGCCTGGTCTGAAAGACAAAACAAGAACATAAATCTGTGATGCCCTCTCCAGGAGCCTTGCCAGTCCAATCCAACAAGCACTCATTAAACATCTAGTATATACAAGGTTTGACAACTAGGTGGTGTAGTGGATAGAGTGCCAAGTCTGAAGTCAGAAGACTCATCTTCCTGAGTTCAAATCTAGCCTCACTCACTCACCAGCTTTGTGACCCTGGACAAATCACTTAACCCTGTTGGTCTCAGTTTCCTCATCTGCAAAATGAGATCAAGAAGGAAATGGCAAACCCCTCCAGTATCTTTGCCAAGAAAACCACAAACAGGGTCACAAAGAGTCAGACACTACTGAAAAATAACTGAACTAAATGTGTAAGGCTGGGGTTACATGTGAGGAGCTGGTCTTCTTCTGACAGCTATGTTGTATTAAATTCCATTGTTTATAATGACCAGTCAGATCCCTTCTTTCCCCACTCCCATCCTTTCTCTTTCTTTCAGATAACTGAGTGGTATTGTCGACAATGAGATAGGAAAGGGCTATTAAAAGTAAGAAGGGCCTGATATTGTATACACCTATATGGAAGTGTTTTCCCATCACCTGCAGTGTCACTGATCTGTTCTCAGGAGTCTCTGATTATTTTCACCTGGCTTTTCTCATAACCTTGAACAGCACTGTTTACCTATTTTTACACTTCTCTGAAGTCAAGCCAAGACACTGAACAAGGTATTTTTCTGTGGGTTTTAGAGACTACAAAGGGAAGAGAATATGCAATGTCTAATTCAGTTTCAAAAAACTTGCACTGACAGGGAAAGAGTGGACACAATAAACATGCATGTATTACCTCCATAAGCAATTTCAGTCTTAGAGTTACATGCATTCTTTCATTCATTCCACAAACATGATAGTACAAGCACTTAGAGAAGCAAAAAGGTAAAACACAGTCCTTTCCCTCAAGGAGTCTACAGTGTAACATGGCAAAGGGGTTATTATGATGATGCTGATAACGTAGGTGACCAGGACAGCCAGAGTCAGAGTTAATGTGGGAAGGTTGCAACAGTGTACAAGCTGGGATTAGAGCAATAGAACACCTAGGGGTCAATCCTTAAAGGGGACGTAGAGAGGACAGGTGGAAGACAGCTGGGTTGGTGCTGGATATTGTTCCAAGGCTATGATTAGGTAAAGGGGTAAAGGTGTCAAAGAATAGGACTAAGTACAGTGATGAGAGTTGTATCAGGAAGGGGCAGGACTGCCGGATAGTTTTGTAAATTCCTTGCAGATCAAGTAATTAATTTGTTTGATATCTCTTGACCATCTATAGCATCCAGCATGACCATCCCTAGTAAGCACACAACAAATACTTGAAATACTGATTTGTTTTTAACCTAAATCACTAAAATTACTTGTCTTTGGTCTCTCTGGGACTTTATCTCAGGATTTCATGTTATAACTTTTTCTGCTAAGGAATCCATTGGGTTCTAAAAAATTAGTGGGAGGTGCCACCTCATACCCAATAAAATTAACCAAGATAATAAAAGACAGAAATAATCAACACTGGAGATTCTGTAGGAAAACAGATGCACCATTAGATTTGATGGAGCTGTAAATAGGTACAATCAGTCCAGAAAACAATTTGGAATCATGCTAGAAAGTGACTGAACTATCCATACTATTATTGAACCAGTGATCCTACTATTAGTCATATACTCCTAATAAGGTCAAAGTGAAGAAGAAAGGTTCCATATAGATTAAAATATGAAGAACTACAATTTTTGGGGTGTCAAGAAAGTAGGTTTGGGGATGGATCAGCAAACTGGAATATGTGAATGATTACGCAGTAACAACAAGTAATATGAAGAATTCAGAAAAGCATGGGAAGGTTTGTTTGAACTGATGCAGAGGAAAGAAAACAGAACCAGGAGAACTATACACAATAACTACAGTAATGTAAGCAAAGGTATCACTGATTCAAAGCTAAGAGGTTCCTCAGAAGCCATCTAGTCCAATCCCCTCATTTTTTAGATGCGAAAACTGAGATAGGAACAGGATTTATGATTTCAGTGGTACAGGGAGCTTCTTCTACCTACACAACTAAGTCATTTCTATATAACTTACCATTTTAAAGGGAGGACCTATGCTTCCAGTGGTACAGGGAACCCCTTCTACCTATGCACTTCTATATAACTTATCATTTAAAAGGAATGTCTAGAGATTTACCTAGGGTCACATAGCCAGTAAATGTCAGAGGGGGGACTCAAACTCAATTCTTCTTGCCTTTGAGGCAGGCCCTTTAACCCCTTGATACCACCACTGCCTCCATGTAGGGAATGTCTGAACAACAATGCTATTAAAGGGAAGCTGGTATCAAACTCAATAACCATTTGTGGTCCCAAAGTATGTTGGGAAAGACACTTCTTTCTTCTGATAGAGAGGTGGGAAACTCTAGGTACAGAAGGGATCAGAGAGTGTTACAGTGTCATTGTCAGTTTTCCTGAATTATTTCTCTTTGTTACCAGTAAGAGTCTTATATAAAGAAGAGATGTGATATAATGGAGGTGTAAAAAAAAAGATTAATAAAATTTCAAAAAAGAAGAATCAAGACTCCATCAGAAAAGAGTTACAATACACTGAGGGGTCAGGAGAGCTGAATGACCACCTATCAAGAATATGGTAGACAAGGGATATTGGTGACCTTGCACAGCCCTCCCTCACTCAAATCCAAGTCAATTGCAAGTCATATGGCCATCTTGATGCCATGGTCCCCTTTGAGAACCAAGGACAAACATACAACAACAAAACAAGGGATTCACTCATTGGATGGGAAGTAAGACCAGTTACTTTTTGAGGCTCCCTACTGCTTTGTAGGATAAAATAAAAAGCTCCTTAGCTTAACATTGAAATCCCTCACTGGTCTGACTTCAACTCTCCAACCTACTCTTCTAGTCTTGTTGTTGAGGCATTTCAATCATGTCCAACTCTTCATGATGCCATTTGGGTTTTTCTGGCAAAGATACTGGAGTGGTTTGCCATTTCCTTCTCCAGCTCTTTTTATAGATGAGGAACTGAGGCAAACAGGGTTAAGTGACTTGCCCAGAGTCACACAGTTAGTAAGTGTCTGCGGCCATATCTAAATTCAGATCCTGTTGACTCCAGCACTGGCACTTTATCCATTGCACCACCTAACTTGCCCCACTTCTGGTCTTATACATTACTCTATTTCATATGCTCTGTGTTTCCAATCAAACTGGACAATCAGTTGTTCCCAACTTCATCATCACTATTTACTACCCCTATACCTGGAACATATTCCCTTCATATCTTAAAATCCTTCTCTTCCTTCAATGTCCAGCTCAAGAGCCACCTCCCTCATAAAGACTTCCTTGATTTCCCCAGCTAAAACAATCATTCTTAGCTTTATTCCAAAACTTTGTACCTCTCCTGTGCCCTTAGTACATTCTATCTGTTATTATAACTATCTGTGTAAATGCTGTCATTATTAGGCTGTAAGTATCATTTGTTAGGGACTGTGCCCTTCCTCCTCCCCTGCCCTTCCCCCCTCTTTATATCTCTAATGCTTAGCACAGTGGTTTGCAAGTAGAAGATAAATGTTGATTTGAATTACTTTTAAAGTGCCTTTAATTGTGACTTAATGATTCTTTGAAAGTGCCCCCAGAAATTGTTCATTGACAAAGCACCTATTAGTTAAATGCCTGGTGCACTTACTAGTTGGGGACACAGCACCCAGGAATGTCTTTCTAGCCATAGAAATATAACCACTTCTTGGGTGGAGTAGAACAGGTGTTCTACTCCTCTACAGGAGAGCATCATGGCATCATTGGACAGGAAGTAAGGTACATGATTTCATTGACACAAATATGCACAATGCAGTGATTGGTCAAGTTGAAATGAAATCAGGGAAACGGGATCAGCTCTAGTTATGTAATACAGTAAGAATGTATCTGAGCCTCAAACTGATCAAGAAGGTACTTACGCTTCAGCTCACAGCAGTCCCTAGAGCCTGACTGGAATATTGCTACATTATTATTAACTGGAAATTTTTTAGCCTGTCATGGAGAAACTTTGAAAAGTCAACCAGATTCTCAATGTAAGCAATGTAACTTATTTGTAAAGGAATGTAGAGCTGAAATTGATGAGAGCTGGCAACAGAAGCTGATCTAGTCAACTACTTTAGACATCTACCACTAGATCAGCCAATCTAGTCATGTTGCCCTGCTTGGCATCTCAGTCACTTATGTGTTAAGTCCTATCCATGTCACTCCTCATAACTGATGGTTGTTACCCCTCAGTCACAGCATTTAGGGCTCCAGATGAGTAAATTGGGGTGTTCCCCCCCAGTACCCTTCACTGGATAGGAAGGTGGTAAAAGATGCTGGCAGTGACTGGTGACTATGTCTCTGCTTCCTTGAACTCTCACTTTGGGAACAGAATGATAAACTTTATGATAAAACATGATGATTATGATATTTATGAACAAAATGACAAACATAACAGATGGTTTAAAAAAAGTTTGGAGAGAAACACAATCTTAGGTTCTTCAGTCAAGATGGCAGAGTAGAAGGATGGACCTGTAGAAGCTTCCAGCCCCCCCCCCAGCCCATAAAATACCTGTAAAAAATGACTCTAAACAAATTTTAGAGCAACAGAAGCCACAAAACGACTGAGTGAAAGAGATTTCCAGTCCAAGGCAGCCTGGAAGGCCAACAGGAAAGGTCTATTGCACTGGGCACCGAACAGAGCACAACCCAGCCTTGGTAAAGTGGTGCAGCAGGGACAGGACCAGAGTAGACTTCAGGGAGCCAGCAGCAGCAGCTGCAGTTCCCAGATCCCCCAACCCACAAATACCAAAGACAGTTTCAAAGGTCAGTGAGAAAGCTCTTTCACCTGAGTGAGAAGAGAATGTAGTCTGGTCCCGTCAACAGCAGCCACTGCAATGGCAGCATCCATTTCCGGAGCCCTTAGCTTAAAGACCGTGGGGGAATTGAGCAGCTGATATAGGTCTCAGCCCTGAGTGGTGGCCCTGGAGTGAGGAGGAGCACTGGCTGGCATGGTGGAGCTGGTGGAGGCTCTGAAGAGGGAATTCTACTTGCAAATCCTGGGCAAAAAAGCTTGTGGTAGCTTCCAGACCAGAGCATAGGCCAGGAAAGGAGTAAACTCCTCTGCTTTGATTGTGCCACTTTGGAGGAGCTGAGAACTTATTGGTCCCCAGAGTATACCCTCCTCTTGACAAAGGACTCAAAAGTCAAGTAACTGGCTGGGAAAATGCCCAAAAAGGGGGAAAAAAAATAAGACTATAGAAAGCTACTTTCTTGGTGAACAGGTATTTTCTTCCATCCTTTCAGACGAGGAAGAACAATGCATACCATCAGAGGAAGACATAAAAGTCAAGGCTTCTGCATCCAAAACCTCCAAAATAAATATGTAATAGTCTCAATCCATGGAAGAGCTCAAAAAGGATTTTGAAAATCAAGTAAGAGAGGTGGAGGAAAAATTGGGAAGAAAGGAGAGTAATGCAAGAAAATCATGAAAAGTGAATCAACAACTTGCTAAAGGAGACCCAAAAAAATTCTGAAGAATTTAACACCTTTAAAGATAGGCTAACTCAATTGGCAAAAGAGGTCCAAAAAACCAATGAAGAAAAGAATGCTTTATAAAGCAAAATTAGCCAAATGGAAAAGTAGGTTCAAAAGCTCACTGAAGAAAATAGTTCTTCAAAATTAGAATGGAGCAGATGGAAACTGCTTTATGAGAAACCAAGAAATTACAAAACCAAACCAAAAGAGAAACACAATCTTAGTGACCATGAGAAGAAAGGCCAATACATTTGCCCTTTTTCTTCTATTGGATGTGGTAACAGGATCAACTCTGATATTCCCCTGAAATAGTCTGCTTACTTGGACCAAAGGCAACAAAAAATACTTATTTCAGGAGAGTCACTGGATCTGTGAGCATCCTGTGAGCATCCCCAACAAGATACCTGATTTCCTGCTCTGTTTACAAGAAAGAAAATATACCTTAGGGGTTTTAAAGCAAAACTAGAGGGAGTCATAGAGATTCCCTAGTAAATATGGGAAATGCTGATGCCTTCCCCATCTCCAGATGAGTATAGAACTCTAGGAATACAAAGGACTTCCCAGAGTTTTTTTTTAGTTTTGCTCCAAAGTTCCTTTATCTCCCACCTTCTCCACAATCAGTAAAGCCAAATGATTGACCTAGAACATAACTATTTGTCCATCTGAATCACCTTTTAAAGTGTCCCAAAGAATCTTTTCTTATGGACACAGGACCCAGACCATGAGCCTTAGCAGTCATCAGCTTCATTTTCAGGAAAGAAAAAAATTAATAAAACAACACAGCCTGAGTTAGAATGCTGAATCACATTTGCACCAAGGAAAAGCTAGAGAGCAACAGGCCAAAATGTGACTGTTTTGTTCCCTCTAGTGGCAAGTAGGTGTTTGATGTCTAAAAATGAAAAGAGCTGCTTCTGAAAGCACTGTGTTCTCCAACACCAGATGTCTTCTAATGGAGGTTAGATAACCATTTGTTGAGAATACAATGGAGAAGATTCACACTTCAGATTGGACAAGATTACAGAGGTGTCCAACTTGACTGCTACAAAACTAGAGAGTGTTCTAGAAGCAGATTAAAATTTAATTGGAAAATGTTTAACAAAATAAATAAAAATGCAATACAACATAGTGTTAATTTGCAGTTTTCTAAGTCAATATGCAGCCCACAGGGATCTGTTTCTACTTGAGTTAGACCATTGGACAAATGATCTCTGTGATCATGCCTACCCTTAAGATTCTCTGACAAGTGTGCCACAGAACACATTCTCTCAAATTTCTGGGAATATCTTTGTCCAAGCCACTATTCAGCTTGTAGAGAAGTCCTCTCATGGTTGAGTTGTAAATAGCAACGTTGGGTTTCATAGGTTGGAGGAATAATCCCTTTTATGTTCAAAGACCAAGATCACGACATATATGGTGACGTATTTTCAAATCTCCAGGCCCATAAAATACTTACAGATGACAGAACAGATTGGTCCCACTTTGTACTTGGTTCCATAAAGGGATGTCAGAGACTCAGCAGCTATTTGGGCCACTTCATTCTAAAGTGAGAGAAATAGGGAAAGAGTTCCTGAAACTTCACAATTCTTGCTTGATAAGGTATCCAATGGTTCAGAGAATGGGGACTTCTGGTTAATTGAATTACCAGGGAGTATTTTGGTTTTAAAATCTTGGTTTTGAAAATATTGTTAGTTTAAATTTATCTGTCAAACCTCTCCTGTGCCCTAGATACATTCTCCCTGGTATCATTCATTTTTGTGAATGCCATCATTATTAAATTATAAATTCCATGAGGGGAAAACTGAGCCTTTTCTTTCACCCCCATCTTTGTATTCTTATTACCTAGCTAAGCCTAAGGGCACAGCTAGGTGGCAAAGTGTATAAAGCTCTGGACCTGGAGTCAGGAAGACTCATCTTCCAGAGTTCAAATCTGGCCTCACATTTACCAACTGTGTGACCCTGGACAAGTTACTTAACCCTGTTTGCCTCAATTTTCTCATTTGTAAAATGAGCTAGTAAAGGATATGGCAAACCATTCCAATGTCTTTGCCAAGAAAACCCCCAAATGGGGTCACAAAGATTCAGACGTGACTGAAAAATGACTGAACAACAAGCCTAGTACAGTGAACGTAATTAAATCTTTTTTTTTTTGCTGACTAGGGGTTACTTTTACCAGTTCCCATTATATAGAGAGATACATGAAGAAGGTATAAGAGATTAGGTTGAATGGGACCCCAGAACATACCTTGACAGTTTTTGTATATGTTTGTTTCATTTTTGAAATAAAGCATTATTTTGGCTCAATTACCTGTGACCCAGCTTTTCCCTAGAAACTGTTGACAGCAAAAAATGTTAATTTAACTAAGGATTCTAAATGGCTGGTTCTAATTGTAGTTACAGTTTACATTTAAAAAGCACAGTTTTCAAATTTCTTTATATATTCTCTTCCTTGGTTGTAACAATGACCTTATAAAAGAAGTAGTGGAGATGTCAATATTCTCATTGTTTAGACAAGGAGACTGAATCACAGAGTCAAAGTCACACAACTAATAAACGACAGAGCTGAGACCCAGTCCCAGATTTTAATTGAGATTTTACTCAACCTGTCTGTAAGAAGCACTACAAGCTCTCAAGACTACACCATTGGCTGGATTCCAACAAGTGGGACAAACTGTAGGTCTCACATAGCATTATTTATTTCTTTTGTGCTTCAAAGTTGCTGGCAAGTAACCCCTCTGACAGTTAAAATGATTAGTGTGTCCTATTCTGCACCACATCCTTAAAATAGAGATTTTTCAAAATGTGTTTGCCAAATTTTGTTGTTGGATTGCTTAGTCGTGTCCAACCCTTTAGGGATTTTCTCGGCAAAGATATTGTAGTGGTTTGCCATTTCCATCTCCAGCTCATTTTATAAATGAGGAAACTGAAGAAAACAAGGGTTAAGTGACTTGCCCAGGGTCACACAGCTAGAAAGTATCTGAGACCAGATTTGAACTCAGGAAGATGAGCACTCTATCTGCTATGCCATCTAACTACCCCAAAATCAAAATATGTTCACATGATTTTCTTTTTTATGTTTAAGAAAGCTTGGTCTTTAATTTAAAAAGCACCCTTCAATATCATTATCTTAAGATGAGGTTGTCACATTTCTAAGCACCACCTGATGTGTGAAAGAAGGAAAAAAAACAGAGCCTTTCCAACTTGTACCTTCAGGTTGGAAAAGTGGGTGTTTTCATCTTATCTCAAACTTGAAAAGCAAATAATAGAAGCAAAGCAGCCAAGAATATATTAACAATTCTAGGAAGAGCAAATGACTCACCAGCTCATCAAAGTCATCTGACCTGGTGCATTTGTACCCATAGGGGTACATGAGCAGCTGGGAGTAGCTGTGGAGGGTGATGAAGGCTTTGATTTCTCCATGGCTCTTAATGAAGTCCACAATGGATTTCACTTCAACTTCTGAGTTGGCACTTGGTCCATGGTATGAGTCAGAGCATGGATTGTTACTGGCTCCAGGGCCTGTTGACAATTAAAATATATTCAAAGGAAAACTCAATTTCAAGGAGATAGAAGTCATTAAAGTTTTCCTCAGGGAACCCAATAATCAGTTGTAAGAGGGCAGGGCCAAGGAACCACCTACAGGAAATTATCAAGAGGTAAGACTTTGACCACCTCTCTATACTCTTTGGAGGGCAGCTAGGTGGTGCAGCAGATAGAATGTCTGTCTGTGATGCCTTCTCCAGGCTCCTTGCCAATCCAATCCAACAAGCATTCATTAAATATCTAATACATGTAAAGCTGGGCACCAAGGTGGCACAGTGGATAGAGTGCCAGACTGTGGAGTCAGGAAGATTCAGCTTCCTGAGTTCAGATCCGAGCCTCAGACACTTACTAGCTGTGTGACCCTGGGCAAGTCACTTGATCTTATTTGTCTCAATTTTCTCTTGTGCAAAATGAGTTGCAGAAGGTAATGGCAAAACATTCCATTATCTTTGCCAAGAAAACTCCAAATGGGGTCACGAAGAATTGGACATGAATGGAAAATGACTTTCATGGGAGCTGAAGAGGACTACACTGGTCCATAAAACTTAGGACTGAAAGGTTACTGTAGAGAGCCTCCAATTGAATGGCACTCATTTTACACAAGAGGAAACTGAGACCCAGCGTGGGCAAATAGCTCTCCCGAAGTCACACAGGGATTAAGTGATAGAGACAGGATTCCAATTCAGGTTCTCTGTTTCCAAATCTAGGCTTGCCTATGAGAAAGACAAGACATAAAACCATGTGTCCCGTTCTTAGTCCAACAAAAATAGTTCACAGCACCTGAGTAGGGAGTTTACACAGGACTTTTAAAATTTATTTGGTTTTTCCAGATAGGTTATTGTAAAGAAAAGAGGAAAAAAACAAAACCAAAAAACTTCTCCCACCTCCGAAGCCTGCATCCCAGTTTCGGTTTGGATCAACACCAACACAGAGGCTTCCAGAAACTTTGGACCGCGTCTTCCGCCACATGCGATTCTATGAAACCCAACCAAGAAAACATAAAAAATGGCCCAGGCATAGAAGAATCCTCCCTTGGAACTTCCCCAGTTTCTCCACTACTTGTGGACTAGGGATGGTCTTGAAGTGAGCGCTTGTGGCTACAGAGAAACAGGTGTCTGATTGCAAAGATACTTGTCCCCATCATCTAGTCTTTCTCTTCTCTGCTGTCTGGCCTAGGTGACAGGTTAAACCTACGTCTCTTTAAACAACCTACAGACAATAGGTTTGTAGTTTGGACAGTTTTCGTTTTTTGATCTTTCTTGAAGGGCACTTATGTAGTGAAAACATGTTTCTCAGTATGATCTTTTCTTAAACTGGGTAATTTTCTAATGTCTCCTAAATCTTATTTCACCATTTCAGGGTCTAACTTTGACAAGTAATACAGTTTTAATTTTCCGTGGAAATTTACTAGACACTTTGCTAAAGCAATTTCCCAAGCTCAGGCTGTCCCTGACTACGTATTCTGGTAGGCTACCATCTTTAGCATAGGACCAGCAGTGCCAAGAGGGTCACGAAGCTGGAGTATTAGGTGGCATTTGGAGATAAAGCTGTAGTGGCTCAAATATCCAAGGGGAAATGTCCTATCCTCCCTTTAAGGTCAGGGAGAAACACTCCCCTACTCACTTTAAGGCAAGGAGGTATACTTTGCTTCTATATGGCTGACCAAAGTGGGGAATATCCCAAAAATAACCCGATCCTATATAAACCATACTGAAACCCCTAACCAGTGTGTAATCACTGATAGTCCTTGAACTGCCTTATGGTCTCCCACTTTTGGCTGAAGACCAGAGAGCTCCCTCCTGGTCCCTCAAAGGTCATTTAACCTTTGAATGGAACTCCTGGAACTTGACCCACTTTCCACTCCCTGATCCCCAGTTAGATTTAGATGCTGCTGCTCTGCCTGTCCCTGGAAGCACTGCTGCCTACCCATGACTGACCTCCTGACCTCCTGTAGTGACTGTTGGAGACATCCCTTCTTGACAAAATCCAAATGAGCCAACTAGATGGGCAAGTCTAGCAGGAGCCACAGATACCTCCCCTTCATTCATAAGCCACTGAGCAGAGTTATGACTAAGTGTCCTGACCACTGTACCCCCATAGACAGGGATGAACAGGCAGCATCAGTGCTATCTCCCACTTTCTTAGAT
The DNA here is from genome assembly GCA_028658325.1 of Potorous gilbertii. Taxonomy (NCBI): domain Eukaryota; kingdom Metazoa; phylum Chordata; class Mammalia; order Diprotodontia; family Potoroidae; genus Potorous; species Potorous gilbertii. The sequence continues at coordinate 95,018,126 of CM053770.1, forward strand.
AGAAGCAAGAGCCAGGCCACTTATGGCTCAGTGGTAGGGACTCCTTATACCCCATCCTCTTAACTCACAAACCTTTTATTCACTCAGCCAGGCAACCATATCAATATCCTGATGAGCATGGTGCTGTGATTCAGGACTCAAATGCAAAGAAAGGCTTGGCTGGCGAACCTTGGGATTCAAAGGGATCCATAAATTGCTGAGCAAGACTAGGACTGGGACCCTCAGCAGTTGCCTATCCTGGTGAGCATGACACTGTGATTTAAGATGTGAAAGCAAGGACTGGGGGTCCCAACTTCATACCTCAGTGAAAGGAAAATCCTTTTCCCCTTAGATCTATAAGTGTGACTAGGGACTCTGGCTGCTGTTACAAAAACCAGGATCTGAACCACATGCTCAGCTATGGCTAATCAATCTTTCCCTCTAGTGACCAGAGCAGGGTTCCTGCCCTCTAGTAATGAAATACAAGTAGCATTGCTACCATCAAAATACCTTACCATAGTGATGTGTGACTTTTGGGAAACACTTTCAGATGGCTCTGGTGATGGTGGCATTAGAAAGCATCATATCTGCATACTTGAACAGAGCCATGATTCTACTGGTCTATGTACTCTCCTCACCCAATTCAAATCACATCCGCTCCTCCTCTTCTCATCTTGGACAGTTCACATCCTCCTTGGTGGATCTATCCATTGCCTTCATCTTATGCCTTTAATATCTCAGGTGTTCCAACATGTCATCTAGTGCATTGACCTGTTATCTCTCATTCTTGCTACATGACTGGTGCAACTCCCTTTCTGATTTTACATATTAATAACCTCATTATATCACCTACCTAAGTTCAATCACAATTTATTTGTCTGGGAGTGTACTTCTTCACTTTGCTGTCATTCCTACTACTGAATCATGGAGATGATTAGAAGTTCACTCAGCTGCCCACATGAAAACCACCCTCCGGAAGAGCAGTCAAAGAACTCTGTGGGACTGAGACTGCTCCTAACATTATTTTGGACTGGAAAGACAAAATTCTAGGCCCTTCTACGTGGCTGATCTCAGAATGAAATGAGCTCAGTAGACTTAGGAAAAGCCCAAAACAGAAAGATCAGTTTCATCCCCTTTTGTTTTTGAAGACCACACATATTTTCCTACATCCTCTAGCTATTACTGAAGAGTCAAACAGGGGTTGCTTACTTTGGTGTAAGAGAAGACATATCCATCTGGGTTTGTAACAGGCAAGAGGAAGATATCCATTGTATCCAAAAGGGCTGTAATTGATGGGTCCTTTCCATAATCAGATGCAATCTAAAGGGAGACAAAATGCTAACTGTAGGATCACTTTTCCAAGAAATCCAGAGATATAATATTCTAGTTATATTTATAAAAGTGTGAGCTACAGCTATCCTGGTGTTATTGAGGGTTCTCAGGGTATTCTGTTGTCTGGTCTTATGTAGAATGTTTATCATAAATATGTTTAACATGACTGCACATTTATATAACCTAGATCATGTATAACCTTATCATCTTGGGAAGGAGGTAGGGGAAGGATGGAGAAAAATTGGTAACTTAAAATCTTATAAAAAATGAATGTTGGAAACTATCTTTACATGTAATTGGAAAAAATAGAATATTAATTACAATTAAAAAGAATGTTTATCATAAAATAGTATAATTTCTTTTGTTTCTGGCCTGAATTACTTACATATTTACAACTTAATTTAAAAATAGACATCACTTTAGTGACGCAGAATGGTATAGTAGATAAATGAAAAGTCAAGAAGGCCAAGATTTAAATCCTATCTCTAATACTGTGTGACTGGAGACAGGTCATTTAGCCTCTCTTGGCTTCAGTTTCCCCATCACTAAAACAGAACTAATAATACCTCCTTTACAGGGATGTTGTCAAATGAAATAACATATGTAAAGTTTTTTTTAAAGTACGAAATATCATTTGTCGTTATCATTACTGGAAGGACCTCAGAAGTTATCTAAGGCATGATCCTCTCTATATCCCTGACCAATGGTCATCCAGTCTTGGCTAAAAGACCTCCAGTGACAGGGAACTTACTAGCTACTGAAGCATCCATTCCAAGGCTAGCTTCAGTAAGAAATTCTATCAACCCAATGACCAACCACGATTCTAAAGGTCCCATGATGAAAAACATTCTATCCACCTCCTGACCAAGAGGTCAAAGATTCAGCATACAGATTGAGATGTGTATTTTTCAGATATGTCCAACTTGTTTTACTTGACTATGTATATTTGTTACAAGAATTTTCTTTTTCTCTTCTTTTTTTAGGGGACAAGAGGCAGGATAAAAAAAATAGATTTGTTGTTTTTAAAATACATTAAAATAAAATTTAAAAATATGTAGGAAGTTGCTTAATTGAGTCCAAGTCTTTCTCCATCCACTCATAAAATTCCATTCATTTATCCTACTTTTGCCCTCTGAGGGCAGGTAGACCTTAGACCTTGGGTGAGTCACTTCACCCTATTGACCTCTGTTTCTTCACCTGTCAAATAAGTTGGAGGAGGAAATGACAAACCACTCCAGTGTCTTTGTGAAGAAAACCCTAAATGGGGTTTTCTGACACAACTGAAAAAACTGAAAAATAGTAACAGAAAATCTTGAGCAAGTCCCAGCAAATTATAGTTTTACCATCTTTAAAATGAGAGGATTGGACTACATGATCTTTAAGGTCCGTTCTGGGTCTCACCGTTAATACATCAATAGCCCTTCTCCAGACCTATCTTTCTTAAGACCAAATGACTAGATATGCACATGGTTTCTGAGGTGTGGGTACAACTCTAATCTGACACATTGTAGAAACAAAAGCAGAAAAGAGATTGTTGAATGGATTATGGGCATGTCAGTTTTGATTGCTTTTTTAATGCATGATATGATCATTTATGTTTAAACTAGTATGGCCACTGGTACTATCCATGTGGAGGAGTCAGATGTGAACTTAAAAAAAATAAAATCTATAGTTTTGGGTGAAATGACCTGATTGGCTGTCCACAGTGCTGTAGCTTGGGTAACCCACTCTCGGGCGTGGATCCCAGCATCTAACCAGATGGCGGGCTTGTTTGCTCCAGTGCTAAACTGTAAAACAAAAGGTAAAATGTGAGACCTTCCCTATCTCCTCAAATTCTGTTCTTATTCCTTCCTCCTTTCCCATGACCCCCTTCTCATTCACTTTCTTTCCCCTGGTTCATTTACTTTTTAGAACACAGGATAGAATTTTATTTGAACATTGATGTTTCTGACAGTTTTTGATTAATTATAGGCAATTCTATTCCCTCTTTGTTGGTTAAAAATGTAGCATTTACACTATCACCTTACAGTTGAGTCTTGTTTTTAAGAAACCAGAACAGAATAACAAGGGAAATCACAGAATTCATCTCCTTTGAGGTCTTTAAATTATGAAAGCTACTGTATTTAGGGGATGATTTATGATATCCTTCATGAAGACAGTTTGGAATGGGTGGGATAATTTCTGGAGGCCTGGTACAGATTAAGATTTATCATTTAATAGAGTCAATACCTTTGGAAATTGTATCAGCAGGCTCTGGGAGAGGAGACCAGGGAGATGGAAAGGTGAAATATTTGGGTGCTATCAGTTTCCTTTTCTGGCTAGTAATCTAACCCTATGTGTTAAGACCCATACCATTCCCATTGTCCCTCACATTTTAAGATTTGGAATGATCTTCAACTTTCTAGTCTCCATGATCAAGGCCTACTGTTTCTCCCTCAGGAATCTCTTTCATTTAGTCCTTCTTTCTCTAGTAAGGGACTACATTACTGTCTTGAATACTGATGTAACTTCTTAACAGATCTGCCTGTCTCTAATTCCCCCTCCCCATCCTTTTTGCTCATCTTTCAGTAAGACCACCGGTTTGATTATTCTTATGCAAAGATCCAGTCACATGACTCCTCTGCTGAAAAATCTGCCATCCTCTTGTCTGTCAAGTGAAATTCCAATATCTTTGCCTGGCATTGAAGGCCACCGACCATCTGACACCACCCTACCTTTCCAAACTTATCTCATTATCACTCCCCTCCACACATGCTACATTGCAACAAAATCATACTGCTCTCTGCCCCCCCTGAATAGGCCCTGTAGGGCCTCAGAAAACTCCCACCCCACTAAACAAATAAGCCCCTGGTAAAGCTCAGATCCCCTGAGTCACTCAGTTGAAGTGAAGAATTCAGTAAAAACCCCTCTTCCCACTACCTGGGAGTTTGAATATCTAGTAGTCACCAATTTCCTAGATGTTCTCCCCAGCAGCAATCCTTGAACTTTGACCTGTACTCCAGGCTCAGGTTCCCCTTTCCCTTTCCCAATATCTATCTGGTCTTGCTTGACCAAAGTAAGAACCTTATAAAAGTCCACCAGGCTTTCTCAGTTTAGGCATCCCAGCAGGACCTTCCTGTTTCCATCTTTCCTGACATCCACTCATATTTTCTCTTAATAAAGCTGACTTGCTTTACTTCCTTAGCCAGTTCTTATCTTGTGTTGTGTTCTGTCTTATAAGCCTTGCTGTACCTTGGAATCCTTAACCTCACTTCAACTACATTAAGACTCCTCTTGTCAGGAAGACTCATCTTCATGAGTTTAAAGGTGTCCTTAGACACTTCCTAGCTGTGTGCCCTTGGGCAAGTCACTTAACCCTGTTCACCTCAGTTCCTCATTTATAAAATGAGCAGAAGGAAATGGCAAACCACTCCAGGATCTTTGCCAAGAAAACCCCAAATGGGGTTGTGAAGTGTCGAACATGACTGAAAAACAACTGAGCAAAATTTTCCTTTTTCTAAGTCTGTACTCATGCTATCCCCTATGACAGGAACACCCTCCCTCACCATTTTCACCTATTGAATTCCTCCCCAATTTTTAGAGCTGCCACCTACGTGAAGCCTTCCCTGATCACTCCTCACTCCACCCTAATTTCAGGTGATCTTCCTTCTCATGCCTCACATTGAAAACCAAAACACCAATTTGCAACTCTTTTAATATAATACATATTACTATATGTTATATAAAACATGAATGTATTATAATATAAATATAATACATAATGTTGCACATTAGTGTTTGTATCTTATTCAATTAATCAAGGAAATCACAATAGTCCCCTATTAAACTGATTCATGAAGGCGGGGGGGGGGGCTATCTTATACATATTTTGTGTTTTGCCCAATATCTAGTAGAGTGCTCTCTTTCCATAGGACTTATAAATTTTTGTTGAATAAATGGATTAATGAATAGTCATATCTCCCCTAGTAGACATAACTTCCTTAAACATAGGGACTGTCGTCTTTCGTCTATCTCTCCAACTCCTAGCCCATATTTTACCCATCATGGAGACCAATCAATGTTTGTTGAATCTTCATAATACCTAGCTACTGTTTGGAGAGGAATAAGCAACCCACTGGAAATGTCTAACCCATTTAAATGCAGGGTACCTTAAGTACGTTCATAGGCCGTTTTTCAAAAGAATATCCTATTTGCAGTTTGCTCACTAGATCCGGGTACTGCTCAACAAGGTTATCCATTTCTTGGAAAATCTGAAATTTTAAGAGTACAGATTTGTTAAATCAGCTAACATTTCACCTGAAGATGATTTTTTCTTTCCTCATCCCATTCCAGCAGTGCATTGGTACCAACAGCAGTTTGGTTAGCTGTACATTTACAGATATTAATGTTCTAATTTGAAATAGTTAATAATGAGTCACATACTTCTACTCAGGTTCAAATCCCAACTGAAAAAAATAGAACCATTTTGTAGCAGAAGGAGAAATATATTTTCTTATCTGCATGATAAGAACATATTTCTATCTTAACCACTCCAACTTTCTAAAATGCCTTCCTTATCTCCTTAAACAGAAGAAATTAAACACAATTTTCAGTACAATTATTCTGTAAAATTTAAGTAATATTCCTTAGAATGTTAACTCTCTGAGGACAGATTTTGGTTTTGTCTTTATATCTTTGCCTACGTATCCATCTATGTGTCTTTGCACATGGTAAACACCAAATGTTTGTCAAATGAAAATAAATTACATGTTCTTAGTGATGTTCTTTCTTCCTCTCTCCATACGCTACTTTCCCTCTCTCCCATCCTTATTCTCAGACAGAGCTTCCATATACCTGTTGAGAGCACCAGAAACAGCTGGCAGATAAAGTCAAAGAAATGAAAGCAGTAGGATCACCCCAGGTATTCCCCATAGGTACCAGTTTAGTGGCCTGATCCTTAGCATTTTCCTAATTTAAGGACTCATTTTTTCAGATCTGATGGAAACAAACTATCCGAATGCAAGTATTCTTAACTTTTTTTGTATCATGGACCTCTTTGGCAGCCTAGTCAAGCTTACACACTCCTCAGAATGATGTTTTTAAATGAATAAAATAAAATACATGAGATTACAAAGGAAGATAATTATCCTGAAATCAGTATTAAAATACTTTTAAAAAAAGAAAAGAAAAACAAGTTCATGGATGCCAGATTAAGAGCCCTTGATCTAGAGTTTCAGGGAAGAAGTAGGGGAGCTCCTTAGAAAGCTGACTACTGGAACGAGGAAAACTGTCCACTTCTTAAGGTAAACAGCCTAAAATAAAAAAATTCACCTCTTCCAAGGTATGGTAGGTTCCAAAATTGAAGCTGCCACTTCTTTCTTTTCTTCGATGAAAAAGCATCTCATCATTCTCTTTGTCCAGTAGAGCCTAGGATATAAATCACTTCCATTTATATTCTGTTTGTGACCAGCCATTGGAATATGAGCAATAATGAAACAAGTAGGAATTGGAGAAAATGGACAGAAAACTTAAGTAAAGTAAATGACAACTCAGGCCCTAGCAACCCCTTCTTCCTCTTATTGTACATGATGGCTATGGTGCTATACACTGACCTCAAAGGATGATCAGTATCAAACTTCAGGCAACGTTTTACCAGCAGTTTTCTTGGTTAGAAAAGGCAAGAGCTAGTCAATGGAAGGAGAATTCAAGCTAGCTAAATCACTGTACGTCAGAGACATCCATAGTCAAATAAGTGGTTGACTTGTGTAATGATAAAGGACTATGCCTCTGTTGGAAGAGCCAAGGGATTTTGTTTCCACTTCCACAAATCAAAATTGATTCATTTTGTAGCAAAGGGGAAGCAGGTACTGCTGAAAAAACCTGAGGCTTTCATATAAATAGACCTGTGGTCATAGCTCCTTAGCTCTATGCACACCCAGAAAGTTATGTTCTTATCTCCTTCATTATCTGCAGATTTCACTCATAAGAAGATGGAAGGGAGGTTCCCACCTTCCATGGGGTGACTATACCCATTGAAAAGGGGTCAATTAGTTGATTTCAGAACCAAGTGGGTACTACAGAAGGATGAAAGAGAATTATGAGAATGACTTTATGATGAGTTAATTTTAACCAGATAAGGTTGGAGGAGGAAAGATCTTCGGGGTACTCACCTGCACATCCTCAATCATGATGGAATAAGGAATATCATGGGACTCCAAGAAAATTTTGACTGCCTGCAGTCTGGAAAAGGGAATTCGAATATGTACCTTCTCCCCTGCAGTGCTGAGGGGCCTCCAGAAATCAAGCTGTAAAGGGAAAGGACAAAACCAAGTGGTGCAGTCATTCCAGGGCAATGGGCCTATTTTCCCTTTCCCTCCTTTTGATAATCCCTTTGGTAATGCTACAATGTTGCCATGGGCACTCTGAATACAAGTCATCAGCTTACTGGCCCATTATTAAAAACTCTGTGGTTCTTAATAATGTTTGGACTTTATATGAACTGAATAAAAAAGGCAATTCCAAACTTGCATCACAATAAAGTTCATCTGTTAGAATGGAGTAATATCTTACTGATTTGTAAGTAATACCTAGTCAATTTTCAGAGGTTTTAGCTTTTCAAAATACCATCAGAGCTAACTGTCTTCTACTGTTAGCCCCATAATTACCCTTTGAAATAGGAAAACCAGGTATGATTAACCTCATTTTTTCAGACTGGACCTATGAAATTCTCTCTAACAATGTAAACTGATACCTGTTCTGCAATTTATAGCCCTACAAAGTTACCTGGAGCACTGAGAGGCTATAGGATTTGACCAGGGCCACAGTCAGTGTATGTCAGAGGCAGTCACTATCCCCATGGTGCCTTGCACACCTATATTACAGAAGGGGAAATGGAAGCCCAGAAAACTCAAGTGATTTGCCCAAAATCACGTAGCTTATTAGAGGAAGAGCTAGGAATAGAACTTAAGACTTTTAAATCACAATTTCATATACTTTCAACTAAAGCCTGAATTCTAAAGCACCTAATGGGGAATTAATGTGACGGAATGGAGGAGGGTGTTAGAGGGGTTGGAGTAAATAACTTCTAGGACCATTTCTAGCACCAAGTCCATGCTAATGCTCTGTGGTATTTGACCAGATGTATTTCCAGAAGAGTATCCCAATCACCCTTTCTTAACTTCACATAAAATTGACTTTGATAAACATGGATCCCACCAGAACAGGTACCTGAAAGTCAGTTTCTGTTTCCAGTTGCCTTAGGTTTTTAATTTCATCTTCATTCCTTGGTGTGATCTCAAGAACCTGGTCTCTGAAGAAGACAGAAGCCCCAAGTAGGTTTTAGACACATATTGCTTGGTTCCTTTTTCTTGTCATTCCTCAGTAGGGTAAGTTTAAGGCTACAGATCAATAATTTGATTGGCAATAAATAGAGAAGAAATAATGTGGTGGAAAACCACATTATTGGAATGACTTGGTTCTATTTCTCTATTGGGTCATTTTGGCCATGAGATTTACAAATATGTTATCTAGACATTTTTAAAATTAGAAGTTTTCAAGACACTAAGCATTAGTGTGATTTTATTAGTAACCTCATTTTCACTTTCACATGGGCAACCATACACTTTCCCAGCCATGTTCAATGGAGAAAAGATCAAGAGGAGTGATACATGCCAGTCTGTGGAGCAGCTGGTAGCCTGCCAAGCCTTGATCACCTCACTGTTGTAAAGAACTCCTCATCATTCACTGCATATTTTCATTGTTTGTCTTTAAAATTCAAATTTTATGTTGCACTTATGCCATAAACATAGTGCAAGTCCTTGGGCTCTAAATTCAATTGTACAAAGTCGATGATGCAGCTCATTGAGAAAATAAAGGTGTTAAATAAACTTCCTGCAGGAAAGTTTCCAGGTGCTGTCAGTACAAGTTAGGTGTTAGTGAATCGAAGTGTTATACCAGTACAATACCCCCACACTATCAGCTGACACAGTGGAAGGTGCGATTCAGGTTAAAAGAAGTTTTAGTTTTAAGAATTTTATTTGCTGAATAGTATTTAATAGTACTGTAGATTTCATTTGTTATGAAGAGTGAATATTGTCTGAAATCATTTTGTTTTTGAGATATTAGCACAAAGAGATAGAGGAAAAAGAAATGGCACACCACTACAATATCTTTGCCAAGAAAACCCCAAATGGTGTCACAAAGAGTCAGACGCAACTGAAATGACTGAACAACAGCAAAAATGCCACAAAAGGTCACAGAAATCTAGGGATTTACTAGAAAGAAAAAATGTTATGCATGCTACCAATTTTATTTTTGTGAATGTCATTTTGTGGGTTGTTTCATGGTTACTGTGTTAGGAAAAGTGCATGTTAGCAAAATTAATGTTTTGTTATAAAGAATTGTATGCAGAAAATTGTATTTTCAGCACCCTCTAGTGAAATATTACAGTTTTTTTGATGATTACAGGATCCTAACCTCCTATTTCCCATAGGTTCAATGTATTAACATTTGTATTTTTTACTTTTGCCTGTTTTCAAAGAAAGTTAAAGTTGAAAGTTGAGGATTGACTGTATATGAATTCTGCTTTATCAGTTCTCAGATGAAAATCTAAAGATCAGAAAATCTCCCAAATTAGAGTAAATTTATCTGCCAGGTACAATGGTTCTCAACAATACAGTGACACCTGACCTTCAGCCAACCTGCCTCCTGTTCCTCATACCCCAAGCACGGACAAAAAAAAAAAAAAGGTGTGAGAGGTTTCTATCAATTGAATAACCACTCAAATAGCAAGTGGTTGGTAAATCTCTTCTATGTCCTACATAGAAAAACCCAGGACAATCTATAACTATCAACCCATATGTTAAGAAAGCTGGCAAACTAATCCTGGGAGAGGGGGGCATTCAGAGTATAAAGCACATTCTCATTTGAGCTTCGCAGTATTAATTTGTATTTATTTTGCATATATTTCATAATTACTTATCTATATGTGTGTTGTTTCCCCTAGTAAAATACTAGCTTCTCAAGAGCAGGTATGGCTTTGAGTTTGTATTTCTAACACCTAACAGAGCGACCTACTTACCCTAGTCAGGGCTACAAAAGCACTTAATAATGAATTGAGTAGAAGTGAACTAATGAACGACAGTTGTAAGGAGTAGTAATTTGGACAAAGCTCCAGCAAAGGAGACAGAGAAGGAGTGGTTGGACAAACAGGAGGAGAACCAGGAGACAGGACCGTCACAAAAACCCAGAGGGAAGAAAGTATCAAGGAGAAGAGGGTGATTAAAAACTGAATGAAGGAAGTTCAAGAAGAATGAAGATTAAGGGAAAAAGGCCATTAGACGTAGCAGTTTAAAGGTCATTGGTGACTTTGGACAGAGCAGTCTCAGTTGAATGATGAGATTTGAAAGCCAGACTCCAAGTTAAATTGGAGTTAAGAAAAAGTTAAGAAGAGTAAGAAGTTAAGAGAAAAGTTAAGAGTTAAGAAAAAAAAGAGAAAATAAAGTGCAGGTATCAAGGTGGTGCAGTAGACACAGTGCTGGGTGTAGAGTCAGGAAATCCTGAGTTCAAGTCCAACCTCAGACCTCCCTATTTCTGTGACCCTTGATCACTTAACCACCGTTTGCCTCAGTTTGCTTATCTGTAAGATGGGGATAATATAGTACTCACCTTCCACTCCAGAGTTGTTGTGAGGGTCAAAGGAGAGAATAATTGTAAAGTGCTTGGCACATAGTATGTTAGTTATTTTTATCTATTATAGCTTGCCAGGGGGATGAACTCATCAAATGAGGATTTTTTGGGAATGGGGGAGTCAGGTATAACCAAGTAAAATGATTATCAAGGGTAGCCTTGTTAATGAAAAGAAATCACAGAACATGTGACCTGAGGGTATTTGGAAAGGGGGAGGTTGATAATGCTACTGCCTTGGTAAAGATGGTACTGTCTTCAGATGGGTTGACCCCATGAAACAGTATCAAGCCACTTGGGCAAGGAATGGGAAGACTAAGGTAGAGCCTTAGCTCTAGTACAATGGCTTGATTGAGAATGCTGAATTCATCTCTACTTCAGAGTGATGTTGAGTACTTCTTAACTATGTGACTTGTAGGTAACTCACTCTTCCTCTCTTAACAGCCTATTGACTGTTAGGAAGAAAGCCCTTTGTAAACTTTAAAGGGCTAGATGAATGTTCACCTATTAATAATGAATTATTATTGATTTTGTTAGGGCCAGCAGCAAATATTCCACTAGGGGTTTGTTTGTTCTCAATACCAGCCTATCTGCATTCACTTTCTACCTAGAATGTTGACTGACTAGAATGTCTTTGAAATCCACCTTCTCTAAGTAAGCTTCATTTTTACAGATGAGGAAACTGCGTTTTAGGAAGGTGGTACAGTAATTTGCCCAAGGTCTCATAAGTAGCTTAGTATCAGAGTCGGGATTTGAACACAGGTCTTCCAGCTCCAATAGCCAGGCATAGAATTATACTGAGCGCTCTCCCAATCTGAGCTTTTACCCAATCCCTCTTGAGACCAAGCTAACAATGCTGATAATGATATTGTATTACTTGCTATCTGCCACCCACTATTCTAAACACTTTACAGTTATTGTCTCATTTGTTTCTCACAGCAACCCTGGAAGGTAGACACTAGGATTATCCCCATTTCACAGATGGGGAAATCAAGGCAAACCGTGGTTAAGTGGCTTGCCTAAGGTCACACAACTAGCAAATGTCTGAGGTCTGACTTGAACTCAGGGCTTCCTCTCTCCAGTCCTCATGCTCTATCCACTGCATACATCTAGCTACTATTTAGCACCTTGGGGTGATTTATCAATAAAACCTCATGACTGTGAAATAGAGAAAACTAATCCAACCCACCCAGGTGAGGATCAGATCCAGGACCTGACATCCTTAGCCCTATGTGCTAATCAAATTAATTCATCTGCCAACCTCCCTGCATTATTCATTCTCCCTAACCTGTGGCTGCTGCCACCTTCCCCATCTTTCATTCCATATCCCTTTACAATTCTCTGTTGACTTTTACATTTACAAGCGTTACGCTTCTTCATGTGTGGAGTATATCCCTAACTCTAAGTCCTGGGAGGGTGACTATGACAACTCTCAGACCTTTTTCTTTAAAAACATATTTGTTTGCATTTTAATGTTTTATTGATAACTTTTAAGGAAAAAGTGTTATTTTCCAATTGAACCTTCAACCTTTGAATCCTCTCTTGTTGGAAAGAAAAACCATTAAGCAAAACAAGCTGACCTTGGATGGCATCAGATAGTGTCTGTCACGTTCTGCACCGTTGATCCCTCATCTCTCTCCTGAGAGATATTTCAGGCCTTTTCTATCCCAGCCCCTCCTCCAGTCACCGTAAATCTTAATATCCAGTGGGTTACAATACTGCTATTCATATTACATAATTATTGTTGTGGAACCTAGAGATATCAAGGGGAATTTGTCACATTTGTTAGGTCTTTTCATTCGCCAAAGCACTTGCAGGTGTCTATCATTTCCCTTTATTCTTAGAACATTCTCATGAAATTTTGTTGTTCAGTCACTTTTCAGTCATTTCTGACTTTTTGTGACCCCAGTAGGGGCTTTCTTGGCAAAGGTACTGGAGTGGTTTGCCATTTCCTTCTCCAGTTCATTTTATAGATGAGGAAACAGAGACAAACAGGGTTAAGTGACTTGCCCTGGGTCACACAGCTAGTAAGCATCTGAGATCAGATTTGAACTCATGAAGATGAGTATTCATGACTCCAAGCTCAGTACTCTATCCACTGTGCCACCCAGCTGCCCCTATCCCATGAGATAGGTATAGATAATAAAGGAAGTATGAAGTGGGGAGGGAGAGTCTGAAAGTAAGGAAAACGGCACAGCAAGAGAAAGTGAGAGTGTAATCATTGATTACTCTTCCTAATTCACCATTTTATCTAGAATGGGTTCCCATTTTTATAGTCACAAAGAGATAAGAATTTTTATTTTCATTAATTCAATAATTCATTTCAGCAGACACATATTTGGGAATGACTATATTCAAGGTACTGGCTAGGTATTATAAGAAGTATTTTTGGAGACAAAGAGATACAGAAAGATCCCAATTTGTGTGAATAATGAATACTGGGAAGGCACCTAGATAGACCATATGAAATTCAAATCCAGCCTTAGAAACTTATTATCTGTGTGACCCTAGGCAAATCACTTCACCTCTGTCTGTCTGTTTCCTCAACTGCAAAATGGGGATAACAATATCACCTACCTTCTGGGGTTGTTGTAAGAATCAAAAAAGATGTTTGTAAAAGCATACAGCACAGTGCCTGGCATAGAGTAAGTGCTTAATAAATGATTGTGTCCTTCATTCTTCCTTCCATCAAATGATCTCATGGATGCTAATTCCCACCATTCAAAATTATAATTGTGTAAAATACATAGCATGAATTCAAAAAATGCAACCATTTCTCAGAACTCATTATTCAAACTAATGGGACCTAGCAGTAATAAGACCTTCCCTCCAGGAGTTAGCAACCTAGTAGAGAACATAAGAGCCACAAACAAATAATATATTAACAACTATAAAATAGAAACATAAGTGAACAGAAAAGAAAATGAGTTATAGTGGAAGTATAAGAAGGGAGAGAAGCATTTGCAGTCAGAAGAGCTCAAATCAGAAGCCCCAACACTACCATGTATTTGTTGTGGAGGGTTAGGTAAGTCATTTTCCCTTTCTGAGGATCAGTTTCCTGTAAATGAAGGAATTAGGTTAAATAATCGGTTAGGAAACCTTCATGGAGGAAGATTTGGGCTTTGAAGGATGGGTAGGATTTTAATAGAGTCTTGGGCGGGGACATTCTACGCATAAAGGCTCAGGAAAAGGTAGGAGGAAAGTAAGGCATATTGTGAAGTAATCTGGATTTAAAAACAAACAACTCCTTATAAGTTCAAGTACAAGGTGAGGGAGATGTGGCTAAAGAGCAGTTTTTTGAAAAAGAACTGGGGTTTTCAATGGACCACAAGCCCAATAGAAGTCACCAATATGAGATAGTAGCCCAGAAAGCTGATGAGATCTTACACTACATTAAGCCTAGCATTCAGCACTAGAAAGGTGACAGTCCTGCTCTTCTCCACCTCCCTCGGACCAAGTCGGGAATATTGGGCTAAATTCAAGGTGCCGCATTTTAGAAAAGACAATAGTAGGCTAGAAAGTAAACCAAGGTAGTCAACCAGAAGGGTCAGGGACTTCCAGGAACTAAGGATGTGTAACCAAAAGACAGGGGGACATAATAGCTATCTACAAGTATTTGAAAGACACTTATGTGGAAAAAAAATCAATATTTGTTGTGATCTAACCAGACAGTACCAAAAGTTAGAAGTTTCAAAGAGGCAAATTTAGGACTGATTTGTGGAATAACTTCCTAATAACAATGAGAATGACCCGGAAGTGGAAGGCTGCCTTGTGAAGTGATTCAGCCTCTATCACTTGGACTCGTCAAGCAAAAGTTGTGTGAAATTTGTAGGGGATATGTTTTAGAAGGGAAACTTGCCCTGGTCAAGATTGATCTAGATCAGCGGTGGGGGGACCTGCAACCTCAAGGCCACATGTGCCTATCTAAGTCCTGAAGTATGGTTCTTTGAATCAATCAATCAAAGAGCAATTTGAATCAATCAGAGTCATACTAAAGGAGTTACAGGGCCATGCATGGCCTTGAGATCACAGGTTCCCCACATTTGGTCTATATGGCCTCTGATTCTGTGACTCAGAGTGTGATCCACTAGGAAAAGTTATGTGGGAGATGGGAGGCACAGGAGGTTCGGACAAGAGAGAGGAAACTTCATTATTTTGCATATTTATATTTCTCTTTCTTAATTCTTTTATAATTTTCCTCCTTTTTTCTACCACCCCATTCATTACTCCAGTATCTGGACCACCCCACTTTATTTTGAGAGAAAGACAAATATTTGGTAGTTTCAGATATCACTTAATCTTTCCATGAAAGTAGGGATAAGGGCAGGATTTGTGATCTTATTGTTATAGGGAACTCTAAAGTGAGGGAATTCCTTCTACCAGTGTTGGTTTCTTTAACTTGGAGTCTCAGAGAGTTGCCTGGAACACTAAGAAGGTAAGAGGCATGCCCAGGGTTCTTGTGTCAGTGCATGTGTCAGAGACAGAAGTAGGACCAAGGCACTCCAGCACCAAGGCCAGATCTATCCACTAATATAGTTTCTAATATAGTACTGATAATATAGCTTCTAAAAAGATGCTCATGTTTACAGCCATACTACAAAAAGGCAGACTGAGCCTAAGCTGACTCTTAGGTAACAAAAACTTAAAAACAACTGAAAATAATACTTACCCAATGAACGTTTCCTGGCAGAATATATACCCAATTAGAACACCAAAGAACAGGATAGACTTCATGGTCAAAGATTTCCCCAAGGTCCAACACCCACCACCAGATCTTTATTTATAGGGATTGTGGCTAGAACTTTGGTCCTCTCAGGACGTAATTAAATTCCCACATGGCAGAATTCCCACCAGTTTCAAGAATTATCAAGGGAACAGTCAGACACACCTGCCATATTTTCACCAATCAATATATTTTTCATTTAAATGATAAGGTAAAAATAGCCATTAAGGTTTTTTGTTTTTTTTAGAGATTTGAGCTTTTAGAAATCTCTTTGGGAAAGAAAATAGTTGCCAGAGTCTATGAAAGACACAAAACCTATTTCTAGGTGGTGTATAAAAGTGACACCAAGGCTTTGCCCAATGATAGGTAACATTTATAATCCTAGGAAGTGAAGTCCTTTCCAGGCCCACAACAGAATGACCAAGAGTTATCCAAGGACATAACCCACCATACACAGTAACAGCCACAGTGTGCAAGGACTGTTTCTGATAGACTTAGCACTTCCCAGCAATGCAAGGACCTAAAACGTTCCCAAAGGACTCAAGGCAAAATGCCATCTACATCCAGAGAAAGATCTATGGAATCAGAATGCTGAATGAAGCAGACTATTTTCTCTTGTGTTATGTTTTGGTTTGGTTTTTCTAATGGTTTTTCCCATTTTTAAAATTCTTCTATGCAATATGACTAATGTGAAAATGTGTTTAATAAGAATGTAAATGTAGGACCCATATAAGATTCCATGCCATCTGGGGTGGGGGGAGGGGGGGAATTTAAAACTTATGGAAGTGATGGGTTTTTTAAAATTAAACAATTTTATTTGTTTGCAGTGTTCAATAATCACTTCCATATATCTTAGATTTTCCCCCCCCTCCCCACTCCCTCCTTGAGATAGCATACAATTTTACATAGGTTCTACATGTACATTCCTATTAAATACATGTTGCAAAGAAGAATTAAAATGAATGGGAGAAACCATATAACAAAACAAAACATAATACAAAAGAAAATGGTCTGTTTCTATCTACAATGCAATTCTATAGTTTTTTCTTTGGATGTGGAAGGCATTTTGCCTCGAGAGTCCATCAGAAATTTTTAAGTCCATGCATTGCAATGAAGTTCTAAATCTACCAGAAAAATTCCTCGCACACTGTGGTTGTTGCTGTGTACAAAGTTCTCCTGGTTCTGCTCCTTTCACTCAGCATCAGTTCATATAAGTGGAAGTAATTACTGAAAACTGAAAACAAATTAAATTTTTTTTTAAAAAAGAGCATAATCTACCATCCTCCATCAGCTTATTTGTTTCTTAAATTGTTTAAAATAAAGTAGATCCAAAAGGACCAAAGGATCATCTTACAAATGAGGAAACAGAACCAGAAGGGTTGAGTAACATACCCAAAGTCACATAGATTGGTTTATATATGGTAGGGTTCCACATTGAGGTTTCCTATTCATTTCTCTTTTCTAAAGCAGTCTTAACAAGAAGATTCATTCCCATCTTTTTCAGTTTGTGCCTCTAAAACAATGGTATCAGACTCAATCAGAAACAGGGACCACCAACCCATCCATGAGGAACCCTGCCACTACATATTAACTTGGAAAACCATATATTAACGTTACCTTATGTTTTATTGTATTTTTATTTTGTTTGGTATTTTGAAGTTATATTTTAATCTGGTTTGGGACACACTGGGGAATGTTGTGACTCACATGTAGCCAGTGGACTATATGTTTGACACCCCTGCTCTAAAATAATATTCCCACCTGGCTCCCAGCTTAAAATTCCTGGCATACTAGACCTCTGCTTTTCATTAAACAGAGAAAGAACACTCTTAATGGTTTGGGAAGTCATGTTTTATAGGACTTTATTTACACAAAATGGTGGGGGGGGGGGGACAGAAATACTGAATCTGTGGTTTCATTGGCATAGGAAATTCTCAGTGAGAAAACTCCCTCCACCCAAGAAGTTTGGCACTTTCTCTAATTTAATATCTAAGGAGATGGTAACTTGCTTGGGTCCTCCAAGAAGTATATCAGGGGTGGAACTTGAGCTCAACTCTTCCTACTGGAGGCTGACACTATCCACTAGGCAACATTGCCCCTCATACAAATCTCCTATGTAACCAGCCCTAATAAACATGCCTTTAAATGTGAAATTATAAGGGTTGGGACTAGATTTATCCTAATAAATAAAAGTATGGAGAATTCCTAGCTGAGGAAATTCTCTGCATCAAGGCCATACCATACCTTTTCTGCAATGTGTGGTTTTAAAAGAGTTGCCTGGAGTACTGAGATTAAATGATATGGCCAGGTTCACATAGCCCTGATAGGTCAGAGGGTAATCTTGGCTTCTAGGCCAGCTCTCTTTCCACTACTCAGTGCTGCCTATGCAAAAACTAATAAGCAAGAAAAATATTACCTCTCTCTGTCTAGCTAACTCTTCATATGCAGACATGATAATTTTTTTTGCCAAGTTTCCTAAGTACTTACTTGATGAAGAAAGAATGATTTAATGGAACCTATTTAAGACATTGCATATATAACCTATATATAATTGCTTATTGTCTTAGGGAGGAGGGAGAGGAGAGAGAGAAGAAAATTTGAAAGTCAAAATTCATTTTAAAAAATGAATGTTAAAAATTGTCTTTACATGTAATTGGAAAAAAAGATACTATTAAAAGAAAAAAATTGCTTATTTAATTAACTTTATCTCTTGGGCGGGGCAATAAATACACATAAATGAACATTAGCCTAAAAACTAAGAATGTTGGCCTTCACTGGATCAATCAGTCAATCACCAAGCTTTATTTACAGCCTAGTGGATGAACTGCATATGAAGCTCTGTGAAGGATTTTTAAGTAAGGGAAAGTCTCTTTGGGCTCCAGACCTGTGTTTCCAGTTGCCAAGGGGATGTCTCCACTTGAATGTCTTACTGACATTTGAAGCTTAACATTCTGGCTGTTACTTATTATTTGTGTGATCTCAGACAAGTCATTTTTCTTGCTCTGCTCCTTAGTTTTCTCATTTTTAAAATAAATTGTACTTGATAATCACTAAGGTCCTTTTCAATTCTAAAGCCTATGTCCAAAACTGACTCACCTTGTTTTCCTCCAAATCTCTTCCTTCTCTGGCTTCCTTATTTCTGTTGCCGGATTTATCATACTCCCAGGGTTGTCTGTGTTCAGTTACCTTTGGCTCCTTCTTCTTCCCCGCTCCTCTACAACCAGTCGGTTGCCAAGTATTATCATTTCTGCCTTGGCAATGTCTCCCCCATTATTCTGTAACTTTCCATTACCGTTGCTGCTACTCTAGTACAGGCTCTCATTCCTTCTTGCCTCAACTACTGAAATAGGTCCCTAGCCTGTCTTCCCACCTAGAGTCTTTTGCCCAATAAATTGGACAGTATACGTAAAGAAATACACAAACCTTCAGGCACAACATAAATGTTAGCTGTCATCGGTATTGCTACTGTTATTATTCTAATATATTACATTTACATATGTCAGATTCATCTTCCCAATATCAATCCCAATTTATTTCATTTCTCTGCTCAAAAACTTACATTGGTGCCCCATTGCTGTGTGCCTCTAGTACCCCATCCCGCCTCTACTCCCCTTCTCTCTACTCACCCACCCTCTACCCTTTTCTCCTCCTTTTGAGGCCTCACTGCCTTTCCTCTGGCCTATTAAAATAAACCCCTAATTTCTCTTCCTGACTTTGGTGTCTTCTCTTTCCAATCCACCCTCCCGCAACACAATTGTCAAACTTACATTCCTAAAAACACAGGTCTAATTGTCCCCTTTCTACTCAAAAATCTTCAGTGGTTCCCTAGAATAAAGTCCCAAATCAGCCATTTAAAGCTTTTCACAATCTGGCTCCTACTTTTCTAGTCATTTCATATTTGCTTTCACTCACTCTCCATTCCAGTCAAACTGACCTGAACAAAACATTGTTTTGTAGGCAGGTAGATGGTACATTGGATAGAGTACAAGGCCTGGAGTCAGGAAGGCGTGAATTCAAATCCAGCCTTAGACAGCTGTGTGAACTTGGGCAAGTCACTTAACATTTGTTACTAATAGCAGCTAACTCCCAGGATTGTTACAAGCATCAAATAGGATACTAATTGCAAAGTAATTAGTTTAGTACCTGGCGTATAGTAAGCACTGTATTAACGTTAGGTATTAGGACTGTTAATATCATGTACTCTCTGTGCCGTTGCACAAATGACCCCATTTCTGGAATGTGCTCTCGTCACTTCTGTCTTATAAAATCTCACGTTTCCTTCAAAGCATAACTCAAATGCTGCTTCCTAAATGCAGCCTGTCCTGACCTCCTCAATTATTTGCTCTTTTCTCCCCTTGTATTTTGAATTTAATTATTTGCATACAAATTTTATACTTCTCAGTAGAGGACAACTCCTTGAAGGCCAGGCCTGTTTGTCTCCATCTTCATTGTCCCAGCACCTGGGATGGTGTTTTATAATACAAAGTGCTTAATAAATTGTTCTTGACTTGAATCAAATAGACATTCTCTTTCCTCTTGCCTGATATTCCAAAGCTTCCCTTTTTTTGGAATCCCCCATATCTAGCTAGAAACTTCCACGTCTCTATGCAACCTGTAACCGACAATTCCCTGCCCATGACCTTAAAGGTGGAAAAGCACTAAGATATGCCTGACAGGCTAGGCTCCAATCTCTAACATCTACCTCTCCCTCATTCCCCCTCTTACCTATCCACGAGCAGCAGCAAAAGTGTGTAACTAGGAGGTGTGGTGAGGGTTTGGCACTGCCAGTGTTTGGGGTTCAGTGGGAGCCACTTCACTGAGTCTTCTCTCTTCTTCTTCCACTTGCCTTACTCTGGGTGAGAAGACATCTCACCCCCAGCCTGAATGCTCCCCTTCCCACGGGCTAAATCAGCAAGTTCCGAGCATATCCTTGTATGTCTGGTGCCTAAGATTCAGTTGTATCCTTGTCCCATCCCACTCCTCACACTCATTCCTTATTCACCCCAGGACTTTCAGTTAAACACCTTCTCTTAAAAATATCTCAAATAAAGGCCTGCTGATTATTGAATGAATAAAACCTAAGACACATATAGAAAAACTTCCCTGGGACTTCACTGAGAACGTGAACATTTTAGCTGAAGTGTACCTTTTTATGGTGAAAAAAATTCTCTAATAAACTACTGTTAGAAAGAAGTTAAGACAAAGATCTCCATACCTATCCAATTCCTTTCAGTCTTACTAAATTAATCTCCCAGGTTGATTTGCATGGAGCACATGGATCATGGAGTTGAAAGCCTTTGACTAAAATTTCCTCATCTTAAATCAAAGGGTTGACCGAATTCATGAAATGGTAGCTCAGATTCACTGCAAAGGATGAGTACATAGCAACAGGAACTAGCCCAGAAGTAGACATGACCAGTTTATAGTCCAGAGCTCAAGAATATTACCAGACCAGCAGATGGCATCAACAGCAGCTCTATTGGGCAAGTAAGTAGGAGCAAAGGTGGCAAAGAGGTGTTCCAACAGGATCTGGTTGAATATATTCAATCCTGGACATACACGTACCTTTTCCAAGTGAGTTGTATGATTACATGTGTTCTGTATATGTATGTGAGTATATATATATGCAAGCTCCCAAATATTTTCTTTGGGTGGGTATGTTTTTCTAAGTGTGCTTCCTCTCCCATCATTATGTGGTAATTTGTGGAAAAATAAAGTTACACGTATATGGAGAAAATATCCTTGTCATTTATTCTGCTGTCCTATTTAATGTCTTTTGCTTTAATTTAATATGCCCTCTGATTAATCTGGTAAAAACAAAAAACCAGTGATCGGGACTCATGAACTGTGGTTTTGAGTGGATAATGATCCAAAGCTTTCCTTGAACTTGGAGTAGTTCTCAGAAGAGACAGGGGCTACAAATGTAATGTAAAAGTAATATTTTCCCACTTAAAAGAAATAATTGCTTTCAAGAAGTTTAGAAGTATCCATTTACATGCAAAATTGATTAATGAATTGGTTAATTAATTAGCCAATAGTAATTGCTGGACCTTCTTTTGTTCCCCCAATGGTTTCATTAGCAAAAAAAGTATCCTAGTGACTAGGGCCAGAAGAGGCCCTACTGAGTTGGCGTAGTGTAACGAAGTTGAGACACGTATACCATGACCCTAAAGAACTAAAGAACAGCTGTAGAGAATAGCGAAGGGCACCTTTACCTTCATCTAATAGGGGTGGAGGAGCCATTGAACTGAGGTCACCTTGAGTGTGGAGTTATACTCTCCCTTTTAATAGCAAGGTGTCTAACAGTAAAATCCAAAAGAGCATTCCAATTGTAAAATAAATATATTTGCCTTTGGAAGGTCTGCATCATAAATTATTTTTCATTGAAGATGAAAGTTATATTTTGTTTGTGTTAATAAAGTATTTTTTGTTCAGATTAACAATTAAATATCAAGGTAAGGAGGTCCAGAATCATAAGGAGAAAAGGGGAAGAAAGCTTGCTGTTTAAAGGCTGCTATAGTAAATTCTCTATATATGAATAATCAAGAGTTCACTAAGTAAATATATATTTTGAAAGTAAGGACTCCTAAAGATTAAACTATCAAATAAAAATGCATTTTCTTCCTTAAATGTCCATTATAAACTATAAACATCAACAAAAGGGAAGTTTTGCACTAGATGATATCTAAAATCCCCACATCTGAGTCTGATTCTATTCCAAGTAGCTGAATAATGTCACCAACAAACTATTTCAAAGCAGCCATAACTGTGAGCTACTTCCATAGATAATATTCTGGAACACCAGATCTGGGCCTTAAATCAATTCATTTTTATGATATTTGGAATGTTTGTGCACAGTTCAATGATTTCTACCTAAATTCTGTGGGTACCCATATTCTACATTTATGAATTCATTCAACAAATATTTATTTAGCACCTACTTTGGAGCTATTATGCTAAGGTCATGAAGGATATACTAAGTCTCCCAATGCTTCTATAATAAACTACTCTAATTCTGTTCATTTATTCCAATCATAACTAATGTATCCCTCCTAGTTCATGACTATAAATCTATCTGTATAACCCCATTCCAGATCCTTGATATTCCAGCCTCCAAGAAATTCTCTTTCCTTCCTCAATGAGTATGGTGCCAGGCTCACAGTATTCCTGCCCTTATATTTGGAGAATTCAGTATATGATATAATATTCCCTTGAAAACACTGGCCTCAAATTCCATGACCTGCCTCTTTACTCCACTTTAGTCACCCACAGGAGTAGTCAGTACTAAAAATCTTCCCATCACTGGTAATGATGGAATATCTATGATCCCAAACTGTGAAATTCTTCTTTTTGCTTTAAAACAATCTGAATAAACTAAGTGACCTCTATATGTAAGGCACTGTGCATAGCATAATTTCTTACTCATCTAACTCTCCCTCCATCTCATTCCTTCCAGATGTACTCTTTGTCCTTATCAAGAACTCCAGGATCTCCATTCCTTTCTGTTCTCTAAATCCATCACTCTTGCCCCATTCTCATTTTCTTCTCTTCGCAGACTTGGCCCTAAAGTTGATTAATAATATACAGTATCTTTCCACCTTTTTGCCCTTTTCTTTTATGTTTCATGCTGTGCTCTTTTCCAATTCTGGTTTACCCCCACCATCTACCTTTCCCATTCCTCCCAAACTGACAAACACCACTGGATGAAATTATACTATTTCACAAATGGTGTCCTACAAATTCATGTCATCTACTCCAAATTCCACTGGTATCTCACTGGTATTCAGTAATTCTTGCATTTTCCCTTTTTGAGTCCCCACTGAACTCCTCCAAATGGCTATTCCACATTTTTTCCTTTCTCCTGAAGTTCCTTATATCTCCCTAACCTCTTCTTTAAGCCGATTACTCTCTCCTACTTTACTGAGACATTCAGTGCCACCCATTAAAAGTTCCCCCATTTCTCCTATTCCACTAATCTAAACTCATTATTCTTCATCTCTTCCCGCTCTTCCTTTGCTCCAGTTTCCAGATTTTCCTTTCCACCTGTGCCCTAATCTTATTTTCTCATTTGCTTCAAGATCTTGCCCTAGAAATTATTCATCTTCAAATTCTTTTCTACTGCTCTTTACATGTTAACAAGCATACTTAGATCTCCTCCATTCTTAAACAACCTTATCTTGGCCCCAGCCAATTGTCCAAACTTTCATTCTAGATCAGTTTACGCTGGTCATCTCCACTTTTGTACCACCACTCACTTCTCAATCCCTTACAGTGTTTCTGCCCCTACGCCACTCTACTGAAATTGCTCTCTCCAAAGTTATCATATCTTCAATGATAAATCCAGGAGCTTTTTACAAATACTCATCCTCCTTGCTCTCTCTAAATTTTTACACTGTGAATCACTCCATCTTCTTTTTTCTCCCTTGGCTTCTATGACACTACCTTCTTCTGGTTCTCTTTATCTATCTAACAACTTTCTTTCAGTCACCTTTCTCTTTTATTATGTATCTTCTAAGACTGAGCAATTTGAAGTCAGGAAGACCTGAGTTTAAATCCAACTTCAGACACTTAGTAGCTTGGTGAACCTGGGACAAGTTACTTAACTTCTCTCTGCCTTGGTTTCCTCAACCGTAAAATGGAGATCACCCACCTCCCAGAGTTGTTGTGAGGACTAATCAAGATATTTGTTAAACAAGACACTTAGCACAGTACCAGGCACAAGGTGCTTTGTAAATGTCTGTTCCCTTCCTCTTCCCTAAGCAGATATGTCTTTTAAGGCCACGTATGGGAACATATACTTTCTCCCTTGTTGAGCTCATGAGCAACCCTGGGTTCAATTAGCTTCTCTACACAGATTACTCCCAGAACTTGATATCCAAGCCTCATCTTGCTCTTGAATTCCAGTTATATGTCTCTAGCCATTTAGTAGATAGGTCTGCCCTGATATCCTGTTGGCATCTCAAGCTTCTCTCTTTTCTGTTGAGAGAACTACCATC
Source organism: Potorous gilbertii (assembly GCA_028658325.1). Taxonomy (NCBI): domain Eukaryota; kingdom Metazoa; phylum Chordata; class Mammalia; order Diprotodontia; family Potoroidae; genus Potorous; species Potorous gilbertii. The sequence goes on from CM053770.1 coordinate 95,042,819, forward strand.
TTCCTAGTCATCCAAGTGCACAGTCTTGCTGTCCCCCTTCACTCTTCCTTCTCTCTCTCCCTCTCCTTCCCCCCTCACATTCCGTCAGTTACCAAGACTTGCTGATCCTCCTTTAACACCCCTAACATCTATTCTCATTCTTCATACTTGCAGAGCCACCACCTTAGGTCCGGTCCTCATCACTTCTCCCCTAGACTATTTTATAGCCTTCTAATTATTCTCCCTACATCTAATCCATTCTTTGCTTAGCGGTCAAAATAATCTTTCCAAAGGCCAATCTGAGCAAGAACTCTCTTCAAAATGGAAAAAAAAATGAAGATAAAATGCTTATCAATCTAGCATTAAAGGTTCTCCCCAGTTTGGTTCCAACTACCTTTCCAGCCTTATCTCACATAACTCCCTGTCTTTATGAGTTCTAGATTCTAGCCAAACTAGCCCACTAGCAGTTCCCAGAACCTGACCTCTCATCTCTTACCTCCATGCATTTTCATAGGCAATAACCCCATGGGTAGAATGTATTTCCTCATCTCAGACATTTCATCCTACTTCAAGGCTTAGCTAAGCTATGAGACCTTCCAAAATCTTCCCAGTTGTTAATACTCTCCCCATCCTCAAATTACCTTATGTCTGTCTCTGTTTCCCAAGGCACAATCAGTGCCTTGCAGATACAAAGTACTTAACAAATGCTTGTTGAACTGATTGATAAATTATCCTTTTTAAAGGATATTCCTTATTTATTTTAGAGGAATACATTTAGAACCAAAAATATTTATTTATGCTGATTTAAGTAAAAATCATAGAACCACAGGTTTAGACCTGAAGGGACGTTACTGACCATCTAGTCCAACCCTGGCATTTGAAGATGACTTGCCCTGAGTAACACAGCTAGTAAGCATCTGAGTCAGAATTTTGGAATCAATAACATTCCAAATCCAGCATAGTATACTACCCTGTATCACAATATAGTAGATATAAATTTTTGGTCATGCTAAAAGTGAAATTTACTAGTATTTTTTACTGAAAATAATTATCTAAAACACATCAAGTACACTTGACATTAGTAGAGAGACTTTATTGTAAAGCCTCACTACCCTTGATCCTCTGGTGATATTTCATATTTGTTTTAATCTCTTATTCATTTGGCTTCAATAATATGAACTGGATAATGCTCAAATTCTACTAAATTTTGAGTTAATTTCTACTAGAGAACTCTCCTCTGGAATATCTCCATCCACTGGAGGAGGTGCTGGAGGAGGATGAAGGAAGTGGCGAGTCAGCCACTCACTGGTTCTCATGGCTTTACAATGGAGGCAAGGCCTTTCCCTGATCTGGTAGCTTCCAAGGTTCCTCTGCCTTTGAGCTATCTTTCTTCTTCTAAGGCTGGCTGGTGTTGGATGATGTTCAGTCTCACTCTCCTTCCAGGAGGAGGCTCCTGAATTAGAGTCCATACTATCCCTATCAGTGGTATCACTATCATGGGGACCTTGATTCATCTGGTTCAGTTGTGAGTGGAGTCTGGCTCTTCTTCTTTCTAGGTAGGCATTAATAAGTGCCACTTCTGAGTCAGTTACAGGTGAAAGTTGCATATGTTTTGGTTTCTTCTTAAAGAGCTTTCTAAAAGATTCCCAGATGGTGCTTTTCCTATGTCGCTTACAGTAGGCATCTTTGATAACAATCAGAAGAAAACAACATATTAAGTGCATTGCAGTTCAACATACTATTAATATTATTATGGCAATCTGTAGCATGAATCCCCAAAACAATAAGTAGTAGTGCTTTTTTTTTCCCCTTGAGAGAAAGGCAAGGCAATTAGAGTTAAGTGACTTGCCCAAGGTCACACAGCTAGTTAAGGTTAAGGGTCTGAGGCCTGATTTGAACTCAGGTTCTCCTGATTCCAGGACCAGTGCTCTATTCACTGTGTCACTACTGCCCCAGTAGTACATTTTTAACAACAATCAGACCACACATCACTGCCACATACAACAAAGCCCCACCACCCCCACCTTTCACCCATGTGGGTCAGACATGTCTCACTCCAGAACAGCAGCAGGAAACAGATGGAACTCTTGGAGACCCACTTTGGAAAGGCAGTGCTGATTCTGATGTAAGGTCCAGGGTATTGGTCCCAACCTTTTCCAAAGAAGTATCAAGTTTCCATTTCTCAGAGAGTTTATATTCATAAAAATAAGTGATGGGGTAATGGGAGTGGGAGTTGGAGTGCGGCAGATACTGACAGTTAACAAAAGGCTTGATAGGAGGAATGGGGAAAGGGTAAAGGAGGAGATGGGGGACAATATTTCCAGTTCGCTGCAAAATTCAACTTGGCTCAGCAGTAAGGATAAAGGGTAGGGAAAGGACAGGGGAGCTGAAAACCTTCAGCATTGTCAAAATCTTTTTTACTGGCTGCTAAATATACACTGGATCTCACCTTTACATCCTGAATTGCTTGTCCCGCTGTCTGTTGATCGTGATGCATCCTTTCTCTCAGACATCTGTGTCAGGAAATATAGACTAGTCAGAGAGATTCTCTAAATTAGAAGATGCTCATTACTACTATTTGTTAAGAAACATTGTGCCCTGGGACATTAGGTGAGTCTAGTTTAAAATGTTAATTTATCAAGTATTTATTGAGCTGCGCTGCTCTGTGATCCTGTTTAACCACCATCAATTTGAAAGAGACTTTTTAGTGACGCTAGGAAAACATGAGTTCTTGTCATAAATAGTGCAGTCTCTCAAATTGGACCTGGACAGGGTAGAAAATTATTTTCAGGTATGATAATAGTTTAAGGCATAGCTATCAAATCAAATGACATTATACGGATATGCAAACATAAATAAATGTATACATATAACTTTGCAAATCTCAAAGCTCTCTATAAATGCTAGCTATTACTAGTATTATTAATGAAAATCCGTATTTATGTTAGAAGAATAAGAAATATGGGACCAAAAATATTTGTGTTCTCTTTAGTAAAAATCAGGATCACAGGTTTAGAAGTCAAGGGGACATTAGAAACCAACTAGTCCAAACCCCTAATTTTACAGATGAAGAAATACTGTCAGAGAGCGGTTGAGTGACTTGCCCAGAGTCACAAAGCTGGCAAGCATATGTGGCAGAACCTGAACCCAAATCCACTGGTAGCATAGTACCCGAAGTGATTTTCTAACCAAGGAGGGCTAAATGGACTGAACCTCTGCAGGAGACATTTTTTAATGGCTAGTCTAATTTGGGGCATAAAAATAAATTTAAGATTTTTACTCTAAACCATTCACTTCCTCAAAGTCCCCCCAAAAGGCATTTGGAAGTAATGTTTCCCTCCAACAATGTGATAGTTTCATCTTTAATTGCATTTGTGTTTGAGTTGTTTGTTATTATTCAATCATTTTAGACTCTTCATGAGCTCTCTGTCCATGGGGTTTTCTTGGCAAAGATACTGGAGTGGTTTGCCATTTCCTGCTCCAGTGGCCAAAGAGGTTAAAATTGAGTCTCTTAGTTACACAGCTAAGAAGCTTCTGAGGCTGGATTTGAAGTCAGGTCTTCCTATCTACTGCACCACACCTTAGCTGCCCCTATGATGTCTGCCAAAGGTGATGGAGCTAAAGTCATCCTCTTTTGTGTGTAAGGAGTCAAACAAGGACATTCTTATCTTTGTTCTAGATTCTATTCTATTCCATTCCTTTCCATATATGATCTTTTTTTCCTCTTCCATACATTATGATGGTCTCTGTCATGAAAGGTATACATCTAGATACACATTCCAGGATTGTGTTCACTGGTAAACTAAACTGGGAATGGGGAATGAGGGTCTGTTGATATCCTATTGCTTTTACTTCTTAATGCTGTGGTTTGAGCTTTAATATTTACCCAACTCAATTTATATAATTATGTATATTTTATATATTACATATATAAATGATACATTATATATTATGTAATTTTCAGAGCAACACCCCACATGTGCAAAGATGTTTAAAAGTACAGTAAAAAAAAAAGTAGAAAGAGGCAGTATAGCACAATGGATAGAGAATTGACCTCCAAGTAAGAAAGACCTGGGTTCAAATTCTGCCTTTGACATATATTAGCTTTATGACCTTGGGAAAGTCACTAATGAAATCAAAGATCCAGTAACAATCTTTAATGAAACAACAGGTCTAATCTAAACAAAATAATAATAAAATTACCATTTATATGTGAAGCTTTAAGGTTTAAAAAGCACTTTACAAACATCTCTTTTTATCCTCACAACCACTGTAGGAGGTAGATGCTATTATTGGTTTTACAGCTGAAGAAGTGGAGACTGAGAAGTTGTGACTTATCCAGGGTCACATGGCTAACAAAAGGCCAGGCAAGATTCGAACTGAGGTCTCCAGACTCAGCATTTTATCCATTGTGCCACATAAGTATTTCTTAAACATTTGTGTAGGTTGTTTTATAGAAAGTGAGGGAGCCAGAGCTGACTTGTACTTTGAGAGGTAGGACGGTATAAAGAAAAGACCAGGGACTAGGAGTTCTGCATTTTATTCCTGGCTCTACAAGTCATGATATTGGGGCAACACATTTCACCTTTTATTTTGGCCTTGATGACATCATCTGTAAAATACCAGGGTTTGGAATCAATGACTTCTGAGGTCCCTTCAAGGTCAGAAATTCTGCTCCAGAAGAGCATATGGCTAGACTAGCATAATAACAATAACAGCAGCTAACATTTACATAGCACTTTAAAGTTGGTAAAGTACTTTACAAATGTTATCTCCTTTTATCCTCACAAAAAAACCCGAGTAGATGGTATTGTTATCTTCAATTGACAGATGAGGAAACTGAGGCAGGCAAGAGGTTGACTTGCCCAGGGTCACGTACCAAGTAAGTGTCTGAGGTCAGATTTGAACTCAGATCTTCCTGACTTCAGGACCAGGACTCTATTTACTACCTAGAAGCCTCTATATATGAATATGTAAATACATATATAGGTATATACATATGTATGTAGACATACATATATCACAAAATACATTTTAATGGCAAATGGATAAATATATTTAGAAAAGAAGATGAAGAAAAAATGCATTTCTTTGTAAGGATAATTAATCACTACTATTTTGCAACATATTTATAACTATATTATAAGTTTCTTAATATAAAAAATGAGGAATTTTCATGATGTTGCATAATGAGAAATGCAACTTATCATTATGGCTTAATACTTAATAAGATGAACTCCATATTTCAGACGTATTTTGAAGCCAGTATGATTAAAATAGAAAAAACTAGGTCTCCTAGGGTTGCCCTTGACATTAACTACCTGTATGACCTCAGGAACACTGCTTAGGTAGTGGCAGAGCCTCACCTTTTAATTTTCTTGAGAGTGGAGAGAAATCTTACCTGCCTAAAGAAAGGGAGGATAGATGATCTATTGAGGTCCGTTTTCAGCTCTAGGATCTAAAATTCTATGTGGATGGTACAGACAAGAGATTATTGTTATTTTTAAATTTCTAAAATGAAGGATGTTTAACATGAGCCAGATGACGACTGGGTAAAGTAAGGTAGAGCTTCCTTCAAATATTTGAAAGGTGGTCACTGGAAGAGGGATTAAATTTGTCTTATTTGGTCACAGAGGGCAAGAACAAAAAAACAGTGGATGTGAGACTTAGGTACGACGCTGGGAAAAAAGGCTAACAGCCACACAAAAGTGAAATGGGCTAACACGGCTACATCAGCAAGTGGTCCTGGAGGTCTTCAAGGAAAACCTGGATGATCACATCACTTGTTAGATAGGCTATGGTGGGGATTCTTAATCAGCAGGCCTCTAGGACTCTCACAACTATTAAGATTCTGAGAAAATTTTTGGCCATACGCAAGAAACTAGCATCTTTTTTGTTAGGCTGGTCATACATTCAATGTTTAGGTTAGGTAATTAAAGCTATCCCTATTCTAATTTTATTGACTGCTGTCAAAGAATGTGCCTTAAAGAAGATTCAGATGAATTTACTATAGAGAGGCATCTCTGACCACTGAAAATGAAACCCCAAAGGGTTTAATAACCCATTTTTGCCTCTCAGAATGGAGAAGATTGTCAATATTCTGATAATTACTAAAAGATAGCAAAAACAATTACTAAAAAGTAATAGTAACAGTAGTATTTGTATCACTACTATTACTAAGTTAGCATGTATTTCATACACACAATCAGTAAATACAAGAGTGGTTTGATTAGCCATCTATCTATTTTGCATTAAAATTCAGGACCTGTAGCTATATATCAAGTACTTATAACACCACTGCCAGCCATAGTAATCAGGTGACACATGTACATTCATTATGTACCAGCTAAGTGGCAGAGAAGATAGAGTACTGAGCCTGGAGTCATGAAGAGCTGAGTTCAAATCCTATTTCAGACACTTACTAGCTCTATGACCTTGGGCAAGTCGTTTACCTTCTGTCTGTTCTCAGGTTCCAAAAGTGTAAAATGAAGAAAATGATAGCACCCACTTCCCAGAGAGTGTTTATTGTAAGGAACAAATGAGATATTTGTAAAATGCTTAGCATACAGTTCCTGACATAGTAGGAACTGTGTAAATGCTACCTATTAACATTGTTATCATTGCTTTCAAGTTTCACAAAGGTAGTTCTGCATCTTGGTCTGGGTTCTTATTTTACTTTAAAAACAAAACAAAACAAAACCCACCAACCTTTCTATGGAGTTTAAGATTCTATAGTCCATATTCTGTAATAACAGATATCTTACCTCCCACAACCAGAATTATGAGGACATAGAAGGAAACTTTGAGTTATTAGAAGTTGGGGAAGACTTTAGCTAAAAAATAATTAACTTCAGAGAAAGACACGACTTAGTAAAGAGATTAGTAAGGATGGAAGAATATCCTACCCAGAGAGCAGCCCTATAGATGATCATCAACAGCAACATGATGATAAAGTACCAAAGCAGAAAGTTCCCTACTGCCCCACAAGAGTCATCCTTTTGGCATTCGAACTCTGGTTTTGCAATGAAATTCAGAGGCTTCCTGGGACGGTCCATCAAACGGAAAAGGGAATAAAGGAGTCCCATGAAGCTACTTTCTTAGAAAATATCAAAACATGTTTCATGTGATTGAGGATGCCTGGGAGAATACTTCAGTCTATGATGTGTCACAACTGCCTTGGCAACCCATTATGACATGTTTCAGCAACTGTGACAAGAGTAACAAGCCACTACCATGGATTCCTTAAAGTTTTAAAGAATATTTTAGTACCTTACTTCAGATAGAAGGGATAGTATTTTTTCTCATCTCAAGTTTCGGACAACGTTTTAAAATATACAAACTCCATTTCCTACCAGCAAATATTGCTTTATTCTTTAAAAACAATTTGGCTTCTTTGAGGCATTAATTCTCTCCCTTTATTAAGACACGTGGTTGGACTGCATATAAATTTAGGGTTTTGGGTGATTCTATATAAATATCTAATAAGATTAATATAAAATGACACAGTCAGTTATGAATTGGGTAAAATTTACTGAGGCACTTTTTCTTCTTAATTTCGGAAGTAAGGATAGAAGAATAAAAAAACTTGATTGCTAGTATTAACTAGTAATGTCAGATGTTTATTTCTGACACTTTTCCAAGACATTTCTCCACTTGAATTCGCTTCTACAACTATAGGAAAATCCACTTCAACTGAAGAAATCTTCAAAATAACTGTTTAAAAAGCACTTTGAAGTTTTAAAATATACAATCACGTTTATAAAACTATCAATAGTGTATTTCCTCTGTTTTTGTTCTAGAGAAAAAAGTCGCTTTTTAAATAAAATGATCTTGGGAATCATTTTGATCGCAGAGACACTGAAGAAACCTCAGCGTCCTACGTCGGTGGTATCTTTTGTAAATGTACAAATGTAACCTATCTACACACACGTGGCTCGGAGCCCCTTCTCCCTCCCGGCTCAGAGGCCACCTCTCAGTCTGTGCTCATGTGATAACGTCGTGTCCATCTCCTAAGAAGGCGACGGATTCGCGAACACGCGGGGCCATCTCGGGGCTGCAATGAACACCCGCTCCTCCTGAAAGTTGGGAAGGGGCCTTTACCGAGCGTGCTCACTGCTACCCGGGCGGGGCAGATATAACTCCCCTCGCATAGCTGCGCAGAGCTCTGGCTCCAGCCCCGGGATCAGCTCCGAGTTCAAGTCCCGCCAGGAGGGGGTCGCTCGGAACAAGTTAACCTCTCGCGAGTCTTAACATTCTGCATCGCAGAACTGTTGCCAGTCTGCATGGGGGTGAGGAGGTTTCCTCACAAGGGATGGAATCTGGGGCGACTCCCCCCCAAAAACCCAAAACGTTTCAACTCGGGCGCGCCGTGCGGCGGGAGGAGGGACTCGACCCTCGCGGGTGAAACCTAGGCCGCTCTTCACGAGCCACGCCACGAGGCCTGGCGCCCATGGCGGAAGCATCCCCGCGGCCCGAGAAAAGCAAGCAGGCCGCGGGGCGCGGGCCGCATGTGTCTCTATCGGAATTTAACGCCGCTGGGAGGGACTGGTCGTCCTCTCCAGGGAGTTTGCGGCCTTCCGAGCAGGCCTAGTAACAAACACCGAAACACGACCCGCCCTCTCTTTCCAGCCCCGCCCACTCCTCCCTTCCCGGACCCGCCCCCTCCACTAACTTCCCGAGGCCACTGTGCGCAGGCGCCGAGCTACGGCGCGCACGCGCACGCGCTCCCATTTCCAAGCAACGCTCCCTCCTCTCGCAAGAAGATAGTTCAGCCTGGCCCTTTCTCCCCGGCCCCCTCTCTTCCCGCCCTCCGTTCCACCTTGCTCCCGCGGTCCAGTTTTCACGTTTTGATTGGCTTCGCGCCCCGGGGCTGGGCATCCGCGAGCTCACGTGACTGCGCGCAGGCGCGGCGAGAACGGGTGCGGAACCGCGGCTGCGGCAAGTTGAGCACGGTGCGTTCTTTCTGTGTGTGTGTTTCTTTCTTCTCTCGGGGGTGTGGACGGAGCTTCCGCCGCCAGCCGGACCTGGAGAAGGCTCGGCCCGGCGGAGGGCGCGGCGGCGGGGCACGCGAGGCGAGACTGTCCGAAGCGAGGGCGGCGGGGCCCGGGGGCGGACTGCCGCGCGGCTCTGGGAGGGGGCGGGGTGCCCAGGGCAAGTCACCCCCCACGGTTGTGGCGTGGCCCGCCGGGACCGGACGTCCCGGTGTGGGGAGGGAGCCGGGCTCGCGGACTTCGGCCCCTGCACGAAGGCATGATGGTCAGGGAGCCCGAAGAGGCCCAGAGCGCTTCGGCGACATCCCGGGGTCACACGGCTGGTAAGTGCCGGAGGCAGGATCTGAACTCGCATCTCCCGGCCCAAGGCCGGCGCTCTGAGGCCCCTGTGGGCTGCTGGCGTGCGTCACCGCGAGCGGGGTTACCCCGAAGTGAGCCCTGCCGCGCCCCCGCCCCTCCCCCTCCCCCTCTCCTGCTCTTCTTCCGGTCAAGTACAGGGTCATCCAGTTTCTTTTCTGTCTACAGAATCTGAATAATGTCTGTCGTGCTTAGGCATCCAGCGAAGTCCTGTAGAGATAAGATGTAAAATGTCAGTTGCTGTTATCCCCCCGCCCCCAGTTTTTTGTGTGTCCCTTACCAGATACAGCATGATTGGATACAGGAATAAGGAGTATTTATTAGCGTAAAAGACCTCTAGACCGTGGGATGTAAAACTTAGGATTTAGTCCTTGTATACATTTGTTAAGCTCTACAGAGAAAAATTGAAACAGGACTCACCCTCAAAGAGCTTACATTCTATTGAAGAGAAAAAGAACTGATACACAAGTAAATAAAACTATTTGTAAAGTCATTTCATAGCGGACACTCGTGGAGGAGATGTTCAGGATAGGCCTCCGTCCACCAGCATTTGCTTTGGCACTATGCTAAGCACTGGGGATAGATAGATAAAAGACCAAAAGAAGATTGAGGCTAGCAGCAGGGAACTTCGATTTTAATGGAGGGCTCAAAGTGTAAATAATTAGATACATAGAAGATATATACAGAGTAGATCTACAAAATTCCTCTCAGGGGGAAGGCAGCAGCTAGTACCAAGAAAGACATACTGCAGAAGGCAGGGTTTGAAGAGAGTCAGAGATAGAGAGGTGCTGGGATAGGGCATTGCAGGCCTGAGGGGCTGCCAGTGGAGATGGAGCATTGTGTTAGAGGAACAGCAGGTAGAGCCATGTATGGAGGAGAGCGAAATATAAGAAGACTGGAAAGATGGAAAGGGCAGGTTACCAGGAGCTTTAACTGCCAAATTGAGGATTTGATATTTAACCCTGAAGGTAAACGGAGCCAGTTGAAGGAGAGTGGTGGTCACACTCAGAGTCATAGGAAGATCACTTTGGCAGCTGAGTGGTGGATACATTAGAATAAGGAGAAACCTGAGGCAAAACCGATTAAAAGATTGTTGTAACAGTTCAGACTCAAGATGATAGACCCCAGATAGCCATCTAAAGAGAATAGGGGACATCTTGAGAGATGTTGTGAAGGTAGAATTGACAAGCTTTGTCAGTAGTTTGGATGTGTATGGAGGGTGTTAGGTAGAATTCAAGGATAACAGCTGAGGTTGTGAACCAGGCTGACTGGGAGGAGAGTAACAATAAAGTTGGGGAGAAGGGAAAAATAATGAGTTCTATTTTTGGACATGTTGAACTTGAGCTACCTGTGGGATATACAGTTCTTCATGTCCAAAAGACTCTTGGTGATACGGGATTAGAGCTTAGGAGAAAGACAAAAGCTGAACATACGGATCTGAAAACTAACTTCGTAGAGATAGACTGTATTTAATCCATGGCAGCTGATGAGGTTACCAAATGAAAGTTTATAGATAGAGAAGAGAAGAGGCTCCAGGACAAAGCCTTGGGGATCCCTCATAATTAATGTGGCTCAGATGAAGAGCCGGTAAAGAAGACCGAAAAGGACAGACTGAAGGAACAAGACCATGGAAATTCCTAGAGAGGAGGAGAAAGTGTTTAAGAGAAGGTAATTAATATAGCGTCTGGTGCTTCAGGGTGGTCTAGAAGAATGAGGAATGGTCATTAAATCTAGCAATTAAGACATCATTAGTAACTTTCAGAGAGGGTAATTTCAGTAGAAGATGAGAACAGAAATCAGATTACAGAGGGTTTAGGAGAGGTCAAGAGAAGAAATAGATACTTATAGTTAGAATACGTTCTCCAAGAATTCAACAGAAGGGGTATAGCTAGCAAGGATGATGGAATCAAGTTAAAGGTTTTTAAGAATGGGGGGAGATAGGAACATATTTATATATAAAAGGAAAGAAGATAGAGATTGAAAGTGAGAGAATGGGGACACGAGGAGTGGGATACGAGGACATTGGATTGAAGGTACTTTTAAAACAGTTTTACCTGGGCAAAGGGAAGGACCACCTTTTAAACCTGTATGTGTGTTCATCCTTTGTTGACAAAGAAGACCGTGCCATCAGAGAAATAATGACATGGCTTGCACTTGACTTTGTTTTGAGTGAGGGAGGGCTGTGCAGGTCACCAGCCTCACTTCTTCAGAGCCATCTGGATCCAGTGACCAGATATTCATCAGCATGACTGGAGGTGACCCAGGATGAGGCAGTTGGGGTTAAGTGACTTGCCCAAGGTCACACAGCTAGTGAGTGTCAAGTGTCTGAGGTGATATTTGAACTCGGGTCCTCCTGACTCCTGCACTGGTGCTCTATGCACAGTGCCACCGAGCTGCCTCAAGGTGGAGATAATGAGGGAAGGGGAATGTCTAACATGAGATGAGGAGAAAAGCGGGAACTCTTTAGTAAAAGGCTCCAATTTTCCTGATGAAACAAGGATGTAGTTGGAGCCTTGGAGGAAGGTTAAAAGATTTGGAATAGTTACTATAATGAGTCAGATAGCAAATCTGCCAGGGATATGTAAAAGGATGTGGGTCCATTTGAGATGATGTAACAAAAATTTGAAGTAGACCCAATTAGCATTTTCAAGATTTTCCCCAGCTCCATTTGACACCATGTGAATAGGAAGAAAGGAACTAGTTGATGATTTGTAATTGAAGGTTGGGAGCAAATAGGAGAAGAGGGCAGGGGATTTGAGAATAGAGTCATGTAGGATTAAATTGTTCACCAATCAGTCAAGATAGGGAAGGGGGACCGGTATGGAAAGAGCTAAGAGTGAAAGGGAATACGGGTTATGGTGAGATTGCAGGGTGAGGACTCGGTAAAGCACAGGGAAAGGCGAAAGGACAGAAGATAATGATCAGATACAGGAATTCTGGAGGTGGGACAGTTACCGCTAATGAATGTTAAGGTCAAAGTTCTGCCCAACTGAGCGCGTATGTAAGGTTAAATAGGCCATGGAGTGGATAGTCCATTCAGCACAGCGCTGCCAAAGTAATTTTCCTTAAATACAGGTCTGATTGTGTGACTTCTCAGTCAACTCCATTGGCTTTCTATTGCGTCTGGAATAAAATAGGAATTTGGTTTAACTTTTAAAGCCTATGTAACCTGGCCCTAAGCTACTTTTCCAACTTCATTGAACTTTACTAACCCTAATTCTAGTTACCAATGATCAGTTCTGGTAGTCTTTTCTCAGTTCTCATCCTTCTCAACTTAACTGCATTTGACGCTATTAACCACCCTCCCCTCTTGAGTTTTCATGATACTGTTCTCCCCTGGTTTACTCCATCTGCTACTTTTCAATATCTTTTATTGATTGTTCAGTCATACTGTTCCCCCCTAACTGTTCCCCAAGGTTCTCTCCTAGGCCTTACTCTTTTCTCTTATATTCTTTTGGTGCTCATCAGCTTCTGTGTTTGTTTTTGATTTTTAAAATATTCCCATGAGCTTGTTTTAAGGAAGACACATTGAGAGATTACACAACTAATTCCAACAATGTGTTGTTGCTCAAAAATATTGTTTAGAATTCCTCTTTTGAAATTTTCTGTTTTCTGTTCCAAATTTTCTCCCTTCTTCCAGCCCCTCCCCTATTGAGAATGCAGTTGATACAGCCAACGCATTATATATCTGAAGTGTGTGACGTGTATCCTATAGATTTAACTGTCTATGCAGATGGCTCAAAGAATGATATATCCAACTCCATTCTCTTCCCCCAAGCTTCAGTGTTAGGTTATCAACTGCCTTTTGGATATTTCAGACTAGATGTCCTGGAGACATCTTAAACTCAACATATCTAAAATTGAATTTACTATCTTTCACCATAAATTCTCTCTTCTTCCAAACTTGCCCACAGTTTTGTCAAAAACACCACTGTCCTTCCACTGTCTTAAGGTTTATAATCTCAATATTGTCCTGGGCTCTTCACTTTCCTTCTCCCTACATATCCAGTCTCTTGCCAAATTTTGCCACTTTTGCCTTCTAAGCATCTCTTCCGTCTGACTTCACTACCTTAGTTCAGGCTCATATCAGTTCTTACCTCCATTATTGCAATAGCCTCTTAGTTGTTCCTCTTGCCTCATGTCTCAAGCCACTCAATTCCATCCTCTAAACTGCTACCAAAGTAATTTTCTTTATGCACCAATCTGACCATGTGATTTTCCTTCTCAGCCTACTCCAATGTCTTCCTATTGCCTGTAGAATAAAACATAAACTTTTTAGTTTTTAAAGCCCAATACAACCTGGCCTTACCTACCATTTCCAACTTCTTTGAACATTATGATCCCTCCTGCACTCTTTGATGCAGCCAACTGGCCTCTGAGTTCCTCTCTCATGACAATCCCATATGCTGCCTCTGTAACTTTGTCCTGGCTATTACTGTTGCCTAGAATGCATTCCATACTTTGCTCTACCTCTTAAAATCCCTCTCTTCTCTAAGGTGCAACTCAAGTACCATCTTCTGCATGAAGTCTTTCCTGGGCCCCCAGCTGTTATTAGTGTCCCTCCCAAAACTACTTTGTGTTTAACTTTGTGTGTGTGTGTGTGTGTGTGTGTGTGTTGACTTTATAGTGTGAGCTCATTGCAAATAGGGTTTTTTCACTCTGTGTTTATACCTCTAGCTCACTGCCTAGCATGTAGCAGGCATTTAATAAATGCTTGTTGATTGATTAATAGACATTGAATAGTGTAAAAAACTTGCAAGTTTGGGTTTTTAAAGGATTGTCAATATATTGAAGTTGGCCGATATAGGAAGGCAAGAGTTGAGGTTGAGAGAAAAGATAGCCATGCATTGAACTCCCTGAGAAAAAATGGTGAATGACTTTGGTAGAAGTGTCAGTGATGATCACCAGTATCTGGAAATTTGTAAGACATGAGCTTCTACCCTCTTCAGTAAAGTATTCCAACTCTCTCACACAACTAGTGAGTGGGAATAAAGAATATGAACAAAGATACAGCAGTATTGGAAGTGGTAACTAGGGTTGCAGTGTTGCCAGAAGAGAGACTGGTGTTGGCCTAGCTGTTCTGAAGGGGGACATTGGTTGGGAGTTGTGGGGAGCAGGGTTTGTATATCATAGCAGCTGAAAGTCACTGGGAGAGACTTCTTATAGGAGGATATATTAGTCTTCTCATGTTTGAGTGGTTTGTTTTCATTGTTAAGACTATTACTATATTATTTATATTATATATTATATTATTATAACTGCATTGTTGCAGTTATATTCTATCACAATCATGCACTGCCCCTTTTCCAGCTGTTTTCCCAACCTTTGGGCAACCACTTTGATTTCAGGTGTTTGCTACCATAGTAAATGCTGTTCTGAATATTTCTTTAAATCTGAGATCTTTAAAAAATCTTTTAGCTCCTTGGGGAAGATCTCTAGAGTGGAATCTCTGGATCAAAGCGAATGAACATTTTAATAATTTTTCTCACAGTCTATAATGTTTAGATTATTCATGGTTTCATCATCAGTGTTATTGGTGTCTCTTCCCACAGCCTCTCCACTGGCAACCATTTCTATCTTGGGTGATCTTTGTCAATTTTTTGGCAAAAGGTATGAGATGAAGTCCCAAAATCATATCAACTTAAATTCCTCTTGTTATTAGTTATTTGGAGTAGTTTTTCATGTTGTCATTAATAGTTTATATTTCTTTTAAGGGCTGTTTGTTCTTATCCTTTGATTACTTTATTGGGGTCTATCTTACTCAGATATCAGATTCTTACCAGAAATATTTGGTGCTGATTTTTTTTCTGTCCTACACTTTTAAATTTCATGTAATTGAAATTTTCCATTTTTTCTTTTGTTCTTTCCTTTTATTTATTTCTTGCATGGTTAAAAATTTCTCCTGCTAGGCATTGTTAGTACAATTTTGGAGTTGGAGGGGATCTTAACCCTAATCTAGTCCAACCCTTACATGAAAGGAATCCCTACCATAACAGGCTGGACAAGTGGTTGTTTAAATTCTGCTCAAAGACCCCCCTCCAAGAAAGGAGAGAACCTACTAGTTTTGAGAGCAACCCATTTCATTTTTGGACAGCTTTTAACTTCTAGGAAGTTTTTCCTGACATCAAGCCTTGTCTATTTTCAGTTTTTATCATTACTCCTTATCCCTTTGAGGCCAAACAGATTTTAAGTCCTCTTCCACCTAACAGTCCTTCAGATACTTAAAAATAGCTGTCATACACCCCCAAGTCTTCATTTCTCCAAGCTAAACATAACCAGTGTCTTCATTCAGTCCTACTTTGAAGGGGACTCAAGGCCCTTCACCATCCTGACTGCTCTTCTCTGGATTCTCTTCAGCTTAGCAATAGCATTTTTAAACCCTGGTGCCCAGAATTGAACATAGTACGTTGGATAACATCTGTCAAGAGCAGAGTGTGGTGGGACTATTATTACATCCCTCTGCCTAGAAGCTTATGCCCTTCAGAACAAGAACATATTCTGTTTCTTGACTGCTTTATCATACTTCTGTTGAGCTTTGAGTAACTAAAACCCTCTGATCTTTTCTGGACAGCTACTGTCTAACCATTCCTTTCCAATCTTAGGAATTTTATTTTTTATACCCAAGTGTAAGACTTTACATTTGTCCCTATTAAAGTCCATCTTATTAGATTTAACCTAGTGCTTTAGCCTATCAGGATCCTTTTGAATGCTGCCTCTGTCATCCAGTGTATAGGCTGTCTGTTACAGTTTTTTGTTACCTGCAGATTTAATGAGCATACCATCTGTGCCTCTGGCCATCATTAATTTAAGAAAAATATTAAAGAGCACAAGGATGAGCACAGATCTGGGGATACTCCTCACAGGAAACTTCCTGCTGTATTGACAGTGAACCATCTATTAACAACTTCTCTTAAGAGTCTAGCCATCCTTGTAACTCTGAATCCAAAACAACTCCTTTCTAAAATGTTTTAGCAATGACTTTTTAATTTTATCTCCAAATAGATGCAAAGAGAACAGAGTCCCTCTGCTTCCCTCATCGATAGAACCATCAAGATGAGAAAAGAGACAGAAGATAGGAAAGTAGTTTTAGCTTGGGGACTCCTAAATGTTTCTGTGGCCGGCATGATATATACTGAAATGTAAGTCCATCAACTAGAATAAGAGCAAAATTTGTTGAATGTGTGAAAATGTTTTCTAACAGTATGATTGAAGATATTTTAAAAGAATTTTAATTTTTTTCAGGACTGGAAAATTATTAAGTTCATACTATAATGTTACATACTGGCCCCTCTGGTATATTGGTAAGCTTTTCCTGTATTGTGTTATAACTTGTATTTACTATTGCATAAAAATTATGCTAAAATGTAATTCAAATTTGATTATTTTTTAAAAATTGTTTTTTGGTTGGGATTTTCAAACAATTTAAATTTTAATCTTTCTGGATAATGAATGTTGTATGCTGTACTGTTGTGTATGGTATTGAATTGAAAATTAGGTTGAGAGTAGTAAAGAAATGTAAAATTAAACTGTAATTTCTTTTTACAAGTTAGAGTTTTGTTTTTTAGTAAGATTTCTAGGCGTGGTGGTAGGGTGCTTGTTGAATGTTTTAATTACCTGGTGTTTCATTTCAGAGCTTGTGCTTGCATCTCTCTTCAGCCTGAATGCCTTATTTGATTTCTGGAGATATTTCAAATATACTGTAGCACCTACAAATCTGGTCATGAGTCCTGGACAGCAAACACTTTTAGGATTGAAAACAACTGGTAAGTGTCTTGTATCTCTTAATTTCAGAAGTTTCCTTTTGAAAGCTTGGTATTGATGAAAGAATCCTCAAAATCATATAATTTTCAGAGTCCCTGGCTTAAGCAAGTCTAAATCTAAATATAGAAGAAAAATTGTCTTTTCTCTAATTTGTCTGTTTGTTTGGAAAGGAATTTAATTACATTTTTAACATGCTAAGTTTGAGGTGCCTATGAGACATACAGGTGGAAATAAGAGCTGAATATATTTATTTTCTTCAGTTACTTTTTTGGGGTAATGATACTGTTTTTTATATTTTCCCCCAATTCTTTAGTTGTATTCTACCACTTTGAGATATCCTCTCAATATTACCTCGTAATATTTTCAAATTTGTATTGTCTCCAGCTTGGATTTCTTCTGCATTTACTTGGTCTGTTCCAGCTGTTCTTCCTGACCTCGTCTTCTCAAGTGCCATTTCCACTTCCTCATAGCACCTCAGGGGTTCATGTCTTGATATATGGTCCTCACATGGTTCATTGATGATAAGAGTGATGCTCACAAACATGTTCCACTTTCCATGTATTTGGTGTCCTTTCATTGTAAATGTTTTTGGGATGATCTAGCTTAAATCTAATACCAATTTTTTTCTGTATTTATTTGTGAACACTTTGCTATTTAGCTTAGCAGAACTGCTCATAATGTTCTGCCATCCTACTTTTTGCAAATAAATTATACTCCGAACTAGTATTGCCTTTGTATGCCATTTCTTTCCCTTTGATCAGGAGAACCAGTGCTTGCTAAGATGAGTTTTTTTTAAAATTATTCCTTCATATCCTTTTTCTTCAGAAGACCTGGGTTCAAATCCTAGTTATAGCCATGTGACCTGGGGTAAATTTCACATGATTTTGTGAGGAAGGACTTTGTTAGCAGTAAATGTCTATAGAAATGTATGTTATTTTTTTCCCCAGACAAAACAACTCCAACTATTTAAACTTTTCTTCCTAGAAACTATTTTTCTTTTTCTTGAATCATTTTGTTGACACTTCTCTAGGCCCTTTAGGCTCTGTTCTTCAAACTTCTTTATTATTATAATACTGACTCTGTTATGATTTTGAAATATCTTATCATTCTTAAACTCCTGGATTTAGGTGTCAGTATCATGAAATTTTTGTTCTTTTTAAAAATTACAGTATCTTTCCTGACTTTGACTTCTTAGGAATAGAAAATTAGCAATTAAATACCCAAGGCTGCTAACCTCTATTTTGCATCTTCATTTTATTCCAGTTGTGCAAACCACTCCTCCACGTGAACTGGTGGCAAACAATATCCCTCCCTCTACACCTTCTCCTCCAATACAGGGTCAAAGTGTATTGAGTTATAGCCCATCTCGTTCACCCAGTACAAGCCCCAAGTTTACTATGACGGGATATAGCCCTCAACTTCAAGGCCTGTCATCAGGCAGTAGTGGTTCTTACAGCCCTGGAGTGACCTACTCACCTAGCAGTAGTTACAGTAAGGTAAGCCTTTTCTTTTGATTACTAAAGGAGAAACATTTTAGTATCATCTCCAAGGTTAATGTGTACAGTGGTTCTCCATGCTGGTATTTTGCTACAGTGTCCTGTTTAAACAAGCAGAAAATTACCTCTTTAATACCATTGGCTTTGGCCCCTGTTTTCTTTACACTTTCCCCTATTTTCCTAATTCTTTCTGCCAAACTTCACAGAATTCTAAGAGTTTTGTCTTTCATGGCCTCTCATTTTACCTGAGCATCTTTCCAATTAAAAACAAAAGTTAGGGCTTGAATCTTGTACTCCAAATTCCAGAATAATGAGGGTTGCTTAGGCTTTCATAGTCTTTCTCCTAGTCATTCATCATTTTACTCTGATAGGGCCAAGATAAAGAGATGTGGAAATTAGAAGACATTTGGTTGCCTGAAGCCTATTGTTAGGGGCCATTGTATCAGGCAACTTAGCCCAAGCATAATCATTTTCTTATTACATCCTGTGTTGCTCATTAGAGTAGCAGTACTTAGAAATAAAATGTACCCAATGTTGTTGTTTTTTAAATTTTTTTCATTTGATTAACTTTTTAAAAAACATTGTATGTATTAAAATATGTTAAATCTGATTTTGGATGGAAATAAGAGAATTTTGTGAAAATGACAGTTTTTTGAGTTAACATTTATAAACTTAGATATAGTGGGTCTGGTGCACATGATATATTTGGTATAGTGCCTGACTAGCTTATTTGGATGTAGCTTCTATATAGTATTGCTCATGATTTCTGTTTTGAATACTGGCAAATTTTAGTTAGACTTTTGCTTTCCATTTTTGTGAAAGAAATTGTGACTTAGCATAACCTGAAGTGAAATAATCTCTCAGTTTACCTGGTGACCTCTATTTGCTGTCTTTTCTTGTCTTTCCCTTCTGTCTCAGACTTCGTATCATTGTGAGGAAAGCATTTTACAAAACTTTTAAGCACTAGAGAAATTGGAGCTTATAACATTATCCAGATGAAAAAGACTTCATTTTAAAACTAGATTAACAAATAAGATTAAAAAAAAAGTCTTCCTCCTTTTAAGTTTCAGTTTTTAGAGTAAATCTCTATTCCAAATAGGTGTCTGGTTATAGTCCTTCCCCTGGTTCTTCTCCATATCCTACAACTATCGGTCCAGCAGAAAGCTCTGGCTTGAGATCTCGGTACCGGGCTTCACCAACTGTCTACAACTCTCCAACTGGTAAAGAAGACTACATGACAGATCTCAGAACTCTGGACAATTTTCTTCGAGGGGAAGAAGAGAAGCAACATAGGGTTCAGCTGGGTAAAAAAAAGTGATTTCATTCAGTCATAATAAAATTGGATCGTGGTATTTGTTTTTTCTATATACAGGGTGGTCAGAAGAGTATGCCATTTCCTCTGGGAGGCATTGTGGTACAGTGGAAAGCTGACAGTAAGCAATAGGAGTTTATTGCTGCAGATTTATTATTAACTAGCTGTAGAACTTTGGGCAAGTCATTTAACCATTCTGGGTCTCAGTTTCCTCATCTATAAAATAAGAAGGTTATGTTAGATTTTTCCAAGGACTCTTTGAACTCTTAAATTCTATGATTCTATTAGCTGAAATGACTCCCTTTTTGTTAGCATACAGCCCCCAATTCAATTCATTATGCACAAAACTAGGAATACAGAGGTAAAAAATGATACAGAGCCCCATCTCTTAAGGAAATTTCAGTCTCCTAGAGAACACACAGAAAGTATATATCATGAGGTAAATGTGGGAGCAAAAGAAGAGTGTTCAGTAGTAAGTCAGTGTGACCTGTAATCTCAGCAGTTGCTTTTACTTGGGGGGAAAACTATACAGATTCAGTGAGGACAGAATTCCATCTTTCTGAACATGGGGCCTAGCATAATGTTACATAGTGCACATTTGTCTTTTGACCTATTGTGACAGTAATTAAAATAAACTGATGTTTACTAAATTGATAATTATAGGGAGTACAGATTCTACTTCACCTTCTAGCAGTCCTACTTTCTGGAACTACAGTCGCTCCGTGGGCGATTATGCACAGACGCTAAAGAAGTTTCAGTACCAGCTCGCTTGCAGGTCCCAGGCCCCGAGTGCTAACAAGGATGAGACTGACCTTGGTTCTAAACAGGCTGCAGAAGAGGTAAATGGAGAAAAATGATGAGTTTATGACTTAACAACCTCAGAAGTTCTGCTAATTGTTGGGGAGTCTTTAAAAAATATTTTAATCTCAACTTTTTAGTTGAAGCAGTGGAAAGAGTACTGGAATTAGAGCTGGGAAAGCTTGGGTTCATTTTCTCCCCAAATTCTATCTGGTCGTATGACCAAGAGCAAATCATTTAATCTTTGTGTGCCTCAACTTTCTCACCTGTAAAGTAGCAATGACAATATAATATTTACTGTGAGACTAAAATGAGCTAACCTATGTAAAATGCTTTGCACATTTGAAAGCCCTACTTAAATGTCAGTTAGAAATATACTGTAACAAGAATCATTAACTATCTGGCACACTTGGTAAAAAATGGAAAATCAGTTATTCTTTGGCTGCCAACTAGCATTTATTAAGTGCTGTTTCAAGCTTTGGGGATACAAAGAAAGGCAAAAAACAGTCCCTGAAGGTGCTCATAGTATAATGGACTGACATTCTTTGTGTGCCTTACTGAATTAGGTAGCACTTTTCATTATGTCAGCGGAAACTACTATCGTTTAGAAAGTATTTTCTGCCATCACTATCAACTTGGTGCCTTATTACACTTAACATATAGTAGAGTCTGTTCCCTTAGTTACTTTGTTTTACTTAAATTTAATTACCTTGTTTCTTTTATATTTTATGTATTTTTTTGTACTTTTAATCATTTAAGAAGTTAAATAGAATTGAATAGCACCTCATAAGTACTTACAAAAGAAAAATCAGAACCATGGCAATTGAGTAAGTGGTGGTGTTTGTATATACCAGTTAAAAAATTTTCTCTGGATTGATAAGGTTTTTAAAGTTGTGGAATTGAGAATTATTATAGTCTCTCGTAAACCTTTTCTACATTGATTGTCCTTTTCAAAGCATGTTACTGTTTTTGAGTAGGTGTGGGCAAGAGTGACTATGAATCGACAACTTCTTGAGCATATGGATTCATGGACTGCCAAGTTTAGAAATGTAAGTTCTGTCATTGCTTTAAAGCAAAGTGCAGTTAACATGTCACTGTTGTGGATCAGGGCAGCTAGGTGGTGTAGTAGATAGAGTGCCAGGCTTGAAGTAAGGAAAACTTTTCTTCCTGAGTTCAGATCTGACCTCAGATACTTACTAGCGGTGTGATCTTTTCAAGTCACTTAAACCTCTTGGCCTCAGTTCTTCATCTGTAGAATGAGCTAGAGAAGGAAATGATAAATCACTCTAACACCTTTGCCAGGAAAACCTCAGATGGGGTCATGAAAAGTCAGACATCCCTGACATGACTGAATATCAACAATTGTGAGTTAATATTTGTGGATTAAATTCTGTTCTGTAGCACCACTTCACATCTATCATATTGGTTAACGTGACAGAAAAGGGAAGTGACAGATGCTAAAGGGTATATGGAAAAATAGGAACAATAATGCATTGTTGATGGAATTATGAACTGTTCTGAACATTTTGGAGAACAATTCGGGACTATCCCCAACTTTGACCCAGCAGTACCATTACTAAGTCATATCCCAACAGAAAAAAAGGAAGAAGACTTTTATGTACAAAAATATATTTATAAAAACTCATTTTGTGTTGGGAAAGAGTTGGAAATTGGCTGAACAAGTTGTGGTGGATACTGTCGCGCTTAATTTTATTTATTTATTTTCAAAATTTATTTATTTATTTATTTATTAGGTGTTCTGCAATCACTTCCTTAAAATTAAGATTTTATCTCCCCCCATACCTTCC
>CM053770.1:95065819-95147838 GCA_028658325.1 Potorous gilbertii
GCCAAGTCTATTCCATTTGTCTACCCCTCTGTTTCTTAGCCAATACCAAGTGGTTTTGATAATTACTGCTTTATAATACAATTTGAGGTCTGGTAGCGCTAGGCCACTTTCCCAAGCATTTCTTTTCATTAGTCCCTTTGAACTGTTTTGCTTTAAAAAATGAAAAGCAGGATTCTTTCAGAAAAGTCTGAAAAGACTTATATGAACTGATGTGAAGTGAGCAGAACCAGGAGAAAATTGTATATGGTAATAGCAATAAGATTTAGCTATTCTGATCAATACAGTGATCCAAACAATACTATCCACCTCCAGAACTGATGAACTCTAAATTTGAAGTGTAATTTTTTTCACTTATTGCTTTGTTTTGGCAACATAACTAATATGGAAATATGTTTTGTATGACTTCACTTTTGTAGTTGATAGCATATTGCTCACCTCAGTGAGTGGAAGAGGGTCTAGAGGGAGAAAGAGAATTTGGAACCCAGAATTTTTTAAAATGTTAAAAATTAATCACAAATTTTCAAATATATATTTGTGGGTTACCTAAGAAAAATTGTAGCTTGAATGTCATATGCACAAAATAATTAATAAACACTCATTAAGTGCCTGTGTTTCAAGGTACTCTGCTAGGCACTGAGGAGATAAAATGGGGGAAGCAATCTGCCCTGAAAAAAAACTTGTATTTTATTGGACTTGTATAACATATATACAAATATAATACAAAGTATATTGTGGAAAGGAGGGAGTAATACTAATAAGGGGGAATCAAAGAAGACTTAACAGAGGAGTGGTTTCTGTACTGAGTTCATCAAATTAAGAATGAAAATGTTTAAGTTTCTAAAATATTTCCATAGTTTTAAGTATTTAAATTATATAAATTTATGGGAGGTTTTTCTAGTTACATGTCCAATTCTTTTAATCTACTATTTCTCTCTTTTATTAAAAAAAGTTTTTAGAAATAAAAATTTCCCCCTAAGGACTGCTTGATTTAGCTGCATCCTAAAAAATTCTGCTATTGTTGTCATTATTAATAAAATTGATTGTTTCTGTTACTCATTCTTTGACCTATCCCTTAGGATTAAATTTTTTGGGTTAGATGTACCTCAGTCTGAGAGGAATAAACTGATGTCCCTCAATATCAATTTTACTATTTCTCCATGTAACTCATTTAACTTTCCCTTTAAGAATTTAAATTCTTGTGATGCTTGTGTTTAATATTGACATTGTCTGTAATAATTTTTGGTAAAAGTTTTCCTGTTTCTTTTAATTGTCCACTATTGTTACATACAATAAACATACTTGAAACAGAAAGCATACAGTTAAAATTTACAATGCTCTGAGAGTCAGATCTGCAGTTGGAGTCTGTGGGCAAACAGGAATAATTTAGACTATAGGTCTTTCCTTAGGTATTCAGCCTCAAAAGCTAAAAGTAACTTAAAATGTATTGTTACTCTGAACTGTAGAATTTTGAAGCCCTTCATTCTAAAACCAAAAAGTATTAATTTGACAGTTGCTTTAATCAGAGCAGTAGATCTGCTATCTACAACATTCACAAATGTGTACTCTGATTAACTGTGCTTTAGCTCTGTATTATGTTGCTTTATTTTAATTTTTTTTATAGTGGATCAACGAAACAATATTAGTACCACTTGTTCAAGAAATTGATTCTGTCAGTACACAAATGAGAAGAATGGGCTGCCCGGAGCTACAGATAGGAGGTATGGATAAAAGTATACATGAGCATTTCCATTTTCTTGAGTGCTTCCTATTAGAAGAAAATTCGATACTGAGAGTAAGTTATTTAGCCAATTTCATTTGAATGTTCTGCACTGACACCTGAAGTTGGGGGGAAAAGAACCCATGTTAATGCCCAAATGTTGTTAATTGAGCAAAGAAATTAATAGAACAAATTGAAAACATCTGGGAGTTTTCACAATTTTTTTTAATCCTTTCACAATAATAATAAATTCTTAGGCAGACTATATATTGGTTGTTCTTACACGACAGATTTTCAGTCATAAAACTGAGTCTGTTAGAGTTCCAGATTTCAGTGGGGCAGATTCACTGTTAAAAATTGTGCTAAAATATGCCAATCCTCATCAGCCCAAAAGTATAATGAATGTATTACCCAGGTAGTTTTTAAATCACCTATTTTTAGACTCTCACATGTTAAAAAAAGGCAGAGGTACTTCAGGTGGCTATGTACCTATGATACATTTACCCTTCCTTATCATGTACTATGGCAAAAGGCAGTGGAACGTCCAACTTAATTGCTTCTTGGCATGGTGGTAACCAACCCATCGTTCTCCAAGGCTCTGCCAGCAGAGTGGAATCTCTGTGGTAATAAATTCCATTATCTGTGATTCAGCCTAAATTCAGAAGCTCATTGCCACACTGGCCACACAATGATCAATTTTTTGGCACAATGATTCTCAAAGACAGCTCTTAAGTCATGGATGGATTGTAGTATTCATCAGGAGAGAGAGTACCTACCTACTCAGATGAAATTGCAGAGCCTTGTAAAAAGATTTAAGAACAAAGAATTTTGGAATGAATCAGATCTCTGTGAATAATTGCTCTTAGGAATATTTAGATCATTTGGATTACACAGTAGCTCTTATTATCAGGGTATTTTTTAGCCATTTTCTTCTCTCTGGACTATAAACAGAATATCAAATGCATTCTCATGAGTCATTTCTGGACTCTGCAATATGCATCTGCAGCTATTCCTTGCCTTTTCTGCCTTTTTAGTGATAGTTTAATGGCGTTATAAGTAGGAGGTACCTTTTCTTGATTGAAAGAACTTTTTTTATCTACAAAATAATCAGTTATTAGTATAATAGGCAATTTTCACTACAACTTTTTTAGTATCACCTAGTAAAAGACTAACAATAAAAATGTAACTTTATATTTAGATATGTGTTTGTCATACAGATTTTACTGGTATATAAACGTTTATAATATCTCTCTGGCTAATTTCTTACAGATTTAGTCTTTAGATGGTAATCTGTAAGTGAAGGAGTAATCTGTCAACAGTTCTTCTAAAGATAATCAGTAGGCAGGCACTTACCTTTGCTGTCGAGATAAACCATAACCCCATTCCGTAAGAATTTTAATATTTGAGGATATTTCTTTAAAGATGTTAAATAGATGTTCATACATATTGATCTGTGTTATGTGATTTTTGTTGTAATGGGATTTCCTTTGTCTCCCTCCTTTACTTTTTCCAGAAGCTAGTATAACTAGCTTGAAACAAGCTGCCCTGGTCAAAGCTCCACTCATTCCAACTTTGAATACTATAGTACAATATCTAGACCTTACCCCAAATCAAGAATACTTATTTGAAAGGATTAAAGGTGAGTTATTTTGAATGTTTAAAAAAAAATCTTTGAGAATTAACTGTTTCATTTCCTCAAGGAGGCCTTGAAAGCTAAGGGGAATAATACATTTTATTTGTGAAATAATCATAAGTCATATGTATAATTATATATTTTTCTTCACTGAAGTCCTAGTCTAATTCAGCATTGTGACACAGAAGTGACCCTGGATTCTCAAAAATTTCAGGTATAATGTCTTATTACAGACTTCATATATCTGTCATCCAGAAACCAGCCTAGCTAAATTTAGATACACTCATTACTAGAAGGTTGATTAGAGGTGGTGAATTTTATTAGTTATAGCAACTCACAGAAACTATCTTTTGAGGTATGTTGGAGGCTTCCGTCCTCAACCATTGGAAGGAAATCCATCCATAAGCACAGAATCATGGCTATTGTTTATATGTGTGCATATCCATGCTTGTTCATCCACCAGCCTCTAAGGCATATGTTCATGTGGATGTGGAAGCTCTCTATTGGTTAACATTGACCACTTATCTGTTACCTAAAACCTAGACTAGGGCACAAAAGGAATGAGAACATGGTCACAGCTAATACGTGTCAAAGGGAAGACTTCACTTATGCCTTGTGTGTGTGTGTGTGTGTACACATCACACTGTAAGTGAGAAGGTTCTCTGTCAGAGTAGATCACCATCTGCTGAGTGAGACAGAAGTAAGACTGAAACCCAAGTGTGCCTCCATCTGAGGCTAGTTCTCTCCATCACATCATGCTGTTTCTTATTGTGTGTCTCTGTGTTTGAAAGCTTCTTAGTTGTCAGTACAGAAAAATAAGTTTCCTGTATACAAGGTGTAAGCACTTTGAATATTTAGACATCGTTTCTCTGTTCCTCGGAATACTAAAGGTGGACTCTCTCCATGATGTCTTTCACCAGAAGAATAAGATATACTGCATGCTATTTGGCCTAACTCATTTGTGTTTCTTAGAGTAACTTAGTCATCTTTAATGTTCATGTATTTCTTTCTTGGATCTTTTTACTCTGCCTCCTTAATAGGAGAGAAATACTGTTTAGTAACAAGTAAACTACCTTGAAAGTCATTAGCTCCTCATACATTTAGTCATAAAGAATTTCCTTATTCTTGTGGTGAGGTTGTGAAGGAAAATAAGTAATATGAGTTGTATTTTTTTAAATTGTTTTTGCAAAATGCTTTCATTGCTTAAATGACTTTTACGAATAGTTTTTGGGGTTTTTTTCTTAAGAAAAATAGTTTCTGGAGATCATTGGTGTATTTCATTAAGGTTCTCAGATGCTGTCTTGTTTTTTCATTCTCTCTTACCCATCCTTATGATTATAACCTTTTATCAACTCTGTCCAATCATAGAACTCTCCCAAGGTGGCTGTATGAGCTCATTTCGGTGGAATAGAGGTGGGGACTTCAAAGCACGAAAATGGGATACAGACCTGCCCACTGATTCTGCTGTGAGTCAGGATGATTGCTTTTAAATAATTTTTAGTAAATTTATCTATACCCAAAGTCTGTTTTCTGTCAATAAGAATTTAAAATGTTTATGTAAAAGCAACAGCTAGAAATTATGTATATATTCTCTTAATTTTGGTTATTTCTAGCTATGTGGACTTGGCTAAATGCTTATTATAAGAAATGTTTTGTTTGTTATCATTAAATGTATAAATCAAGTATTAATCATTTATAATGCATTTACATTCTTAGGGAGATCTGAGTTCTAGAGGAAAGTTTGTCCTAAGTCTCTTTTCTTTGTAGTCATTGTCTGAATTAACGATGTATCTATTTTTGTTGATCGCCGTTTTCAGTACTGGTTTATTTTATTTACAGATCATTATGCATGTATTTTGTACTTATCTTGACTCTAGACTACCTCCACACCCTAAGTATCCTGATGGAAAAACATTTACTTCTCAGCACTTTGTTCAGACACCAAACAAACCAGGTAGAGAATTTTCTTGAAAGGAGGTTTTGGGATTTTTAGGTGGAACATCTCTTATGTTCTAAGCTTAGCTCTCTCTTTTCAAATTGATTCTCTGCAGACATTACAAATGAAAATGTTTTTTGCATCTACCAGAGCAACATTAATCCTCCCCATTATGAGCTGATTTACCAGCGTCACGTATACAGTCTTCCAAAGGTACTTTTGTATTTTGTATTTATTATTTATGAATTTTGTAGATGATGGACTAGTTTGACTTTGAAAAAATATTCATTCAAGTTTATGAAACTGAGATGCTTTACTTACACAAAAATGGATTACTGCAAATTAACACCAAAATAATAACCTTTATTGATAACTAATGACAGTTTTTTCTACTATCATGTTTACTAAGACCTTTTAATTCCTATGTTATTATCTCTACCAAATTCCAGTAAAGCACGTACAAGTAACATAAAAAGGTGGCAAAATGTTGCCAAAGTAGTTAAGGAAAATTTGTAGTTAGCACATTATCTGAATGCTAAAATCCTTTGACAATGTTTGAAGTTGGTTTGTTTTGGTTTTTTTTTTTTTTGATGTGAGCTAATTAAATTTTTTTCTTCCCACACCTCTACATAGCCATTTGCTTAACAGACTTTTTTCCTTTAGGGTGCAAGGGAATAAATCTCATTCTGTATCTGAATTAAACAAGAGGTTTTTAATTATTGGAGTCTAAATTAATGAAGTTTTACTGTATTTACCAATCAGATTGAATTTTCATTTTTTTTTTTAATTTTTTCTAAATTCAGGATAGAAATAACATGTTCCATACATTATTGATGTTCTTATACATCATAAAGACCAAAGAGTCAGGAATGCTTGGGTAGGTATAAAGTGCTGTTTCAAGCACAACACTTGTTTTGTAAATGGCTTCTTATAGCTTGTTTTTCCTGTTGAGCTTCTGTAGTTATTATATAGTCGTTATTAGGCCAAAGTCCTATTTCTAGTTGTAAGGATTAGTACCAATTCTATTAAATTGTTCTTAGCATCTTTATTGAAACAAACTTAGTTGAAATCTATTAAGTTCTTTATTATTGTCATTATTTAATATGTAATATAGCTCAAGTCCAGCAAACTTGAGGCAGTGCTATAAATTGTTGATTATTAGGTGGCACCAAGATGGCAGAATAGCAGAAGAAAATGTAGTCCAGCTCTTCCAACACAACCCTTCCACGAAGATCTAGAAAACACATCAGACCAATCCAAATAGGGAAGTTCAAGGGGAAAAAAAAATAGTCATTTTTCCAACCTGGATTGGCATAAGAGTTCTGTGGACACTGGGAGCATGATCTAACCAGGAGTATATCACATGCAAGAACTTAAAAAGGATCAGAGTTGTGTACCAGGGCAAAAAGAGATCCCATTTGAACTCTGACCTCTTGCAGGGTAGAACAACATGTGCCAGCTGGCATCTCTGTTGCTTACTACCCAGTTCTGTATTAATATTCAGGTCTGTCTGAGGGGCCTGAGCTTAGGGATGGCGGTCCAGAATGAGCAGTGATCACAAGCTGTAGATTGTGTACTGAGCTAGGAGCAAGTTCAGAAGCAAACAATAATTGTGTGACTCAGACCTTAGGAACTGAGCAGGGGTCTCAGTTCTAGACTTCAGCCCAGTCTGAAGCCTTCAGCAGAATAACCAGGGCAGGAATCTTAGATCACAGGGGAACCTGTATTTATGTCATTCAGACTACAGAATTTTCTAGGTGCCTGAGAGCATCTGATAACAGTACTGCTCTACTGGAACTTCCAACCAGGGAAAAACCCAGATCGGGAACTTGTAGAGCTCAGACACAGAGGGCAGTGATCAGATGTTGTCCTGGATTATACGTTTTGGAGGTATTGAAAGCTTATTAGTTCCCAGCCTGAGATGTCCCTGAGATCCTGGAATAATACAACACTCAGTATTCCAAGAAAGTATGAGAAGGAACCAAGAGGACAGAAACTTAGAGCTTAAGTATTCCAGACATACACAGAATTTGACCCTAACATAAAGTTAGAAAACAAAGTAGGAAGAATAAACAAACCAAAACAAAAAAATTACATTATAAACAGCTATTATGGTGACAGAGACAACTAAAGACACAATCTCAGAAAAAGAAAATGACTTCAAAACATCTATAAGAAAAGTCTCAAAAGAAAACATAGCTTGGACACAAGTTCAGCCAAAACTTTTGAAAAAGAGAAAGCAAGAGTGTTTTTTATGTGTTTTTTATTTTTTAAAGTGACTTTAAAAGCCAAGTAAGAGCTACGGAAGTATGATTTGGAAAGAGAATTATGGCTCAGAACAAGAGGTACAAACCTCACCCAAATAGTACTTCTTCAGAACTTAGAATTGACCAAATAGAAACCAGTGACTCCCTGAAACTAGAAACATTAAAACAGGATTTAAAATCTCATTCTGTATCTGAATTAAACAAGAAAAGAATGAAAAAAATGTAAAAATATAAGGTATCTTATAGCAAAAACAACTAATGTAGAGAATAAAGAGACATAATTTAGGAATCCCTATAGTACCAGGAAGCTATGACAAAAATTTTATTTCTAAACACTTTAATTACTAAAAGAGAGAAATAGTGCATTAAAGAATTGGACACGCAGCTAGGAATAGAAGTGGGGGGGGGGCAGAGTTTAAGCCTCAAAATAAAAATGCTGAAAAAAAATCAAAGAATTTATCAGAATTGAGAGCCAAAATACTATTAAATTAATAAGTAAAGCTTGTGTTTAAAAAAAATAAATTTTTAAAAACTGAACTCTTTAAAAAAGCAGCAAAATAAGGTATTAGCTAACTTAGTTTCTAAAAAAAAAATAGCAAATCAGTATCAAAATGAAAAAGATGAATTCCCAACCAATGAGGAAGAAAGAAATGATTAGGGATTATTTTACCCAGTTTTATGAGAAAACTAAAATTTAAATAGATGAATATTTATAAAAAATATAAAATTGCCTAGATTAATAGAATAAGAAACATGGGACTTAGCTAAATCCTAGGAAAATAAATTGAATAAACCATAAATGGACTCCCAAAGTGGGGGGGAGGGGGAACAACCAGGTATCAAATGGACTTAAACAAATTTTATCAGCCATTTTTTTTTTTAGAGAATAATTTGTTCTAATGCTACTAAAGTGTTTGAAAAAAATGACAGAAAAGGAGGAATCATACTATATCCCCTTTGTGATACAAATACGGTCTTGACTATTACTACTTTTAATTTGATCCAAATATCCAAATGTTAAAGATAGATCTAACTGTACTATTATTGTATAGTTCACATCTCTTCATCAGTTAGATTGAAAGACTTAGAAGTGGTTTCCTAAATTCTCAGTAAACTATGTCTACACAATTACCTCTTATGTAATAATCTAATTACCTTAGCGTACAGAATTAGACATGCATGTTTTGAACATTGCCAGTGAGGTAATTTGATTTACTTGACTATGCGTATTTTTTAATAAGGAATAGCTATCTAAAGCCAAGAGCCAGCATTATAATGGAAATAAATTCCAAGTGTAAAACAAGGGTATCTGTTACTACCATTACTGTTCAATGTAATGCTAGGAATTCTGGTTATAGTAATAAGACCTGAAAAAGAAATCAAGAGAATAAGCACAAGGAAAGAGAAACAAAATTGTCTTTTTTTCTCGAAATTTGATGATTTACTTAAATTTGATGGAAAGTCATCCGAAAAACTAATTGAAACAATTAACATCTTCAGCAGAGTTGTAGGATGTAAAATAAACTCACACAAATCATCAGCAATTTTGTATATTACCAACAAAATTCAGCAAGAAGAGAGAGAATTAGGATTACAAAACACTTTAGAAAAATAAAGACATTTAAATAATTGGAGAAATATTAATTGCTTATGGATAGACTAAGCCAATGTAATAAAAATGACAATAAAAGAGACAATTCCGTGTTCTCCCAGAAGTTATTTTACACAGCTAGGGAAAAAATGACAAAATTCATCTAAAGGAACAATCCAGCACTATTCATCTTTGTGATGATGGCTCACATAGGGTACTTCTGATTATCAAAATGAGTATTGTGGTTGTTAAAAAAAATTAAATGTGGTCTGAATTCATAAAAACTTTTGTTTTCTTTGCAGGAGGGTTAATCTCGGCCTTTCAGGAGTGAATATTCTGTGGATTTTTGGAAAATAGCTCGCTTAATCTCTTCCTTTTCATCTTCTTTCTTTTGACTGGTAATTAATGAAAAAAGTGGGAAGGGAACCTAACAGTCACAGATCTCAAACTATACTGCATAGCAGTAATCTTCAAAGTAATTTGGAGCTTAACAATTGATCAGTGGAACATACTTTCTGTGGCATAAGCTATAGAAGAAGCAAATGAGCATAGTAACCTGGTATTTGATAAATCCTGTGATCCTGGCTGTTGGAGCAGGAACTCAGTTTTCAGTAAACATTGTGGGGAAAACTAGGAGGCCATTTGGCAGAAACTAGGCATAGATGTAACACCTCACACCACAAACCAAATTAAACTCTAAAACAGATACATGACTTTAGAGGTAAAGTGACATCAAAAATAGTTTAGATGAGCAGGGAAAAATTACCTTTCAGATGTTGAATAAAGAGTGAGTTCATGATTGAACAAGAGAGAGAGGACCACAGAAGGTAAAATGGATAATTTTGATTACATAAAGGTTTTTGCACAGGCAAAATCAGTGCAACTAAAATTAGAAGAGATGCAGGTAGTCACTGAGTAATCAGCAGACATTTATGAAGTACCTATTATGTGCTAGGCACTTTGCTAAGCTCTGAGGATTTTTTTAAAAGTATGACTCCTGCCTTCAAAGGAGCTCTCATTCTAATGAGGGAAGATAACACATAAAGTGAAGCTGACAGACTGGGCTGGGGGAAGAGAGGTGAAGGGGGGATGTTGGTGAGGAGTTACCCAAAAGTGTATGTGGGAAATTACCTTAGCCAGCGTAAGTTTCAGAGTTTCTGGAGATAATGAAATCCAGGAAGTCAGTAGGGTGGGAAATGATGAGGTGGATTGCCTGGTTGCCCTCATAGGTAAATTAGGGAATGTCTTTCTCAACAAATTTCTGATACAGGTCTCATTTCTAAGATGTATAGGGAACTGATTAAAATTTGTAAGGAAGAGAACCATTTCCCAATGATAACTAGTGAAAAGATGAACAAGCAGTTTGCAGAGGAAGACATCTCTACTATAAATGGCCACTTGAGATACCATGCTCTAAATTACTAATAATTAGAGAAATGCAAATTAAAATAATTCAGATTCTACCTTATACCCATCAGATTAGTATTTCTAAATGTTGTTAAGTGAAACAATCCAGCATTGTTCATCTTTAAGATAATAGTTCACATTTCAGGTAATACTCTGGTCATCAGAATTATTATGGTTATAGAAAGACAAATATATTCTGGATTAAAAAAATTGAAACTTTTCTTTACAGGAGGGTTAATCTTGGTCTCTGGAGTGAATATTTTGTGAATTTTTGGAGAATAGCTCATGTATCTCTTGATTTTGAGCTCCTTTAATACGATTGGATCAAATGAAAATGTCACCCTTTTTGAAGAAGATTCTAAAACTCCTGTTGCTCCACAGTCTGAAATAGGATATGTAACAGTCTGGACAAAATGAAAGCTGGGGTGGTAAGAAGCTGTTGTCATTGTTAACTCTGACATCTTCTGTTACAAAAAAGCCATCAACTTCAGTTTACATACATTTCAGGTTTTTGTAATTGCTATAAATATCGTCCACCAGAGTTCCTTTGAAGAAAGTGTTCATCCTTTTAATAAACTAGGGTTTGGGGGGGACCCTGAGAAATGAAGCCAGTCCATAGAGTTGCAAAATCACTTAAGCCTAAAATTGTTTCACAGTCCATTTTCAGTCTCTTGAGTATTTTGGCATAGGTTCGTATCTTAAAGACAGTAAATTGTGAACTTGTTAATTTTGTCCCCAAGTTTCCCATCTTAGGAATAACTTAAAATATGAAAGCTTTTGGTTAAAACTGATTTATCAGAGATAGTAATGCTAGTAAAAAGATTTTACAGTATTAGCTCCAAAGAATCTGAATTTAAATTAAATTTGAAATTTTGACATAATTTTATTCAGTTCTTTGGTTAATCTTCCAAGGAATATTGGGGATTAGTGAGTAAGAAAGAATTTTATATTTGGTTTTAATTACTCAGATATACCATTGACAGTATTGGGTTATTTGAACATTTCTGCCTTTTAAGATTAAAATGTCAGTGTACCTGTTTTAAACTTTCCAAAAAAAAAAAATTCATAATGCCAAGAGACAGTATGTTTTTGGTGTTCTTGTTTCAAAGAAGGGAAAGAGGGCATGTTGTACATAATTGAATGTGACACTACAAAGGAAACTGAGGATTATTAGGAGCCAACATGGGTTTATTTAAAATGTCATACCAAATTAGTTTCATTTCCTTTTTTTTTTTTTTTTTGACACTATTACATCTGGGAAATGCTGCCACCATGTCTGGATTTCTGTAAGATATTTGACAGTCTGTTATGATACTCTTGTGCATAAGGTGGAAAAATATGGATGCCAGTCTAGTTAGATACATTCATAGCTATCTAACCATATACAAAAAGTAATCAGATTATCAGTTGTCCTAGAGGAAGAACTCTAGTAATGTATTACAAGACTCTGCCTTTAGCTTTGTTTTTATCAGTGAATACATAAATGTTAGATTCACAAGAAAGAGTTTGTAGGCTAGCTGATATGTTGGGTAATAGAGTCCTCCAATCTCACTATGGGCTAGATCAAGTTTAGTAAGATTTATAGTGAGAATGGCAGCTTAAAAAGCTAATGATTTTAGGGTATATTTTCACTTTTGTGTAATGCTCTGAAGTTTACAAAGCACTTTCCTTACAGCAGCCCTGTAAGGCACATTAATGCAGCTGTTACCCTGATTTTATAGAAAAGGTACCAGAAAGGTTGGGTAACTTGACCAGAATCACAGTGCTCATTGGACTCAGAACCTAGATTTCCCATCTAACTCCAAGTCCAGTGCTCCTTTCACTGTACTACATTTCCTCTCCAGTAGCCTTTAAGTATCCCAAAAAAGAGACAGTGATTGTTCCACTTTTACTCAGCATTGATCAGATCAAACCTTATGTGTTTGGTTCTGGGTACCACAAACCTATTTTCCTATCGATACAGAAACTTGTTTTAGGTTAATAACGTTGACTGTGATATCTTGGGAAAAAATGTAAACTGAAGTTGTTATAAACATGTTAAAATTTGTCAGATTTAAGTGGTAACTGAAAATATTGTGAAACAGTTGATGGGAAAATGTATATAATTTGTCTTAAAATGTTTAAAACCAGGATACAAATGATCAAGCATTTCCTTTTTTCTTTAATGCCATCTACCCAGGATTTTCAAAAAATTAGACTGATGATAGATTTTGTTTATATTGACAGCAACATTCTGTCTTTGGCAAGTTTACAATAAACATAAAATTTAAAAAACTGTCTAGATGAATATACTTGGAAAACAACAAAAGATATCTTCTGTGGGTATTTATTAAGACTTATTTTTTGTATCATTGAACTATTATTTGACTTCAGCTTTAATACGTGTTTTTATTTCAGTTCCATTCTGAATTTTGCCCCATACTTAACTCAGGAATCTGTTAACATTTTAGTATTACTACTGCCACTAAAAACAGTGGTAAACAGTTCTGAGTTTGAACTTCTAGAGGAATGCCAGTGTAGTAATGGTGACTTGAGTTTCTGTTTTAAGTGAAAGAGTTTGAATTATATTTGTATGTTGTCTTTTCTCTAATTTCGAAGAATTAAAACAGTGTCTTAGATGTGTCACTTGAATTTTGGTTGTGGAATCAGTTCACTTCTCTACTTAGAATTTTCCTTACTTTCACCCCCCCCCCCCTCCCAATCAGTTACAGGTTTCTACCTCAATCAAGTTCTGACAAGCTATATCATGAAGCTAAAATTTAATTTCATCTGCCATAAATTCCATATTGCTTGGCTGAATGGAATATTCAGCAGTCCTAATAGAAATCTCTTTAATGACTTTATCACAACCACTATACTATCTGCAAAAGTCTTGTTTCCCTACCCCCCTCCCCCAATCCAATGCGCCACTGTCAAGGTAATCTAAGGCACAGCTTTCATCATATCTCCATGTCTCAAAAATGTAGAACCATGTAGAGCTTTAAGAGCTATAAGGGACCCTAGACATGATTAGTTCCAGCCCCTGAACTGAAGCATTTTATAGTTGGGGACAGTCAAGAGGGGTCAGCTGACTGAGGAAATATAAGTTCCCTGGTCTGTCTGTGTCATTATTTTCAAAGAAGACCCTGACATCAGAGAAATGATGACATGACCAGCACTTGACTTTGTTTTGAGTGGGGAAGGCTGTACAAGGTCACCAACCTCACTTTCTCTTCTTGAGACATCTCAGTGTAGTGACCAGATATTCATTAGGATGACTGGAGATGGGCCAGGATGCAGTGGGAAACCTTGACTCACTTAGAAGTAGGTAATGCCCATTGAGTGAATAGGCCTCTTTAAGAGGTAGTCAGGGAATGGCCCTTTCAGTGAAACAAAAAATAACTAAATCAACGGACATTGTTACTAGTAATAATCGCTCTAAGCCAGCAAATTCCTAGTGGATGTAGGAGTAGTACCTAGGTCTCTTCTTTACCAGGACATTGTTATTTTGCCTTGGAAGTGAATGAAAGATTGAAAAGTAAACTACCTTCTACAATAGGGTCCCTAGCTACCTTCCTAATCTTGATGTCTTATCCTACACAAACCTGTTCAGCCAATACGACCTGAATGTGCCATTGTTTTCTGCCCTCTGTGCTAGTCCCTCTCAGTAATGCCTCCCCACCTTTTTAACCAAGATCATTTATTTTATATAATTCATAATTTAGTGCTTTGTACATGGTAAGTAGTTTTTATTTGGTTGGTTGATGAATATTAAGTGCCTACTACCAGGGACCCAAATCAAGACAAGTATTTCTTAACTACGTTAACTGTCCGTAAATCCCTTCTGTTAATCTGCCCTTCCATAAAATTTGGGTAGCAATAGTGCGCGCTCTAAATAAGTGGGCAGACAAAACGAAACATGTTATATTAGTATATAATTAGTTGCTAAATTGTGGTTCTGAAAATGAAGGAATAAATGAGGGTAGTGGGATTAAGCAACAATGTTACCACTGTTCCCCAGGTAGCTGCATCCCGAGATGAGTTAGTCCCCTTGTTTCCGCAGTAGTCTCAAACCACAGAACTTTATAGCTGAAAGAGTCTTAGAGATCTAATCCAGGTCAGAGCCTAGATCTGACTGCTGGATCCTCCATGTCCGTGAGTTACTGAGCCTTGTCCGCTACATGCTGACCTCCCTCCTGTGCGGTGGTGGGCGGGCCAGGCAGAGGAAGGAACTTGCCTGGGAGATGGGTAGGTGCGAAGAAGCCACGACGTCCTGCGCCTCAGCTCCGTGGGGGATCGTCCCGCACCGTGGGGCCACTCCTTGGCCGCCCTCCCCCCACCACGCCTGCGCGTGGGTACTGTCCTAGCTCCAGCCCTGGGCTGGGTCCGGCGGACGAGCTCCCTGAGGGAGTGGGGCAGGACAGCGCGTCTCTAAGGGACTTCCTCCCCTGCTGGGAAGACGAGATAGAGCCTTCGTAGCCTTCTCTTTTCAGATAAAAGTGAGCCATGTTTTTGAACTGTCCCCCGGCCGGGCCCCATTTATATCTTCCCTGGTGATTGTGGGAGCCTGAAGAATCCAGACTTCGCACTGCATCCAGCAAGCCCAGCTTCTTGTCCGCATCTAGAGTGGTCCTTCGGTGGTTGCTCTCTAATCTGGTGACGAGGGTTCGATTACCCAAATCGTTATTTATCAGCAAGGCGATGTCTCTGCTTTTTAGTATGGTGTTCAGATTTGCCATAACTAAAGGTAATGTTCATTTTATAGAAACTGTCCCGTACCTAATGCTTTAGGGCAGCTGGATGGTGCAGAGGATGGGGAGGGGGGCGGGGGCCTAGAGTCAGAAAAACATTTTTTTCTGAATTTATATTTGACCTTAGACATTTACCAGCTGGGTGACCCTGGGCAAGTCACTTCACCCTGTTTGCCTCAGTTTCCTCATCTGTTAAATAAGCTGGAGAAGGAAATGGCAAACCACTCTAGTATCTTTGCCAAGAAAACCCCAAAGGGAAAGAGATAGGATTGAAGGACAACAAAAAATATGCTTTATAGTTTGCAAGCAGTTTACCTATTTCCTCACAACTGTGATGAAAAGGTGCTATAGGTGTTATCTCCATCTTAGAGAAGAAACAGGCTCAGAGCAGTTCTGTGATTTGCCAGTGGTCATGTCCTAACAAGCATCAGCTTTCCATCCACTCTCATTTAAATTGATATTTCTTACTGAGTAAGTTGATAACCAGTGACGAGCTGGGTTTGCCTTTCTCCTCAGGAAATAACAGAAATGAACCATTATCCCCACACACACACTTTGAGCGCCTTTCTCCTCTACCCTCTCCTCAATACCAAACAGTTTCAGCCTACGAGCAACAGCAGGGGACAGAAAGCTTGGGTGTTTCTGTGGATTTGATTTGGAGAGCTGCTATTTTGGTCTGAAATGATGATTCTGGGAAATTTTCAAGCCACTGAGATAAAGTCTCTTTAGATTGCAGCCCTGAAAAAATAAAAGCTGGTTATTTATCTGCCCCAAGGCAGTGTGGTATAGTGGAAAGAGCCCTGGTCTTGGAGTCAGAAGATCTGAGTTCAGGAACCAGCCAACAGTTTTAGCACCTGGGGCAAGCAGCATGAAATGCACCTTCAAATGATCTTTGTAATTCGTGAAATGAAAATAATCTAAGAATTAAGACAAACTCTTAGGATAGGAAGTTAGTTACTAGTGTGGCTTTTATACTCCAGAAGGAACATCTGCATTACATTTTCATGTGCTCTAAAACCCAGTACCCTGTTTCAAAGCCCCAGTTGCCCTGCTTGAATTAATGACTACAGTATGTGAGACAAGTGACTTCATTCTCCCGTGGTCATTGGCTGCATCTCTAAATGAACCTTCTCACAAATATAAACCTCCCTTATTTGTTAATCCACCCTTTATTTAACATATTGTGTGCAAGGCACCAGTGAGGATACAAGGTATCAAAGAGTTTATCATCTAATGGGGTATATGAACTACTCATACAAATAGATTACTGTTATTAAGAGCCATAAGAAACCAGGTGGTACCTAGGTAGTGTACTAGGCCTGGAGTCAGGAAGACTGAGTTCAGATTCATCTCAGACACTAGCTATGTGGCCATGGGCAAGTCACTTAACCTGTTTACCTCAGTTTCCTCAACTGTAAAATGGGGATAATAAGCATCTACTTTTCAGGGTTGTTGTCAAGATCAAATGAGATATTTGTAAGTTCTTATCACAGCACTTGCACAGTGGGCATTATATAAGTGTTTATTAGTTCCCTCCCATAAGAGTGATATAACTAAAATGCTATAGGATGCATAGGAGAGAGAGAGACCACATCTGGCTGGGGTAATCTGGGAAAGAGCTGGCATTTGAATTGGATCTTTAAGGATGGATAGACTTTTGATAGAAAGATGGGCATCCCCTCAATTTCCAATTCTTTTCAACAACCAAGAGAGCTGCTATAAATATTTTTGTACAAATAGGCCCTTTTCCCTTTTTCTTTAATCTCTTTGGGATAAAGATCTAGCAAAGGCATTGCTAACTCAAAGGGTATGCACAGTTTTATAGCCTTTTGGGCATAGTTCTAAAATGCTTTACAGAATGGTTGGATTAGTTTACAACTCCACCAATAGTACATTAGTGTCTCAATTTTCCCACATCCCCTCCAACATTTATCATTTTCCTTTTCTGTCGTATTAGTCAATCTGAAGTGTGTATAAGGCAGTTGTTTTAATTAGCATTTCTCTAATCAATAGTGATTTCAAGCATTTTTTCATATGACTATGGATAGCTTTGATTTATTCCATTGAAAAATGCCTGTTCCTATCCTTTGACCATTTTCAATTGGGGAATGATTTGTATTCTTATAAACTGGACTCACTCCTCGCTATATATTTGAAAAATGAGGTCTTTTATTAGATACTTGCTGTAAAAAAAAAAAAAATTTTCCCCCAGATTTCTGCTTTCCTTTTAATCTTGGTTGCATTGGGTTTTTTGTGCAAAACCTTTTTTAATGTAATTAAAATCACCCATTTTACATCTCATAGTGCTCTGTCTCTTGTTTCCTCATGAATTCTTCCATTATCCATAGATCTGATATGCAAACTATTCTATGCTTCCCCATTTGCTTATGTTATCACCCACATTTTGACCTTATCTTGGTATATGGTATAAGATGTTGGTTCATACTTAGTGTCTGCCATGCCGTCTTCCAGTTTCCCAAGCAGTTTTTTTCAAATACTTAGTTCTTGTCTCAAAAGCTTGGATCTTTGGGTTTATAAAACACTAGCGTACTATGGTCATTTGCTGCTTTGTACTGTGCACCTAACCTATTCCACCGATTCACCACTCTGTTTATTACCAGACAATTTGATGATTACCACCTTATTACACAGCTTGAGATCTGGCACAATTAGGCTACCTTCCTTCACACTTTTTTTTTCATTAATCCCCTTGATATTCTTGACCATTTGTTCTTCCAGATGAATTTTTATTTTTTCTAATGCCATAAAATATTTTTCAATAATTTGATATGACACTAAATAAGCAAATTAATTTAGATAGAATTGTCATTTTTATATGGGCTTGGCCTACCTATGAGCAATTGATATTTTTCAGTAGTTTAGATCTGACTTATTTGCATGAAACATATTTTGTAATTGTGTTCCTATAGTTCCTGGGTTTGTCTGGGCAGGTAGGCTCTCAAGCATTTTATATCGTCTACAGTTACTTTAAATGGAATTTCTCCATGTCTTGCTGCTGGGCTTTGTTGGTAATATACAAAAATGTGGATAATTTATGTGGGTTTATTTTACACCCTGAAACTTTGCTAAAGTTTTTAATTATTTCAAGTAGGTTTTTTTGGTTGATTCTCTAAGTGTACTATTGTGTCATCTGCAAAAAATGATAATTTTGTTTTGCTGGTATTTTCTTGGAGTAAGAAGAATCAGAGTTCTGACTTTCTGCCCATTTCTCAGTGCACAGTCTGCTTCTCAGAGATAATAAGTGACACATTTCATCCTCCTCCTTGGAGCTTGCAAGCTCTTAATTGCCTCCTCTTCCCTTTGTTTATTAATTGATTGATGGGGCTGGGCACGTAGGGAAGATACAAAAATGAATAAGACACAGTTATTGCCTTCAAGGAGATTATAATCTAATACTTTGGGTTCATTCCTCAGGGCTATAGGTGGCCATAATACAAATTCAGAATTTTAATTACTTAGTTTTCCATTTAATTGAACAATTCAGTTCACCAAATTCTTATCTATTATGCATCTTCCACCTTCTGGATGCTATGATAGACACAAGTTTAGAGAACTCATCGTCCCTGACCTTGTGAGGCCTACAGCCTCATACAGACATAGGTAGGACACGCTCACCCAAATATTGTGTTCTGTCTTTAAGGAGGGGATGGGAACTGAGGAAAAGACCATTTTCTTTGTGTATTGTGTGTAGCTATGGGAGTTGGGACAATTGTTGGCTGTCTTCACTTTCTAATAATTCATATAATTTCTTACCAAAATCCTCCAGTTCTTTTAAGTTCAAGGCAATACCAGTGGGGTTCTTCAACATCCCCTAACTGATCAGGGAGGGTTTTGTTTGGAGGACACCAGAGTGCTGCATGGTAGCTTGGTTGTATACATGGCTACAATGGGCCACATCTTGTTTCTACCCAGTCCCTCAGGTTGTGGACACTCAGTAAATCCTAAAAGATCATAGGGACAAAGAAGAATCCATGAAGCTTCCAGAGCTATTGCTGGTTTCCCCTTCACTTTTTCTCAAGGCTGCTTACTTGGCATGACCTAAGATTGCTCCATTATCATTAAACATTCTCTGGATTGCAGACCTCTCAATGAAATTTGGGCACCACAGACAGAGGTAACACATGCCAGCTCCCACCAGCATAGTTAAATAGCCTCCTGAAATCCTGGATCCCACTATGTCCCTACAGAACATTGGTACTTAATCTGGGGTCCAACAACCCCAAAAGGGTGTGTAAATAGATTTCAGGGGTCCACCTCTCAGTTTTTCTAGCAATGAAGCAAGTAAGAGATGACCTACATGGATCTTTTGCTTCAGAAGAGAAATCCATGGAAATGAAAAACTGAAGAGCCATTGCCCTGGAGAACTTACTCTTAAAAGCAGGGGTTCTGAACTTGAGTCTCTAAGATTGGTTTTTCTTCCTAATATTTTATGTCCTGTTTCCTTTGTAATCCTATGTTGTTTTGTATTTAAAGAAATATGATTGTGAGAAGTGGTCCTCAGATATCCCCAGACTACCAAAGGTGGAGGTCTATGATCTAAAAAAGATGAATAATTCTACTTTAGAGGAGAAATTGTCTTATTTTGCTATTTCTACCTCCAGTATTTTGCACAAGAAATGCTTTATTCATTGATTTAAAGGAAAGTAGCCATGATGCCTTTTGTAAGATAAGGAATCCTGTTTTGGTAATCATTCACCTTAAAATGCTCATCAGCAACATTCCCAGATATGGTGGAAGATGTCAAGCTATGACTTGATGCAATAGCTTTCTCTAATTTGAATAAATTCAGATTTTTGCATGACATGGTTTTCTTTTCAAATTTGGGCTTGCCTCTGACGAAACGGCAGGTGCTGAAGTCTGTATTTGTTTACTCAGTTGCACAACCAGATCTTTACTTTGTAATCCTATCTTCTAAATACCTTCTGTCTCGAAGATCTCACACATTCCCATGGAGTCGGTTCTCCATACCACAGTAAACATTTGTGAAGTGTATGCAAAGCGTGGGGATGGAGTCATAGAAATTTAGGAAAGCCATGGTCTCTGCCCTCAGGAGCTTGAGGTGATAAAGTACCAACAGTCCTTTGGTTTGTCTTTCTCTAATGCACTGTATATAATATTGCGCATTACAGTTATGCGAGGTCTGAGGTGAGGGGCTAGGGAAGGAGGTCATCCGTGGTCCATTTTCTGGCAGAGATGATGTTTGAGTTGTATTTTAAAACAGGTGTCATATTTACAATAGGTATAAAATCCCCTACTAAGACCCAAACCAGATAAAAAATGGAATTGGGAATGATAAAAATGTAATACACATAGATAATGTTGATTTGTGGGGTTTTAGTCA
Source organism: Potorous gilbertii (assembly GCA_028658325.1). Lineage (NCBI taxonomy): Eukaryota > Metazoa > Chordata > Mammalia > Diprotodontia > Potoroidae > Potorous > Potorous gilbertii. The sequence continues at coordinate 95,086,463 of CM053770.1, forward strand.
ATATATGGCCTGCAAGGATCTATTTCTATTTGAATTTGATGCCACTGCTTTCAAGTATGGGTAGGAATTACACAAATGAGAGGGATGGCAGAAAGATATTCCAAGCATTGGAAAAGAATATGAGAAAGGACAGTCCTGAAAGTAAAATCTAAGCATGGTGGGAAGGGAAGGCCCATTGGGCAGAAAGAAGAGTAGGCGCGTGTTGAGGAGCAGTGTGGGAAGTTGTTAGAGGCAACTGAACTCACTTCAATTTGTGCTGTGCCAGGAACTGGGGATACAAAGGAGGTTGTCCTACTAACAAACTATTTTCCAAGTTTTAGAAAAAAATTGTAGATTCAGCATTATTTTTCACAGGCCAAAGTGAACCTTTGTGAACCTATGGGTCCCCTCTTCTGGAGGGCCTCAAGCCAAGGCTGGATGGCCACTTGTTGGGATGCAGGAGGAGTCTTCTGTACAGGTTTGGCTGGGACTAGACATCGTCTGGGAGTCTTACAATGTTTTGGGCTCCAACCCTCAGTCTTGGCTCTTCCTTAGTATTATTCACTGTGGGAATCAGTGTGTGGGAGTCCTGTCAATTCTTCCACTCTGTTTCTCTTACCCATCCCTTCCTCTATTGCACGTGTTCAATTTGTCAAAAGTCTCAGCAAAATTTCCCAGCAGCTTAAACTAGCTTAAAATGTTTAATTAAAGACATTTTTAAATTACAACATAGATAACGTTAATTTGTGATTTTCTGGGTCAACCCTCAGTAATCTGTTTCGATATAAGGTGGACAGTCTTGCTTCATGGGACATCACCCTGATTCAGGCTCTTACTGATAGGAACATAGGTTTAGGATGGGAAGGGACCTTAGAGGCCATCTACCTGAATACCAACACCATTTCACAGATGACTTGACTGAAGCCTCACAGGAAGAGTAAGTGGCAGAGTTGGGCCTGGAATCCAGGATCTTGAACTCCGAAATCAGTGGCCTTCCACTGTACCAGTGCCTCTGTAGTGTGAAATACCAGCCTCTCACAGGTCTCTCTGGCTCCCAGCCCTTCTCCCTGTATCCCAGGCTCCTGAGCACACCACTAGATTAACTTCCTTAAAACACCCCTCTCATACGCCATACGCCAGATCCTTTGTCAGCTCCCCATTGTCCAAATTCCCTAATATGATAATTCAGGTCTTCCAAATTCCCTAATATGATAATTCAGGTCTTCTACCACCTTCTCTCCCCTTGCTATTTCTTTGTGTGCCTTCTGTGGTTCTGGTCTGACCCTAGCTAGAGTGGTTGAGAGAAATCAGACTGTGCCTGTAGAACTCCTATTGACGAAAGGAGACGCTAGATTCCTGCAGATCCTCATCTTTCTGGTATACAGATCTTCCTTTCTCTTCACCAGCTCATCTGTCCTCCCACTGAAAACTGACCATGTGGGTGGCAGCCACATAGAACTCAACAGCTTGACCTCCAGGCAAAGCTTGGTGGATATATGGTTCAAAGAAGTAGAAGAATCCCAAGAACTAAGTTGCTAGCATGTCCTCGCTGGGACTGGTGCAGGGCAGGCTGTCCCTGGAGGAGCCTTGGTCCCCTAATGACTGGCTTGGCATCCCTGTTTCTAGTTTCTTTCCTTTACAATCCATCGTCCACAGTTTCCATAAGAATATTCCTAAAGCACAGTGTCACTCTGCTCCTCAAGAAACTTCAGTGACTCCATTATTCTTAAGATCACATACAAACTTCTCAGTCTATTACAGTTTCACACATGTGTTCTACTTGCTGTTCCCCAAACTCTGGACTTCATTTCCCACCACCCTACTTTTGCATAAGCTATCCCCCATTGGTCAGTCAGGCATTTATTACAAGTGCTTACTACATGCATACACACACTTAGCTCTCTGAATCCAGAAGCCTCCTTTGAGCTCAGCTCAGTGGCTACCTCCTATAAAAAGCTTTTTCTGTAATGTTTTCTCTCCCTCTCTTTACTTCTACTTGTGTCCCACTAAAGAACATGAATTCCTGTAAGGCAGGGATGGCCTAGACACTGGCAAAGAATAGGCACCTAAGAAGTAACTGAATTGAATCAAGCAGAGCTGGCTCTCCATTCATCCCTGAATTAATGACTTTTTACTTACAATTGCTTTAGAGGAAATCCTCCTACACCACTGACCTTTATGGTGCTAAAAAAGGAATACTTGACATTTGATTTGATTCAACAAATGATATACACCTGTTAGTAACATTTGAGGCACCATGCTGGGCAATGAGGATACCGTTGAGGTCAGTCCATCAGCAGGCACGGATGAAGTGCACTATTGACTTTGGCAACTACCTGGACAGAATATTGTGGTGGGTGAAGGTAAAGGGAAGACACAGACCATTGCCGGCTGGAGCTTTTCTCCTTTTGTACAGAAATAGTCCATAGCAAAGTGAAGGAGCAGGTGGGGGGTAAAGGGAGGAGAGAGAATTTAAATGAAAACTGTTCTAGTGAAAAGAGCCTTGGATTTTAAATCAGTGGATCAAAGTTCACATGCCACTTCTGTTACTTAAAACCCATGTGTGCCCTTGTGTCTCAGCCTTTCATCTGGAAAATGAGAAAACTGGGTTAGACAAATGATCCCCAATGCCCCTTCCAGTCTGTTTTCTGTGATCTGATGATCCTGATGTGTGCAGGGTCTATGCATGGTGATGTGGGGAATCCACCACCTTCATTAGAGGTTTAACAACCAGTCAGCAGGGGACAGCTGAGGTATAGGGGTATTAGAGATAGCCCAGGGTTAAAGGGCAGACTGGGACAACTTTTTTCCTCTGTGATTCTAAGCTCTCATGTGACAAGGAAGAAATTCATTAGGAAATATTTAGGGCTAGGTTGTTAATAAAAGCCAGGAAGAAAAGGGAAGAAAAATTGAAGGAAAAAAATTAGAGCTGCTTCTAGGTAGACAAAACACAATTGGAAACATTAGGATTTCTTTCCATATCCTATTAGAATAAAAGCTTGAATGTTAAGATGGGAGAGGAGTTCTTCAATGGAAAATCTATCCAAAGCAATAAATAGCCAATATATTCTGACTTCCTAACCCTTTACCGGAAAGCTTCATATTAGTTATGTCAGGTTGCATCTTCATGAAGGAATCTGACTTGGACCCCGTGAGTATAATCTTAGACTAATCTGGCCAGGAACAGACAGGGCCTTGAAGAATGTAGAGCCACATCTTTTGAGGGTGGTGTTTAGTGCTGTATCAAAGTCCCTGTAAATATGAACAAAACTGAGTTTTGTACTTTGGTCGTGGACTACACAGCAAATTAAGCTGCAGCAAATGCTGTTTTCCCCTGTTAGGGTCATAACAGTAGAAGGGGGCAGGAAGAACTAATCCTTCTCTACTTCAGACCTAGAGAACTGCTTAAGCCTCCATGTTTCTACTGAGAAAGTAGTGTCATTATTCATACAATCAGCTAACATAACTGGAATGTGGAGACCATGGGCAGCCCTCGCACAGTTCTTTTGTCTCCACTTAACAAGGTCCTTGTCCTTAGCTGACAGGCCAATGAGTTACAGAATATAGAAGACTGAATGGCCAAGGTCACTACAACAGTTGCTGCTGGCTTAGAAAAAAATTCCACAGACCTTTGGTCTCCTGCTTTGCAAATACATCTACGCACATCACCCCATCATCTGGTTACTGCAATGGCCTAAATTGGTAATGCATGAGTGGAATTAAATTCAGGTTCCTGACTCCTCTAAAATTCTTAGCATCTAATTCAACTCACCTCCTACAGATGTGGCAACTGAGGCTCAAAGAAGGTGTGATTTCCTTCAAGGTCACACAGTTAGTGGCAGAGTCAGATCTAAAATAGATTAATATTGACAGCCAACTTTATAGGGTACTTCATATACATTGTGTTATGGTATCCATATCACCCTGTGAGTTGGGTATTATCAAATTCCCATTTGATAAATGAAGAAACTGAAGCTTCACTGTTAAGCTGTTTGTCCTGGGTCACACAGCTCACCTAAGAGCAGAACTCAAAACTAGGAATCTCTTATCTCTATGTCCAGCCCCCTTTTCCCCTGACCATAGTGCCTCTCTCCCAGGCCTGTTTTATGTTTCCAATCAAATATTCTTTAAACGATGCCCACCATTTTAGTTTTTGTATCACAGGATACCAACTAAAATGTTACAACTGGGGGGCGGAGCCAAGATGGCAGAGTAGAATGACTCACATATGCTAGCTCCGAACCTACAGTCCATGGATTTCCTTTAAAAAGAACTCCCAACAAATTCTGGAACAGTGGAAGCCACGCAGCAACACAGTGAAGGAGATTTCCATTCCAGAGAGCCCTGAAAAACCAACCCCAAAGGTCCGTCGCGCACCCGACAGGAGCGGAGCCCAGCCCTGCCCTGGCCTGGCCACGTGGCACTGAGAGGAGTGAACAGATCAGAGCAGGCTTCAGGGACGGAATCTCCAGCAGCCGCGAAGGTCCCTCCACCCACAGACGCACAGGTCAGTGAGAAAGACGTCTGGATGGACTGAGAGGGGAGTGGGGTGTCTCCATGACTCGGGCCCCCTTGGGAGGCAGCAGCAGAGGCAGCGGTGGCCAGAGGCTCCCGGAGCAGGCAGGAGCTCAGCAGCAGCTCCATTACAGAAGGTCTCTGCATAAACCCCCTGAGGGAACTGAGCCTGGGAGGTGGCCCTGCTTCCACCTGAGCACCAGAACTTAAGCTCCTACTGAATAGTAGCCAGGCCTGCTGCCAAAAGCCCTGAGGCTGGGGAGCAGCATTTGAATCTCAGACCCCAAGCACTAGCTGGGCAGATCTAGGTGGGGGTGGAAAGGAATCTCAGAAGTCAAGTAACTGGCTGGGAAAATGCCCAGAAAAGGGAAAAAAAATAATCCCATAGAAGTTACTTTCTTGGTGAACAGATGATTCCGCCCTTTCTCTCTGACGAGGAAGAACAATGCTTACCATCAGGTAAAGACATAGGAGTCAAGGCCTCTGTATCCCAAACATCTGAAATAGATATCCAATGGGCACAGGCCATGGAAGAGCTCAAAAAGGATTTTGAAAATCAAGTTAGACAGGTGGAAGAAAAACTGGGAAGAGAAATGAGAGAGAAGCAAGAAAAGCATGAAAAACGGGTCAATACCTTGATAAAGGAGACCCCAAAAAATGCTTTAGAAAATAAAATATTACAACTGGAATGGTCTAAACTTCATCCGGTTTTGGAGGGGAGAGGTTTATTAGTAAGGTATGTTATCCTAAATTATTTGACCTCTAACCCACAGTGCTCCTTACATATCTATTTTAAGGAGACTAGGCTGGCCATTAAGCAACTAGATTTTGAACAGGTTTATTGAGTAGATCTCTTTGGGAAACAAACAGCAAAACACTGACAAGGTACATGAATACACAGTGGATACACTAGGGAAATTCCACTATGCTCCCAACTGTACATAGAAAACTGGGCAGGATGGAAAAATTGTTCTAATTATATTTCATGCACATCAGACTGCAAAAAGACATCTGGAACAGTCTAACAGGGCTACACCATACAGTCACAGGGCAAGACAACAGTGTATGGCCCCAAGTATACTATACTTCAGGTAAAGAGTTAGGCCTCAGTTCATTCTTTAGAATCTGTATCACAAAGTTTCTTGGCTAGTGCCTCCTTCACAGTCATTTACCAACACTCCCACATTCTGGAATAATGGATGTTAAAATACTTTTGTGCATTCCTGTGTATAGTAAGTGGACAGCTGGACAAGATGCCAATCACTCATTTGAAATGACCAAGTGGTGACTTCTCTTAAGGATAGCCACTGCTATGAACTCTGAAAATCTCTGAGTTTACATCCTGCCCTGACTATACAGGATCTAAGTTTATGCTTTTGAAAAAGAGCCAAAAATATTTTTTGGAACTTTAAACCTCAAAAAACTAGTTAATTTTATTCTAATGTCAAATAATTGAGCAATCCATCTTCTTAAGCATGATGTTTCAGCATTGACTCCAATCTACAGCTTGTCCTCCTACGAGACCCATGCCCTTCCTGAATATCTGAGGAAATAAGGCAAGATAAGATAATCTGACCAAGAGTTTGGCTTTTAGAGTTCATGATCCCTGGAATTCAAATCTTTATCTCCTTACCCCAGCAAAAAATATTCAATACCAGAATTGTTAAGATGAAAAGAGGATCTTTTACATTAATTCAGGATGCTGGTAGGGAGTAGCTTTTATTTCAATTAGCTATGGAACTCTTTAGCTTCTGTGAACATGGTGAAAACAACCCCATTTTGAAGAACTGAGGTTAATAATGCTCCTTGAGAAAAATTTCCTCTAACTTGTTTGCAAAAATGTGCAATCAAATAAATAAAATGCTCAAAAGAGTAAATGGGGGCTCCAATCTTAATGGTGACCTGAGTAGCTGCAAAAATTCAAAGAAATGTCTTACCTGTTAAACAATGTTTTCCCTTGCACCACATACCAACCTTTTTTTCCTTAGGTGTTGGGAATTCTTTGGTGGTTACAAGGAAGACAGAACATCTGTGACAGAGTAGGTGTGTGTCTGAAAGACACTCTTAAATTTCTTCCTATCTGTGCAACATGAGCACCATTAAAGGGCTCGCAAGGTTACAGAAGTGGGCAGAAAGTCAAAATGAAGACAAGCGAGAGAATAATATTGTTTGGAAGAGAATCAAGGGCTATGGCAGGTCAGACTATGAGGCTGCCTTACCAGTTCTAATCAGTCTGGTTATTCACAACTGTTTATCCAACAGAATCCAGACATTTCTGCTTATTCTTCCCCTACAATTCAATACTTATTAGCTCCTCTTTCAGAAAAATGGCGATAAAAGCCATCGACAAAACTGAAAACAGTTTTAGAGAATGCTAAAATATTGATTAGAAATGGATTCAGTGTTTCATCCCACTCTCACTCTATCCCACTGCCATTACCATTAGCCTTGCATTCTAAATAGACACTGTTGACATTTCTTTTGCTTAAGATGGCTCCATTTCAAGTACATGATAACCAATGACATTTTTCTTTTTTTTTCTAGTTATATCATCACTGCAAATTACTTAATATATAGTTTCAATTTTTAGTCACTGGAAAAACTTACCTCCCAAAGAAAAAGGTTTCACTTTGGTCTATGAAGAATGATTAAATGTTTCATTTCTGTTCTTGTACAGACTTATGGTTTTTAAAGGATTTAGAAAACACTTCATTAAGGGAGATACCTCCCTATTCACTGGTAAGCTAGTTTGAACATACTTTGGGAAGAAGTACATTTCAGATTTCTCCAATGATAGATAAATCCTTTGTTCCTAAGAATGGAAGACTGATTTCCAAATGAAAACTAAGCTAGGTGCCTTAATTTTAAAGTATTCTGATATATATTTATGTTATTATTTTACTACGGGGACAAAGACAGCTAGGAGATGAGCAAATAGTAGGTGACACAAAGGAATTTTAAACATACATTCCAACTATCATATGCCACCAAAAACTAAGTCCCTAAAACCCAAAGCCAACAATTCCACCTCTCATTCCAAAACCAGACTTGAAAATTCCAGGTTTGCCAAAAATTGGCCTAAACCAAGTTGTACAGCTAAAATTCTGAGTGAATGTGATATGGTGTGATTATAAAGCAATAGATTGATTTGCCTAAGCCATACATGTTATTCTATCACTCTGTTCACATATCTATACATATTGATAACCTATGCACAAGTCCTTCTCTGATGCCTCACAGGGAGCACAGAAACTTAGGCCTATACCAAGGTGAAAAGGCTTTTTGTAGACCACTCAAAGTTCAACCTGGCTAAGTTTGGAGAAGCTCATCACTACAGAAGAGGCCACTGCATGAATTTTGTGGTCTTAGCAATCCATGAAGACTGTCTACTAAGGCAGAGATCTATAGCAAAAGGAGATGGTATTCAACAATGAAATCATAGATCTTTTGATATATATATATATGAAAGAATCATATATACACACATGCATATGTCTATGTGTGTATATATTAATAAACACATGTTATATGTATATAAACATGTATTATTGCCCTTAAATTTGTAGATAGCAAAAAAGAGATGGTTACGGTTGTCTGAAAGAGGTGGAGAAGAAGCAAGCACAGGCTTCCATGCAACAGGCACTAGAGTCAAGGGGAAAATCATTCTGCTAGTTACAGAAATTCAATTCTTTGCAAACTCTTAATTCCAACAAGATCACTTAAATATATATACAAACAAGGGCGCAGTGGATAGAGCACCAAGCCCAGAGTCAGGAAGATCTGAGTTCAGACACTTTCCAGCCATGTGCCCCTGGACAAGTCACTTAATCCCGTCTGCCTCAATTTCCTCATCTGTAAAATGAGCTGGAGAAGGAAGCAACAAATCACTCCAGTATTTTCACCAAGAAAATCCCAAATCAGGTCACAATGAGTCAGACACGACTGAAAAACAATTCCACAACAAAACAGCGATGGCAGTATAGAAAGAGCAGTCAGAAAAGAGTTGTGGCTCCGATCCTTTGGGAGCTGTGGGACTATTTAGCCAGTCACTTCAACTCAGCCTGTTTCATTGATAAAACAGGGATAACACTTAAAATACTTTCACAGTAAAGGAAGCATTTTGTGTAGCTTAAAGAATGATATAGATGGGAGCTATCATTCAGAAGAATTGTGTGTGATTAATTAAGCAGCATCTGGAGATCTAGTTATACACATTTTCACTATTGTTGACTGGAACAGGTCACTTTAGACAAAAGGATGAAGGAAATCCTTTTTACAAGGAAGCCAGGCACACTGACTGCTCTGGCCAACAACCCAAAAATCTGAGGCAAAAGCTCGGGTGAGTGCTGCTCTTCCGTTTCTGATACTTCCCAAAGGCCTGCTAACAGAAGGCTGACAGAAAAGAGCAAGTCCTAATGGAATCAGACCCCTCTGTCACACTTTCTAGAGCAGTTGTCAGTTACTGCTACAGAATCAAAAGGCTGGGAGCTGAAGGATTCTTTGGCCTCGATAGAAAAGACATCCCACCCACCCCACCTGATGCCTGGCTTATTGAATACTCCTTTCAAACACTCTTAGGTTGGGCTGGCAGCTTGCCACAGAGCTGCTTCCTGTGAACTAAAAATGGTCTTATCTAGACTAGCCATGACAGGGAAATAGTTCTCAATGAAGCAACTACAACAACAAACTCTAAAAGGCTACTGGTTAGCAAGCTCTTAGTAGTAAAAGATAGAAAAGGGCAAGAATTATCAAATGTTTGTCTCTTTCCTAGGGTAGTCCATATCAAAAGAACAGCAAGCCACAATTTTCAAAGCCCAAACAATTATCCTAAGCTAATAAGGAACATAAAAATCTGTAAGTCTTCATGCCACACAGATGGGATGTTATGAAAAAGTTTGGAAGATGGGTTGAACAGTATATAGTTCTATACTCTATACAGCTCTACCCTCCTTTTTCTAGACACTGAATGCTTTTAATTTAATTTAGAGACTATTTTAAAACACATACATCCTCAAGAAGTTTTTAGAGAGAAGGAATGATAAAATTGTTGTTAAGAGTTAGCTGAAAAAAAAGGCACTTAAATGGAAAAAAAACATGTCCCAAATCTACATTAGACCCAGTTGGGATAACCAGGTCTGCATTTCCTGTATTTCTTAAGCATGTTTATTAACTATATGTGTCCACTCGTCCACCTATGATCTATCTAGCTATCACCTAAATGACTAGAGAGAAAGCAAATTAGAAACTCAAGTCACTTTCCCAAATTTAAAAAGATGATGACTGAAAACTCCACACAAAAATGAAAATGACATTCAACTGCATTCTTCCCCCATGATGATTTTTAAATGACACTTGGTTTTTTAACATTAATTTTGACTTTTTCCAGCAACTAGGATCAATATGACTCAGAGCACAATGCACATATGAATAGAAAGAAAAGAATTATTTCAGGGAACAACGTAGAGCCAGTTGGCTTTCTAGAGAGAAAATCACCATGCCTGAGAAAACAAGAGGCTTGTGGTCCAGAGCCTAAAAATCAGCAGGTTACTTACTAAGAGCAAATGGCACCAATTCTGAGGCCTGGAAATGCTTTAAATGAAAGAAAGTCAAAGCTTGTGTTTCAGATCAGAGACAAAGCCTGAAGTTTCTAAAAAGGAAATAGGTACAGGCCATCCTTGTACATTTTGAACTACATGATCCTAGGACCTCATGATCTACTTTGCAGCCCATATTACATGATTTTTAAGTGGTTTGCTTAGAACTACATTTCACCATGAGGTAAAAGAGAAGAGACACTTAGAAGAAAAAACACTGAGAAGGCATGCCAGTGTTTTTAAGTAATTCTGGCTTTGTTTGGCCCGTAGTTCCCTTTTCATCTGGAATGTTCTTGATGTCCTGCTCTTCAAGAACAATGATACAGAGCATACCCATAATGTACAGAGAAGTTTTAGAGAAGCCAACATTTTCCTACCCCAACGGGATAAACAGGTTAACAACTTAGTTGTGTTACCCTTCCATCCAAAGCCAAAGTATGCATTTGGGCTGTCTATATAGTAAGATGTCAAAGATTGCTGCAGTTAGGAAGATCTACTCAATTAAATACCTCTTTAGAAATAATATATTAAAATATATGGCATTAAGGAAAACCAGAAAGGCTCAACAGGCACCCTTCCCATGTTTCCCGAACTACTGGGATTTGACAGTGGTGTTTTAAACTATAAGAGCACTAGCCAAAAGCTGCTGACTATATATTCAGAACCGTCCTGAAAAAGTAGTCTATACTTTTATCTTGATTCATGATATTTTAAAGAGATTTTCAGAAAGCTAACTCCATCCCCTCCCCCCTTTTTCCATCAAGAAAGAGGGAATTTAAGGAAAGGGGGAGAGGGAAGTTGCATAAGGGGAAATTCACACATTTCCATAAACTTAAAATCAAATTTACAGAAAGGCATCTGATGTATTCTCTGAGTAAGGCCTTGATCAGGGTACTCAATCCTCTTGGTAGCACATTCCATGCTGCCCATAAATAGAGAAAAAGTCTCTTTAAATTAGTATTCCATGGTGAATGAACAATCCAGAAACCCTCATTTCAATCGCTCAATGAGTCCCTGCGTGAGTCCAAGGTGCAGAAGCTGTGCCCGGGAGAGATATGCTAAGTGAGGGAAGGCCCCAAGCAGTTTCTCCCATGACAGTTCCAGAAGACTGGGCACCACCAGCCACATCTTAAATAATGACCCAGTCCGTTTATTTTCATGGATGTTCACCACTCCTCCATGAATGTACATGCAACCAGCCTGTAAACAGGGCAAACAGAAAAGTACAAATTAATTGAGGAAGAAAGACATATTGAAGATCTAGTGAAGACTCCTTTGTGGAAAAGATTTTTAAAAAGCAAGTGGAACCAAAATGAGATTAGCTATCATATATGATATAAACAAATACAGGTATAAAAAAAGGCATGGCTGATGCCCATTAATAAAGAAAGCTATGGGTATTTATGGTATATCTCTTACAAGGCTGACATTCAGAAAGATTATAGACTTGGAGCATGAAGAGACTTTACAAGGCATCATCCAGTCCAATTCCTCACTTTTCAGATGAGGAAACTGAGGCTTAGAAAGGCTATTATTTGTCCAGAGTCAAAGAGCTAGCAAATATCAGAGGCAGGATTTGCACCCAGTATGGAAATCACTGGTTTGACACAGTGTGGGGTTTTGTAAGTATGGGTCTTGGTATTAAGTACTTTGTTTCTCTCTTAAACTCAGGATTTTAGCAAACCTTGGATGCAAGCTTCAAAGCAGAGTCTTACATGTAAAGGAGCTAAAACTGATTATATTAGAACTTCTTTACCAAATATCTACAAACAAAAATTACTTTGCTATCCACTCCCACATGCAAGCAATAAAATAAAAACTTACTGGTGTAACAGCTGCACAGTGGAAATAAACTGGCTCAGGCATAACAGCTGGAAGCTTTACCCACTGGAAAGTTTGCAGATTCAATTTCCAGACATCTCCCAAAATCACTTCACCATTATAGCCACCACAAACAAATACATCTACAAAGGACAGAAATAAAAAGCAGATAAAATGAGACAGATTAATTCAGTATTTATGGCAGATTACAAGACTTCCTAAGGTCAGTTTTATTTCCATGCCACCACAGTTGTGTGATAAAAGGCTCCATGATGAAGGAAGGGAGCTAGTGGAAAAACTGGTAATGGGACAGCAAAATAGGAAAGATCAGGCATTATTTCGTTTAATAATACGAAGCATCTCCCTAAATAGAAGAGATTCTCTAATCTACAACAAAAGTGAGTAGGAACATTCCCACAGGGGCAAGTGTAACTGCTTCCTCATTTAGCTTTCAGTCACAAAGAGACAATCCCCAGTTTTTCTGCATTCAGAGAGAAAAGGGTGGGACAAAGATCACACAGAAGCCCCAACTCACTTGTGAATACTCAGTATCACTAGCTTCTAATTTTTCTGAGTGTGTTTAGAAAATAAACTATCTAGAGTTCCCATGATCAAAGGTAACTTGTAACTAACTGAAAAATTTATTAAGGATATATAGACATTTAAGCTCTGTAAAACAATTTAGGAATTTGAGTGAGAAGCTAAAGGCATAATTACTTTTGCAGCATGTCTGTAAGATGAAGAACAGAAAATTTCTAAATCCTAAGATGAGTCTATATAAGATTCATCACTAATGAAGTGAAAATAGTTCACTCAGTTATAATTCAATGATGATGATGCAATTTAGGTCACCCTTAGGAAAGTGGTTTTTGTTTTGTTCTTTTAATCTACTTTTTTAGTCTGAATTCAAGAATAAGCTCTAATATAACAGTTCTGACTTCAGTCCTAATTAGAGTAGAAATAAGTTGTTAGAGTTTGTCCATCTTTCTGTTCTGAGGGGTTTTTTCTTTTTAAAATACCATTGTTTCAAACGGAACTTTATAAATCTTACCCAAAAGGCAGAAGTTACTTATGAAGGGCTCTCCAACACCAATCCTCAGTGGGTGCTACTCTTCTCAGTTATGCTTTTCTATGACTATCATATTGTTAATAACTTTGAAGTGGATTGTGGGGCAAATGAAATAGAACCTTCTAAGGAAAGGTTATTCATAACCTTCTAGATGTAAAACTAAGAACTTAGAAAAATACTCTCCTACTTACTTCTGCACACTACTGTTGTACTCTCCTATTTTCAATTAATCGCTCACTCACTGATAACAAATTTAGAAGCTATGTTAAGATTAATGTGCTTACCATTTTTTATTTGTACACAACTGTGACATCTTCTGGCTGCAGGGAAACCTGTCAAACAAATACATACAAGAGCTCTATTATTCACACAAAGTCTAATGCTAATATGACATAGCAAAAGACACATTATAAACTGCTCAATTAAATTAGACACAAACTAATCCCTCTACTACGTTAGGAAAAGTGGAATAACCTTGGTTTTACTAGAATGAGAAGAGGCCATAAAGAATGCCCAATAACCAGCATAACTCTGGGATGATAAAGATGTATAAAGGTGTAGGTAGGCAATCGAGTAGGGTGTCCTAGTCTTTGCAGGCTCTGAGCTTTCCCAGGGCTCTTTACCCACAGAGGAGCACTTTTGGGCTGAAAGAGAATGTGGTGATCAAATATTACAATGCCTTCATTTCAGAGATGAGGAAGGCCCAGATAAGTGAAATGACTTGCCTAGAGTTACAAAGGTGGCAAGAAGCAATGTTAGGATTTAAACCCAGGTTCTCTTAACTCTAAATCTAATTCTCTATTCACTAGGAGGCTTTTAAATATAAATTTTCTCGACTGCTCCCGTCATAAAATTCAACAATTCTTATTAAAAACATATCTCTATATGGTGGCTGAATGATGGAAACAATCTCCATCTGACTGTAGGCTGTAACTACTGTCTAACATCAATCCAAATTAAAATACCAAGCATCTCTACTTCAGGACCACAAATATCCATTAAATCATTTTCCCCCTCAAAAGCATTCAAAAGAGGAAATTACATTTACTCAAGGATGGAGAAGCAGCGTATATGATTTACCTATTTTTTCATGGGGTCTTGTTGCAATTTCCTCCCATGTGTTCGTTTCAAGGTTGTATGCATGGATCTTGGGAAAAGAAAAACACACACACACACACACATATATATATATATACATACATTAAAAACACTTAGTGGAAACAGTGATAATCACTTGTGTCTCTGGATGTCCAACAAGCCGTATTTCAATGCCTACCTGCATAAACTTCATGTATTCTGATGAAAAGCTTTCCTAGGCCTTGAATTTCTCTAATCTGTCCTCACTCTTTAACAAAGACAGTCATTAAATTGAATCATTTAAAACATAATTCATCTGCAAGATGTATAATAATGAAAAACTCTAGATGACTGATAGAATTTTCCAAATTTTCTCTAGATTAGAAGGCAGACTCTAACAGACCCTAACTCTAAAGAACACTCGGAAGAAAAAGGATCTCAAATACATCAACAAAGGATAAGGATGGTACCAAAAAAACCCATTTGGACTCAGTTCTCTAAAAACTACAGACTCGTAGTAATTCCTAAAATCATAATCTACTAGATTGTATGTTCCTAATTCTATCATCCAAGGAAATTAGATTGAGCCAAACTATCATAATTTAACTCCTTCCTACATAATCTTCTATTACAAAACTATTTTTTTCCTCTTATAACAATGGAAAAAAGTATTACAGTTGTGTGACATCAGGACATTTATCATCTTCACTCAGCAATGAAATCTCTGAAAAGTAGATTAAATAGTCCCTAAGAAGTCAGTTTGCAAACCCCAATGCAGAAGTCTAATTTTCATTTACTCCCTAACAGAAAACAATCTGAGATATAAATAAAAGGAAAAAAATATAAAGGAAAAAATAAAAGGCAATAATAAAGTGTCATGATATTCAGATCGCATTATATTTCTATGCATGGTTAAATACTAAAAGAACAAGGTTAAGCTCTTAAAAAAATATCAAAGCTTTTGTTACTATATGGCTGTCTTTCCAAGTGTGTCCACAAAGGCCTTAGAAACATGAATTCAGTTATATGTAATAGTGGGACATATACTATTTTCTATAGAAGCTATTACTATTCAAAATGACTTGCATCCTAGAGAGAACCCAGATGATACCAAAAATGATTTTATACCAACCACTGATCCTAGTAAGAATGCAAGAACATGGAAATCCTAGTTTAAACTTCTACTCTGCTAAGAACTTACTGGAAGCTGCTTTCAGTGACTAAATCTTCACTTCCAGTCACTTTCCTCATCTTTTCTAAGGAAAATGTATTTCATAAAGCGTATTCAGAAGCATAGCAGAAGATGATTGTATGATGTAATACTACTAAAGAGTATGTGGAAAAAAAAATGGATGTTAGCGACCAAGCCTCTAAAAACCACAGTAACTGAACCCACATTTTTTGGTCTGAAATACACTTCTTCATATCCTTCTGTTCTGAAAAGCCTTTTTACCTTATTTAAGGGATAAGCTGTCCAGGAAGTCCCACCTCCCAAGATGTATATCCTCTGCCCATCATGTGCAATTTCATGTCTATACCTAAAAATATTAAATATATAATTAGAAGAGTATTTTTGTCCAAATTTAATAAACAGACTTAAGTTATAGATCATCCATCTGGTCAAATTACTTAGTTAGAAAGTCAGAAATCTGCTTCAAAAACCAAAAAACCCAACCCAAACCAAAAAAAAACCTGTTTCTGACACCAAGGAAACATATGAAAGAACTTTAATAAACTAATCCAAAAAGAAGATCAAGTTGTTTTCTAGGGAATCAGTTTTCCTCCCCTGAGGGATATGATACCAGTAAGACATCATTTCATAATTGCTTTCTCTATGACAAAATAGTTCCATACAATAAAAATAAGATATAACAAAGAGAAAGATCCTTCGTCTTCCCCTATGACATTTTAAATAAGTAAGGTATTTTAGGAGGAATTAACAGAAGGAAAAAGTTTGTTATTCAACTGAAAAAATTCATTCTACTTTATGTGAGCATAATCTTAAAAACAAGCAATTACTATAAGATGGTGCATCAGGAAGGAAGAGGGGAAAAAAACTAGGGCTAGTAATGTAAAAAGTCTAATAAGGTAATGACTACTATTACAAGGCACCTAAACTCTTGTGTTTCCCCCAGTATTCAGAAGCATATACTGTAAAAACTAAGTGTTTAGTAAATATTTGAAGAATGAATAAGTGAAAAACACATGAAAGAATTAGGGATAACTGTACTAACGATATTCCATTTATTTAGTTACTATTATTACAACTAACTTTTTCTTCAAGATTTCAGTTGCTTTTTTAGCATAAAAATTCCAAAGTATATTGAAATTTTAAATGTCAAGGAGGCAAGAAACAGAAAAGATTCTCCCATTAAGGGAAATGTACCATTCCCAGATCAGAAGACTATTACTGTCTAAACTGAGATCTCCTGACCAGTTTATTATTCCAAATTCAGCTAAACTTTCTTCAAGCTATGCACTGACATTTTAAATAAGTAAAATCTTAGCAGCAAATGCCAAGTATATCTTAGAACTCTACCTCTCTTCTGGCAGATCACAAGACAGGTTATTTGGTTTTAGCTGAATCCATTCCCGGGTATTCAGGTCTAACCGATGTAAGTCTGTACTGTAAACATAGCCAGTTGTTCCTCCAAAGACATAAAGGAAGCCATTTATAATAGCCATCGCCTAAAAAACAAATAAAAAAAGAACAAAATCAATTTGTTAATATCACTGACTCAAGTCATCTCAGTTACAGTATGGCTGTGCTACAAATAGACACTGGCTGAGAAGCAATGGTGATAAACTCTTGAGAGGACATGATGATCACTGATGATGACTGATAGGGGCAGGTAATTAGATAATATAACTAAGCCAAAGGGCAGAAGTGGTATAATATTCAGAAGAGAAACTAAGTCAACTACTGGGGAGAAACAAGAAGGAATAGGTCTGGTAAAGAAAGAACAGGGTATGTTAATGACAAATGCTCACCAATGGCTAGTCCAGGACTAAATCAGAAATCATCCTAACACAGTTCTTAACATTTTGTGTGTGAAGCCTATGGACTCTTTCTCAGAATGTCTTCAAATGTGTAAAATAAAATATAAAGAATTACCAAGAAAATCAATTATACTTACTAAAATTTTTAAAAAGTTCACAGATCTGAGGTTAAGAACCTTTCACTAAAATTTAAGAGTCAAATGAGAATAAGGTAGGACTAGAACTGAGGTCAAAAACAAAAGGTAGTCAGAATAACATGTATTAGGACCATAGTCAACAAGGTAAATTACTTAAACAAAGGTGGCTCTAACTCTGAAGTCCTATTCACCAAACTGGCTAAAATTTAAAAGGGCTTAGAAGTCTGGTAGGTCCTGACACTATCTCCCTACTTAGAAAATTCTCTAAGTGGAATAGGACTTAGACCCAGAAGGACAATGTTGGGAAAAAAAAAAATCTGCCAAGAACAGTAAGATGAGAACAGAAGGAAACATTTGGTTCTTTAAGAACATGACCTTCATAATACAAAAAATAATTGATAAGGCTTATTACCCTTAGACAAATTTCAGGGGTATAGGTTATAGGGTTAATAGGTTAGGGATGTCACACAAGGCAGAATATAAGAGAGATGCATTTTAAACAAGGAAGGCAGATGTAAGGGAGGCTGGATCAAGGGATTTAAAAAACCTGGGTGACAAGAACAGGAAACACTCCCCAACATCCTCAAAGGACACACTGATTAAAGATAGGGAGCTGATAGCTAAATGTGGTCCTCAATACAAGGAGATATCATCGGATTCAGTGTTTGTCTGCCTGGATTGCTGCTGCTGAATATGGCAGGGTTAGTTAATATGCAGTTGAAATCCATAATTATCACAAAGATGATACAACTAGATAAATAACTATGATTATAGGAAAATTTGACTGTGGGGAAGAAAGATGTTCAACAATCCTGGTGGCAAGTGATACAGTAACATAAGTACTGTATTTGGTTTGACTTGATTTTTTTTTTTTAAACTTTGAGAGTATAAAGCAAAGAGTTCCCAAAGTACGACACAAACTAGACCATCTGTTCTGAGATAACCAAGCTGAGGGGGTTAGAAAACCTATTCAAGATATTCTACAGGAAGATCTTGGCCATTTTGGTTGTGATAAAAATTCCTTGACAAAGACATGATATGGGCTACTAAGGCTACAGACATGGGTGGCAACAGTTACTGAACTAGCAATGACATAAGTCTTGCTTGTATATTCAGCCCACTCTTGGACTGCTGTACCTGTAGTACCCTACATCAGAGGTGTCAAACACACAGAGCCTGGCTAGAACTAAAATGTAACTGGTAAATATTTAACAAAATAAAAAAATACAAAAGAACATAGATAATGTTAACCTGTGGTTTTCTAAATCAGTTATAGCCTGTAGTAGTCCTTATGTAATGTTTAGTGGCCCCAATTTCTATCTGAGTTTGACCCTGTATCATCTCAGATTCTCTACCACCAAAATAAAAAGTGATGGTGTGGTGTTTTGGAATAAGCAACAATGAACAATTCAAGTAAAAGGAAGAATGTTATGAGAGGCAAGGAATCAGTAAGATACACAAAGACTACTACAGTCTAAACAATAAAGTATACTTGAAGTACTCATATGTTGTTCAAAAAACTATTTTCCATTTAATCCTTCTCACTGCAAGACCATAAACTAAGCTGTAGATGCCTTGGAGGCCCAGATTTATGTATGTGGGGGCCATCCAAAGTTCAAGTGTGTCAGGCACCAATGAGAGGAAGTACTAGTCAAAGACATTAATGTTGTCAATAATAATTACACAGGCAGATTTCTTCACTTGCCTTTTTGAAAAAGAGTTTGAGATCCCAGTTAGAGAGGCTGAAGAGTGGATGAAACCTTGTCACAAGCAGGTTTCCAAAAACGTCTGTGGTGTGGGCTCTGTCAGAGAGTACATTTACTTTACCAGGGATCTGTGCCTCCAAATATAATACGATGGTGCAGTCATATAAGCTGTACTATCGAAAACACTACATTGGAATAGGGAAGATGTTAAGAAAAGGATCTCTGCCATCAAGAGTTAAAAAAAAAAAAAAAGAAGTTGGAGGGAGGTGTTCCAAAAGGACCAATGTTTTGACTATCAGCCATGATCCTGGGCATCACTAATACTATTAGCTGACAGTAAAGGAAGGCTAAGATCATTTCATGGGACTACTGGTATATAATGAAGTCATATTGGCTCAAACTCTGCCTGTTCATGAAGACAGCAAAGAAGCAGGATGAGATAAGGTAGTACCTTAAGTCCAATCATCAATGAGTGATAGACAGAGAAACAGCTAGAAACTGGAAGAGGTAAGTAGCCAGAAACTGAATTTGCAAATAAAACTGCTAAGAACATCTATTATTTGCATTAGGGTGTTGGCAAAAAAAACCTGCTAAATTATATTGGGAAACCAAGGAAAACACATGAAGGATAAAAAACACATGAAGGATAAAGCCTTGTTCAGGAGCTGCCAAGAACAGAGGTCCCGGGATAGGGAACAGACCTGACAACAAAAAGGTTTGTTGTGGCAATTAACAGTAGGAACTGCCCTCACCAAACAAGACTTGATGGTTTCTTCTTGTCCCAAGAGCACACTGAAACTGAAAAGGTATGAGATTTTGGTTGTTTTCCCCAGAAATGATGATGATAAAAAGACGAAAGACATCAATAAACCCTACTCTTAAAATGAGCAGTGAGAACAACAGAGAAATGAAGGTTCTATTTTCAGCAGTGTCGAGGGCAGTGGGATGTAAAGGATACGATGTGTTTTTGCCGATGCCTAGTGAGACAGGTCTGAATAAGGTGCAGATAATCTTCACACAATAAAGATAAAAGGGAAAGAGGAATGACTTGCTCCCCTCCTCCCTTATCAGGGAGAAAAGAAATGCTCCTCTAAAAAATAGAAATACATAAAGGACAAAACAGAAGAAAAAGGATTTTGAAGACAGAGATTTATCCTGTGTCAGAAGGTAAAAAAGATCAATGAATCTTTACAGCCAAAAGAATAGATAAGAGACTCTTCTCACTACAGAGATAGACTCTCTGAGAAAGAAACATTGTTCCATGCTCCAAGGAATAATAATGAGAATTCACAGGCAATACCAGGAGAGAGACTAATCACTACAGGTCAAAGAAAAGTGATGATGGCTGGTGAAAATTTGGCTAAATGGATACTGAAGTGCCCTCACATTAATCTGTAAAACAACAGTGAGCTACACTGTTTTTCTAGACCACATAACCAAAATATGACAGAGAAGCTCTTGAGATTTGATACACTCAGCAGCCATTTCCCACAGAGGAAAAATTGATACTGTCAAAAGGAACCCAGAAAGCATCAGTGAAAGAGTTGATCAAATTATGGGCAAGGACTGAAAAGGGGCATGAGTAGTGTTTTTATCTCTGCTGCTAACTGAAAGCAGAAAGGCAGATCTGTGAAACAACTGGCTAAGAAGATGACATCAGAAAAGAAATAAAATGGTATTTGTGCTTCACAGAATCATTACCATTCACAGGGTCACAGATTTAGAGCTGGAAAGTATTTTGGAAGTTATAAAGTAAAATTCTTCTCATTTTACAAGTGAGAAAATGGAGCTTAAGTGAGTTGTTCAAGGTTGGACAGGAAGTAAGTAGCAGAGTCAATATTCAAACTCAGGGCCTCTGACTCTAAATGCAGTGTTTATTCCATGGCGCCACACTGCCTCAAGTTCTTTCTTCACCAGAAATAGAATGGCTCTAAAGCTATTTAAAAAAAATTGCCTAGAGATTCACAAATCTGATCCAAAGAATGTTTAAACTGAAAACAGGACCAGGGAGTGTGGGAGAAATGGCTCATATATATATCCATTAAATTGAGAATGAGAATATTAGGAATGACATGGGAAGAGTATCAACTTGTAAAGGAACACTGGAAAAAACACCCACGAAGTGGGGAAAAAATAAAAGTTGTGATCTTATACATTTGTGCATTCATGTGACCCCATGCATTTATACATTTATTTATGTATGTATGAGTATTTAACAAGGTAAGGGTATAAATTCAACCTTCTTTGAGACATACTGAGGCAGTTCTGTAGACTGGAAATGACACTATAATCCTCTGGATTTAACTCCTGGCTCTGTTATAGACAGGTAGGTGGCACAGTGGATAGAGTCAGACTTGGAGTCAGGAAGACCTGAGTTCAAATGTGACCTCATAAACTAACTAGGTGTGTGGCCTTGTGCAAGTTATTTAACCTTGTTTGTCTCAGCTCCTCATCTGTAAAATGAGCTGGTGAAGGAAATGGCAAACCACTCTAGGATCTTTGCCAAAAAACAAAACAAAACTGGGGGGAGGATCACAAAGAATAGGATTAAAACAACTTAGTAACAATCTGGTATGGACTCAGTGTTTGACCCTGAGAAAGTTATAGAGCTGCTTTAAGCCTCAGTTTCACCTGTAAAATAATGGGGGAGGTTAACCTAGCTGATGTCTAGAGTCCTCCTCTGGGCCTAAAGACGATGTGTCCTATAAATATCTTAATAGGAGAGGGAACAGATTTGTTTTGTTTGGACTCGACTAGGAGTGGAGCGCAGAGGCACATTTTGGCTCAACATAAAGAAAACTGTGCTGACAATGAGAGCTGCTCCAAACCAGAATGGGCTTCCTTGTGAAGCAGGAAGTTCCACAGCACTACAGAGGTCTTCAAGTAGAGGCTGGATAACTGCCTGTTGGCCATCTTGTAGAGGAGATACCTATTCAGGTAAGGATTGGACTACATGGCCTCCAACCTCTCTTCCAATTTTAACTTTCTCTGATGTTAAATTTAAATGGCTTGTGATCAGAACCAACAGCATCAGAAACCAAGTGTTATGACTCACATGCCCTGGGATAAGTAGTTAGCTATCAGTGACAAGATCATTTCCCAGTCAGTCAGGCCTATGTTGATAAAGTTTCCTGTGGCTCACAAATTCAAAATAATTTGAGGACAGTTCATGTATCAGTCAGGCAAAGGGAGCTCAATTTATATACAGAAATGTTGGCAATGAGTTTTGCTGATCCTGTAGAACCAGGGAAATAATGACCATTCCAGGGGACCAACCCATTTCCCCAATCTAAACCAGCTGTGCCCCCAGAATAGTGGCTATTTACCCAAAGCACATAAATGGGACCTCACTCATTTTGATAAGAATGAAGAAGTTGCATAGGTTCATGGTCAGGCCAGGGTGTGATTGATACTGAATGCCATAAGAGAGGATAGCCCAGCAGACAGGCCCCATCCTAGAATTCAGGTGAATCTTGATCTGGTGTCACTAGTTTATGAACTCAGGTAGTATTAAACCCCGACTAGTTTATCCTTCACAGGATCACTCAGCCCTACAGAGCCAAGCCAGCTTGCTTCTATTCTAGGTCCTGAGAAAGAAAATAGAATGAATGTTGCAACATATCCCAAAGTGGAGTCCTGAGCCTCTCCCTCTTCCAAAGGCTCTCTTAAGTTTCAGCACAGACTCTTCATGCAAAGGGCTGCTTCTCCTAACATACAAATCCGGAGCCCCCCAATTTGTGAAATGATCTGAAGGAAAACCAAGAGGCAAGGGTGTTAGTGAGGATCAGAGCTGGATAAGAAACCAACATTGGAAACTGTCTTGCTTGAGTATATAAATCTTGTTAATCTTGTGAGTTTTTTTCCCCCTCAAGTAAAAGGGAGAGAAGGAGAGAATAAGAGATTTTTGTTCATTAAAAAAAACTTAAATAAAGGAAGAAACCTAGTCAAATGTTCCAGTTCCCCTGAATTTTTCTGGTAGGCTAATGGGACGCCTAGGGCAGAGGTTGGATTTGTCAAATGATGGAGCTCTGAATATCACAAGAGGCCTGGTTCTTTCCTGTAAAGAGTCTATACCTAAGGAACTGAAATCTCCTCTACCATTTGCTAGATCTATACCCCTGTGGGGGTGACCCCTCCTAAAATGGCCAAAGGAAGGCAATAACCAGTGATGCCATAACTGGCTGAAGTAAGATGATGGTTCTAAGAAACTGTGGATAGCATTTTCAAAGTTAACTTACAAATGGGGGTAGTACTATAAGCAATGATTTGCCCATCAATGGAAAGGATATAGAATAGATAAGTAACTATGTGGCCCAGCTCACCACCAGAAGGAAAGTTGAGTAAATTACCAAGGAAGATACCAAGAAGACTCCAAGAAGTAGAGTAAGTAAGGGAGTGGCAGGGCAGGTTGAGCAATGCTCACCAATGTCCAGTTGGGGGCCAAGCTAGAATCAGGAATGCGTCAGGGCTGGGATCAGAGCATAAGTTGAAGTTAAAAAACCTGTGGGATCAACAGAGCAGCAATGCCAATTATTTCCCAATAAGGAGATATACAATGTCATTTCCTTTTGAAACAGTCACTAGAGGCACTAACTGGGATTTTAAAGGAACCCTAACCTAAGGAACTAAGTAATCACTAATAAAGCCTAGGTCAAGAGCTATATATCCTGAGGCCAGTTTTTAGATGATTTTCCTCCTGCCTAAGCCTCCTAGAACATAAACCTTAGCAGCTTAAAAATTATAGAGGTGAATACCTATTATTTTGAGCGAATAAAACTGCCCAATCTAAAAGCAGATTCCATATATAAAACATAGATGAGGGGAAGCGAAATGACTGCTAGTCACAAATTCTAATATCACAGACATGAGTATTTGTATGAAATAATATTTTTCTAAACAGTTTGAAGAAAAATGCTTTAAAGATGATAAAGAAGTTATGAAAATAAGAATGAAGAATCTTTGGCAACCTGTTCGTCTCCTCCCATGTTCCCAATGGGTCTGTCTTTAAAACAGATTCAGCTCCCAGACAATAACTGTTCCAAGAATCAATACCCTACAACAGGATTAAAGATTCATCCAGCACAGTGCAGAAGCCTTTTCACATCTACTACTATAGCTGGGTGATTTCCAGCTTATTATTTTCAAGCAATCTTTGAACCGTGGCTTTGAAGAGGCTTTGTTGGACTGCCCTCTATCACTGAATGGAGAGACTTAAAGAGTTTGAGGAGTTGAAACTTGAGTCAGTCACTCTAGAAGCTCTTCAAAGTTGAAACATAACTGTATCAAACACTAAACGTATTTTCTTCCTTGGTAATTCAGTGCCCACTGCGGGTACCTCAGAAAGTTCCACCTTTCCAAATGGGGTATCTAACAGTAATATTATTTTAAGAGCAACTGTAAGTCATTTTGACTATTATAAATACCCTAATTAACTACAAAGGATCCATGAAGGAAGATGCTATCTACACACAGATAAAGAACTGATAAATAGATAAATAGATGTATCTAAAAGTAACCATCTCTGGGGCACGGGGGGGGGGGGGGGGAGAAGGAAGAAAAAAAGGAAAAAACCAGAAATTTAACATGACAATTATTATTATTTAAAAGGAATAACTAGTTGTACATAATAGATCTGCAAATTCATATGCAATCATCTTTTTCTATTCTACTGTGTTATGAAAATGCTTGTTTTATTTCATAAATTAAAAACAAATAATTTTTAAATTTCACCTTTTCCAGGATAGTGAGGGCTAGAGCAGTATATCAAGGATAACTTACCCTAAACATGTAACCACCAAAAGAGTTTCCAAAAAATTTTCAACACTACTTTCCACAGAAGTGGGCTATGATCCTTTACTTGATTAGGAACCAAAGAGAAAAGAAAAGCAGAAAGGGAAAAAAAAGTGGAGAAAATGTGCATAGGTTTAAGTTGTTTTTCCTTATCAAAAATAAACAAAATAACTGACATTCTGAATTAATTTTCCATTAGCCATTCATTAACCTAATTTTAGCGATAGAACATTTTTTGTTCAATACCATACGCACAGTCACAAAAATGTGAACCAATGAATGGACATAAATGAGTACCTGCCCATAAATGCGACTGGGTTTCTTTCCTCGACAGCTTAGCAGGGCCCACCGTTTGTATTTCACATTGCAGACATGGACATCATTGCCATTGCTCTCACCAAAGGGAATGCCAGTGCCTCCAAATACCAACAGGTTGTTTCCATGCAACACAACTAGAAAGGAACAAAAACAAAATTCTGTTCACATTCTATGTGTAGTAAATGTACATACATGCACAAAATCACTTACAAGATTAAAAAAAGTCTCTGCTTTAATAATCTCACAAATTAGTTCAAATCAGTAACTACATGGCACAAAGATTTGCTCCGATGCCTTAAACTAAACCCATATAACATGAAAGCTAGAATGAACATATGACATAATCCAGAATAATTTTTGATGGTAATACATGTGAATAACAACACTGCACATTAGTACAATGACTATAATTTTTAAAAATGTAAATAGCTTCCAGGGCAGAAGATAGTGAAGCCTTTACCTACCTCTGGGCAAAGACACAATAAAACCCATAAGGACTTCATAGGAGAAAGGACTAACATATTTTTCTGGTTCCTCCTAATGATCTTTTGCATTTAAAATCTTGGCTACTGCTTCCTCCTTCTCCTCTGTGAGAAGATGATGGCTTAGGTCACACAATGTGACAAAACAATAATAACTTTGACTAATAATTCCTCCTTCAGTTTATCTTCTCCCTCATGATTCAGTACCACTCATCTATCCTTTTATTTTAATGGACAAACAACAAATGTTCTTGAACGTTCAACCTATAAATTGGCCATTTAATGACCAATTTTACATGGTTTTACATAATTAAAATTTACATAGTTAAAAGAAGCAGAGGATTTGAAGTCAGAAAATCTGGTTTCAAGATCTGATTGCTAACTAACAGCTATAGAAACCTTGGTTATATGCCTATCTTCTCACCTATAAAATGAAGATGATGCTTGTACTACCTACCTCACAGAGTTGTGTGAGGATCAAATGAGTTCATACTATCTTTGTAACCATGAAGCACTAAGTTTAAGTTGTCACTGATTCCTTCTTTATAATTCTGACATAACTGATGTGTTATATAGTGGATCAAGCACAGGTCTGAAAGCCAGGAAGATCTGGACTCAAATCTCACTTGAAAGTGTGCAATGACAAGGACAAGTTACTTTAAAGTCACTTTAACCTCCTAGTCTTTTACATAACTCTCTAAGACTATGAGTTGCAGAAGAGATGCTGACCTGTATTTGTAGAGGAATCTCTTTATATAAGAAGTTTCTGGCATCAATGAAATAACAAGTCCCTATCCTAATATTCTAAATAAAGTCAAAATCAATATTGACATAAATACACAGACTAACTGATACAGTAAGTCTGCTCTCTCAGACAATTCCACTTAGTCAGAAATTCAGGAATGGAAAACTACCACTGAACTCTTAAACTCACGTGACATAGATGCCAGCTCTCTGGGCATGTAACCCTCTGTGCCCATTTGATGCCATACTCCTGTAGCAAAGTGGTACCTCCAAAGCTCCCTGAAGAGAGGATAATCTTCATTATCTGGCCCTCCTGACTCATCATAATCCGGGTTATAGCCTCCAAATACATACAGATTGGTATTATCTGCCACACACCGATGTCCACTTCGTGCTGGTGGAGCTCTGTGACCTAAGAGAATGGAAGACATTGCAGTCTGCTGACCTACAAATATGAAATTAATATGGTCAAGAAATTAAGCCAGTTATCTCATTTTGGCTTTGAAAAAGAACCAGGAAAAATTTACAGTATGGATAAACTTCCCACTTGATGGGAAGTTCATATAAACCACTGATTTTTCCATAAATATTTGGATTTAAGGATTCAGTATTTCCATTACATACATATGGCTCTTACAACTTGTTAAGACATAAAAATTTTGTCAGAAATCCCAAAACCTTGGGTGCATGAAATCTCTCAAAAAAAATATTTCTGATGAACCCACAATTTGGAATCTACAGAAGAGGAAATTTAATTATACTGAAAGGTCACAAGGCAAATTTTCTTTAGAAAAAATGTATCACAATTAAAGTGGAAGCATATACATATAACCACAAATGTATAAAACATGTACATATAAAAAGGTATATACTAGATACACTCAAGAGAATATATACTCTATGCTTTCATTAGACATAAACCATGTAATTACTTTTCTTGTTTGAGTAATGCTGCAGGAAAAATTATTATTCAAACCCCATTCCCAAAATTGTGGCACTTAATAGATATCAGTTCTTACATTCACCAAATAGATAATGTTTTCTAAGAATGGCTGTTTCCATAATCCAAACGTAAGAAGGACTGTTTTAACTAGAAATTGTAACAATTGTAAAATACCTACTCCCAAGGAGGTCAAAGAACAGGTCTCACATATACCAAAATATTCATAGCAGCACTTTTTTTGGTCAAAGTAGAAACAAAATAAATGTGTGCTCACTGACTGGGGAACAGTCATACAACAGAATATTACTGCTCATGCAAATGACAAATATGATGAATTCATAGAAGCATTGGAAAATCTGTATAAATTGAAAGAGTAAGCAGAACCAGGAAAACAATACACACAGTGAAAAAAATGTAATGAAAAAAACACTGAAAAGTGGTCATTCTGATTAATGACTCAGTCTCGACCCACAAAGACAAATGATGAAATACATTTCTCTCATCAGAGAAAAGACTATAAAATGTTACATATGCTACAAGATAGTCATTCTACAATTAGTTGGGTATGCTTAACTATTTTTTTCAACATATAAAAGGAGGTCTAACTTGGTCGGGGGAAACACATATAAAAACAAAAAGCATCAAAAACAGTGAAACATTTTTAAAATGGATTTTTTAGAATAAACACAAGACAACATAGTGCCCACAGGAAATATACCTAAGAAAGTCAAGTGCAAGTTTAAAACTATTAGATGCAAGAAGTTAGTCTATTCTGGTTACTGGAATGTTTTGTTTTGAAACAAGTTTTTATTGATATTTTCTGCTTCTTTACCACAGTATCCAATGTGTCCCACTCCTCAGTCCCTCCTTCCCTTCCTGAAAGTCTTCCCATTGACAAACATTATGTTTGGACAGGAGGGGAATAAAGGTCAGCACAGCTGATCTATACACTGAAAAAATCCAAAAATTTTAATATCTGTGGACCTCTTACCTCCACAAAAGGGTAAGATGGAGATATCTTCTCGTGGCTTTTCATTGAAAAGTCCTAATTGATCTTTATGCTTTTGTTACATTTGGTGTGTGTTCATCCTTCGTTGCCAAAGAAGACCATGCCATCAGAGAAATGATGACATGACTTGCACTTGACTTTGTTTTGAGTGAGGGAAGGCTGTGCAGGTCACCAGCTTCTTACACTGTTGCAGTCACTGCATGTATCATTTTCTTGGCTCTGTTTATTTCACTCTGCATCAGTTCGTATATATGTTTCCAAGCTTTTCTGCATTCATCACATACATCATTTTATAACACAGTAATATTCCATTGCATTCATGTAACACAATTTGTTTATACATTCCTCAATTGACAAGCATCTACTTTGTTTCCAATTATTAGCTATCACCAAGAATACTGCTATGAATATATTTTGGAGTATATGGAGACTTTGTTTTTATCAATGGCTTCCTGTAAGTCCAGTAATGGAGTCTGGTTCAAAGGTTATGAATATTTTATTCACTTTCTTTGCATGACTTCAAATTGCTTTCCAAAACGGTTGTACAATTTCACAGCTCTACCAACAATGTATTATTGCATTTATCCTTCTACAATCCCTTTCCATTTTGTTATTTTTGCCAATTTGTAGGGTGCAATGGAATCGTGTTAGAAAGCATTATGAGAAAAAAAGTATGGCAACTATATAACGATAAAGGAATCACTGACAACTAAAACTAACAACACAGAAACTAAATTATTAATGGAAAAACTTAACAAAGAGCAAATGATTAGCCAAGAAAAACATTAATAAAGAAGTTTCAATATTCTTTTAGATATGAAACATTCTGAAAAAAATTCATATAAACAAGAAAAATTTATAGAAGTAAACAGAATCTTGGGGGTAGGGGAATTCGTTGATAGATATGGAGAGAACTAAATCAGCTTACTAAAGATTTTTTTTTAATTAAGTCTCCTTGTCTCACCTAAGCTAGAAGTGTAGTAGTCACTCATCAGCCTATTCCTACCTCTGAAAATTATGCAGCTTTGACCTGATCTGTTTTCAGATAGGCAACCCACCCACTACTACTATCATGTTACTGTCACACTTGGCATGGATACCTTTATCAAGACTACAGCTCAGAATTCCCCAGGTCCCACCTGCCTCAAACTCCCAAGTAGTACAGATTTCAGGCATACCCGGAGAGAATTTACTTTTTATTCAAATGTAAGTAGAACATTCCCTTTAGGGAAAGAGAGTGGGATGAATTGGCAAATATAGGTGATATGAAAATAAAGGCACCAATAAAAATGTGATCATATTCTAAGCCTTAGAAAATGGATAAACACAGAAAAAAGAAATTGTAAATACTACTTTAACAGACCATAACTCAATTAAAATGTAATCAGTAAGAGATAAGTTTAAAAGAAGCAGACTGAAAGGAAAAATAAATGATTAAAATAAATGATTTGCTTTAAAATGGTAGAGAGGGAGTTGATAAATACTGAAAGAAATAACATCCATGAAACATTCCAAAATACACAGAATCAAACAGAAAGATCAAAATCATTCAATCACCCTATCATTCACAAGCATTTATTGAATGACTACTATTCTATGTTCTATCTAGACATTATGCTATAGACTGAGGATGCAAGATCAACGAAGCTATCCTTGCTTACAAGATTATATCCTGAAGGGGAATCAACAAGTATGTAAATGAGCATACACACCCTAATGTAAAGAGAATAAATATAAATGCTAAAAACAAGTCAATTTGAGAGGAAGGACACTAGCAGTTCAAGGGCTCATGAAGGGTTTCATGCAGAAAGTAGTGCCTGTGCTAAATCTTAAAGGAAGAGAATATTCAAGAAGGCAAAAGTGAGGAAGAACACTTCAGGCATGAGATAATCAATACATGGAAAGCCAGGAAATGAATTTGTCTTGTGGGAGAAACAGAGAAGCCAATCTGTTGGATGGATCACAGTGTACAAGAGGGGTCATAAAATGCAAGGCTAGAAAGATAGGCTGGAACCAGGCTGTATGAGGCTTTAAAAGCTAAATTAAGGGATTTATATTTTATTCTAGAGGCAAGAGGAAGACATTGGCGTTAGCCAATCTCAGTCACATGATCAGATGTTATGAACCTGGGAGAGTAAAAGAATGGAACATTCAATCCTAAGCTTGGAAGAGGGGTGAGTTTTAGAAAAAAATGTAATGAGTACTGTTTGGACATGTTGAGTTTGAGATATCTCTGGGACATCAGTTTGAAATATTCAACAGGAAACTGGGGATGTGGGATTGAAGCTCAAAGGAGAAACTGGAGTTAGATATATAAATTTCTAGGCAAGCTCCTTGAGGGCAGGGACTATCTTGCATAGTTGTACTTGATTTGCATATACAGTGCCTAGCACATAAGGCTTTAATGCCTTTTTTAAAAAATTAATTTATGTGGAAGTCACTGACATAATGATGAAATTAAAGAGAAGACTATATCTAGCATAGATTTCTTCAGGAATATCCACATTTAGAGGCATGATATGGATATTTAGAAGGACAGGATATGTGGTAATTAAAAGAACCAGGACAATATATTCAAGAAAGGTGGTCAACAGTGTCAAACGTAGCAGAAATGTCAAGGAGGATTGAAAAAAGTGACATCTAATTTAGCAATCTCTAACTATGGAGAGGGTAATTTTAGTCAAGTGATAAGGTTGGAAGCCAGATTACAAAGTGTGAGAGAAGAGGAAGAGGATAAACATGCATAAACAATTTTTCCTAAGAGTTTGATGAAGGGAAACCCACAAGAGGAGAGCAGACTCTAGTAAAGCCTTTTTTTTTTAAGGATGGAGGATACTTGGACATTTTTCAAGGCAGTACAAGAAGGAACCAGTAGACACAGAGAAGTTGAAGGTGGGGAGTGGGGGGGTGAAAGGGGAATAGAAACTATGGAGAAGACAGGATCAAAACCACATGTAGAGGGATTGGCCTTTGTCTTAGTACATAATCTAAGGATCTATGGATGTGACCCACATTTCGACACTGAAGATTCAACAACGATAAAGATAAGTATGTCAAACAATTCACACTTCTCCAATAAACCAACTCTTAACACAATATAAGAACCCTTAGAGTTATGGTACTGGCCAAATTGCTAAATATTTCAAAAAGGATATTTTCAAGGAAAAAGTAAAAAGCCACGGGGAAGTTCAAGTCAAAGAAACCTGATTTCAGGTAATTTTTGTTAATTTTAGTTTAATGACGAAAATAAGAATTTTTAAATGTATTGTCTTTCAATATAATTACTGGGGCAGTGGGGGGGACCTAACTACTGTGATGCTAATGCAAATGGATATAATTCTCCAATAGAAAAAAAAAATCATAAAGTGGATTTAAACACAGAATCCTGAAAGTTGC
Source organism: Potorous gilbertii (assembly GCA_028658325.1). Classification (NCBI taxonomy): domain Eukaryota; kingdom Metazoa; phylum Chordata; class Mammalia; order Diprotodontia; family Potoroidae; genus Potorous; species Potorous gilbertii. The sequence continues at coordinate 95,118,043 of CM053770.1, forward strand.
TGTTTACAGAAAACAATTCATAAAATCCTGAATCTTTAAGGAACTTACACATAATTAATTAATTAATTTCCCCACTAGAGGAATAGAACATAATAGATTTTTTCCTTTAAAAACTGTAAACCACTAGTAAAAAGATGCTCAGGTACTCCAGTTTTACAAAAGATACAGATTGAAATAGCCTTGAAATACTACTAGTAGGTATTAGAATGGTAAAAAAGAGAAAAATACTGATGATCAGTAAGGTAAGGCAGCAGAAAATAGGTACTAAAATACGTCTTTGGTTCTATTATTACCAAGTATAGTCGGTCAATTAACATTTATTAAATGCCTATTATGTGCAATAATACAAATACAAAGAAAAGGTGAAAAAACAAACCCAACCCAAAACCAATCCCTAGTCTTAAGGAACTCAGTATGGACAAAACATGAAAACAACTATGTAAAAGCAAGAAAAATACAAGATAAATTAGATGTAGCCTCAGAGGGAAAGTACTAAGATAAGAGAACAAGGAAAGGCTTCTTGCAGAAGGTAGGACTTGATTTGAAACTTCAATCAATTAATCAGTAAACATTTATTAAGCATCTGTTATGGACCAAGCACTGTGTTAAGACCTGGGAATATAAAAAAGGGCAAAAGACAGTTCCTACCCTCAAGGAGCTCACAATCTAAAGGAAAGGCTTGAAGGAAGTCAGGAAATTGAGGAGGTAAAGTATCCTAGGCATGGGGAACAGCCAGTGAAAATGCTCACTCAGGAGATGTAGTACCCTGTTCAAGGAACAACAAGGAGGCCAGTATCACAGGATCCCAGAAAATTTGAAGGGAAGTAAGATGTATAAGTGATGGGAAGGTAGGAAGAAGCCAGGGTATGAAAGGCTTTAAATGCCAAATACATAATTTTATATTTTATCCCAGAGGTGATGGGAATCACTGGAGTTTAATCATTAAGTTAGATAATATGGTCAGAGGAAGATGCTTTAAGATCAATTTGACAGCTGAGTAGAGGATAGATTGGTGTGGAGAGATTTGAGATAAGGAGACCAATCAGCAAACTATAGTAGTAGTCCAGGTGTGAAGTGATGACTGATGAACATCTGCATTAGGGTAGCAGCAGTGTCAAAGGAGAGAAGGAATACATCCAAGAGATGTTACAAAGGTGAAACTGACAGGCCTTCACAACAAACTGGATATGGGAGCGGGGGAGAGGTGGTTAAAAATTGTGAAGTCAAGGGAGAACACTGGTACCCTCCACAATAACAGGAAAAATAGGAAGCGATAAGGGATTTGGAGAAAAGATCATGAGTTCAGTAATATACATGTTGTGTTTAAGATGTCTATGGGATATTTAACTCAAAATATCTGATGGCTGAAGATGTAAGACAAAAAACGTGAAGGTTAGATCTGGACAAGTAAACCTGAGAGTCCTCTACAAAGATGATATTGAAACAATGGGGAGCTGATGTGATTGATCACCAAAAGAAACAGGATACAGGGAGAAGAAAAAAAGGCCCAGGACCTGGATGAAGATTCAACAAAGGAGACAGATGAGGTAAAGATAGACAGGAGAAAAATAAGGTATACAGGTATTTTGGAAAATAATATGCAAATATACAAAACATGACAAATTTAATTGCACTTTTGACCTAACAATTCCATTCCACTTTATCCTAAAAATGTCACAAAAGGAAAGCAACAATGTTATGGGTATTTATAGCTGTTTTATCTGCAGCAGCAATATGAACACTCTATATGCCCAGCAACTGAAGAATGACTGAGTAAATTCTGGTATGTTCATGTACTGAAATATAAACGTAGTATAATATTAAGGTATCCCAGACAATGATAAATAGGAAGCACACAGAGATATATGGAAGGATCCATAAGGAGTGAGACTAAGGGAAGCCAACAGAACCCATAATAGCATTCTAGTGACTACCATTCTCTTAAAAAAAAAAAGCCAAAGTAACAATTTCCAATACACTTGGAAAGGGAAAGAGAGTAAACGCAGTTTTTTTCCTTGTAAGTAAATTTGTTATCTTTCTCCCTAACCCCCTCCTTCTTCCAAACTCCCCTATTTCTAAAATAACACCATTCTTCCAGTCTCTCAGGTTCTTATTAGATCATCCTCAAATCCTTACTCTCTTACCCCCAAGCACAATCAGCTGGCAAATCTTGCCTTTTCTGCCTTAAAAACATCTCATCTCAGGCCTCTTCAATTCACTTACAAGGGTCCTCATCATATCTCACTTAAATTTCAACAGCCTCCTAACTGTTCTGATTCATGTCCTATCCATTTCAAAACTATCCTACACATTGTTGCCAATGTCATTTTTCTTAAGGGCAGATATGACTACTTTGTGACTTTCCTACTCAACCAATTCCAATGTCTTCCTATAGCCTCTAGGATAAAATATAAAGCCCTTGGTTTAGTTTTTTTTATTTCTTTCAATTCTTTCTTTTCTTTCTTTCTTCCTCTTACTCTCACCTCCCCTACCCCACTGAAGGCAAAAAAAAAAAAACACCAAAAAACAACAATAACAAAATCTTGATAAGAAAAAGCAGCTGTGTTTAGTAAGAATGTATGTGTAGAACCCATATAAGATTGAATGCCATTTCAGGAAGGGAGGGGGGAGAGGGAGAAAATTTAAGGCTTATGGAAGTGATTCTTGAAAATCGAAAACAAATAAATTAATTTATTAAAAAAAAAAATATGCAGGTCTTTAAGAGAGAGATGACCAAATGATCATACATTTGTTAAAATGCCAGCATTATTAAGAAAATGATTAAATTACACCCCTCCCACCAAAAATAAAAATATGCATAGTAAGGCAAAAGCAAATTCCAAAAACGTGCCTCATTTTGCCTAGTCGATCACATCTTTTGTCAGGTGAGTGGCATTCAGGAATCATGGTTGATCACTGCATCGATCAAAGGTTTACATCTTTCAAAGGTGTTTGTCTTTGCAATGTTGTTGCTACTGTATTTAATTGTCCTCCTGGTTCTTCTTGCTTTACTCTGAATTAATTCATTCAAATCTTCCCAGGTTTCTCAGAAACCATCTTTTCCTCCACTTATAATGTTCCATCATATTCATACAATATAATTTCTTCAATCACTCCCCAATAGATGGGCAAACCAGTAGTTTCCTATTCTTTGCCGCTAAAGAGCAGCTATAAATATTTTTGTTCATGCAAGGCCTTTTCCTCTTTAGGTATAAGCCTAATAGTTTCCTGGTTTGTAGTTTGCTAAAATTTGAGCGTATAGTTCCAAATTGGTCAAACCAATTCTCAGCTAAGCTAGTAGCTCGAACTAGTGGGCCTTTTCCCCTAGAACTCCTCTAACATACATTATGTTTCTTTTCTCTCATTATAACACAGGAACTCGGCTCCCTGTAGATTCACTGGATTTGGGCAGACCACAAGAGAGAGTGGAGACAAAATAAGGGGTTAATATTACTTTATACTCGGTGACAGCAAGTCAAGAAGAGGAGGAAAAGCATCTGCCTTTATTACTTTATTCTTGGCGGTAGCTGGTCAACACAGCTGGACAACACCCCTAAATCATCCCATTCTCACAGAAGCCCTTGAGATAGGCAATGGAGTAGGAAAAAGAAGGAGCATACATTCACTTTAGTACAAGAAAACCTGCTTTTGTAGCAATGATCAGTGCTCACCCAATATATAGGGAAGCATACAAAGAAGGCATCATGCCAACAATAAGCTCATAAATTACATTATATATGGTTATATAATGACATGTCAGCACAGAGCAAACATAGTGTGAGTATTTACAGGTTGCAGATCCTGACTATTTGTATCAAAACACTTCCATGCCACCTTACACACAGGCATCTTTACCAACATGAGGGGTACAAGGTGGAAGAACAAAGTTGCTTTAATTTGTATTTCTCTGCTTATTACTGACTTGAAGCATTTTTTTCATATGGCTATAAAAAGCTTGCATTTCTTCCTTTTAAACCTGTCTAGTTCATCTCCTTTGGCAATTTATCGATTGGGCAAGGGCTCTTATTCTTATACATTTCAAACAGTTCCTTAGATCTTAGAAATGAGACTTTTATAAGAGAAACTTGCTGTAAAATTTTTTACTCAATGGTTTCTCTTCTAAACTTCTCTGCATTCAGCCTATAATTGCTTTTAAATTAAAAATTATTTTTTAATTAACAAAAATTCACCTCTTGTATATCCCAACACCCCCCCTACAAAAAAGTAAAGAAAACAAAATCCTAGCAATCAATATACATAGCCAAGGAAAACATATTCCTGCACTGGCTATATCCAACAACAACAACAACAAAAAACCCACGTCTCAATCTGCACCATGATTATCTCTGTCAGAGGTGGGTAGCATATTTCATCATGAGTCCTCTGGACTCTTTGTTGATCACTGTGTTGATCAATAGAGTGGAAAGTGACAAGTGTGCTAAGCATGCGCATTCTAGGCTTCATGCCAAGGCCATCCACAGCATTCCAGGCCATCACCAATCATCTGGACTTTTGTCTTGCTGCTGGACTTCAATGACTATGGAAGAGAGAGTGAGTGTGATGATTTGCACAACTCTGTCCTGCTTAAATCCAATTCATGGACAAGTTAAGACATGTTACTGGTCCTCTTCAAAAACAAAGTACAAACAAATCTACCTTTTCTCTTATTTCTTCCCTTTCTCTGTTTTCCCTGCTATATGTGAAAACAATTTTTAACATTCCAAATTATCTCTCTCTCCCTCTGCCCACCTTAAGACAGTAAACAATTTGATACAAACATGTAAAACATATTTCCATAATTATGTTGTGAAAGAAGAAACAGACCAAAAGAAAAACAAAACACATAAAAAGTGAAAAATTGTATGCTTTCAGATTCCATCTGCATTCAGATTCCATCAATTCTTTCTCTGGATGTGGATAGCATTTTTATCATGTGACCTTTGAAGTCTTGGATCACTGTAATCCTGAGAACAGCTAAGTCATTCACAGTTGATCACTGTATAATATTGCCATTACTGTGTACAATGTTCTCCTATTTCTGCTCATTTTACTTTGCAACAGTTCATATTAAATCTTTCCAGGTTTCTTCTGAAAGCATCCTAATAGTCATTTTTTATAGTACAAGAGTGCAAATACATTCAAATTCTATAGCTTGTTCAGTTAATGGGCATTCTCTCAATTCCCAATTCTTTGCTACCACAAAAAAAGCTGCTTTAAATATGAGTGGAATAGATTCAGACTGTAATTCTTCTCCCAGGGGTGGAGATCGAGAGGCTCAGGTTACAATGCCTTCATTGTGGAATTATTCCCATATAAGGATATAGACTATGTGCATGAGGGTCTCAATGACTGGATAAAACTTACATAACTTTCCGATGCCTTCATTTCAAAGGGGATTGGCTAGATTTCATGTCTAGAATGTAAGATCATATTTTCAGCTAATGAGAATAACTGTCAGTGGTGGGAGGAGAGCTTTGCGTTAGGGCCTATATATATCACTGCTTTTCCTTTGTCTTCGGCTTTCCCTGTTCCAGACACCTGGTGGAGGGATTGCCCCGCTTCTCAAGAATCAAATAAATAAACTTTCTGTCACCACTTTGAAAGGCCTCTGAGTAATAAATTTTAGTAGGGGATCTTATCATCCCACACAAATATTCTGATACATATAGATCCTTTTCCTTTTTTTCCTTTAATCTCTTCGGGATATAGACCTGGTAGTGTAGTATTGCTGGATCAAAGTGTGTGTACAGTTCGATTGCCCTTTAGGCCTAGTTCCAAATTGTTCTCCAGAATGGATAGACCAGTTTACAACTCCATGAATAATGCATTAGTGTCCCAATTTTCCCACATCATCCTGTCCGATATTTATCAATTCCCTTTTCTGTCATGTCAGCCAATCTGATAAAGGTGAGATGGTACCTCAGAATCATTTTAATTTGCATTTCTCTAATCAACAGTGATTTAGAGCATTTTTCATATAACTATAGATAATTTTGATTTCTTCTTCTGAAAACTAACTACCTGTTCATATCCTTTGATCATTTATCAACTGGAGAATGATTTGTATTCTTGTGTGATTCAGTTCTCTATATATCTGAGAAATATATATATTCACACACACACACACACACACACACACACACACACACACACATGAAATATACCAGAGAAACTTGTAAAAAAAATTTTTCCCATTTTCTGCTTTCCTTCTAATCTTGGCTGCACTGGTTTTTAATTTAATGTAATCAAAACTATCCATTTTACATCCCATAATGCTATCTTTTTTTAATCATAAATTCTTTCCTTATTGATAGATCTCACATTTAAAATTTTCCATGCACCCCTAATTTGCTTATATTACTCTTTATGTCTAAATCATGTACCCATTTTGACATTATCTTGGGGTACAGTGTAAGATGTTGATCCATACCTAGTTTCTGCCATCCTGTTTTCCAGTTTTCCCAGCAGTTTTTGTCAAATAGTGAGTTCTTGTCGCAGAAGCAGGGGGTATTTGGGTTGATCAAACACTAAATTATTATGATAATTTACTACTATGTCTTGTGTGCCTAATCTATTAAACTGATCAATCATTCTATTTCTTAGTACCCGATAGTTTTGATGATTACACTTTATAATACAGTTTGAGATATGATAAGGCTAGGCCATCTTCGTTTACGTCTGTTTTTTTTTTCATTAATTCCTTTGATAATTCTTGGCCTTTTGTTCTTCCAGACAATTTTTGTTATTTTTTTGCTAGCTCTATGAAATAATTTTTTGGTAATTTGATTGGTATGGCACTGAATAAGCAAATTAATTTAAATTTAGGTAGAAGAAACCTGTTATGATCTTGACTGTGACTCTTTATTACTTCAACTCTTTCTTTCCATCTGGTTGCAGTATTTTTTCTTTGACCTGAAAGTTCTAGTTTTGGGACACATAAGGTTCCCGGGAATTTGAATTTCAAGTTTTCGTCCAAGAGTTCAGCAATAGATTCTTTCTATTTTTATTCTCCCCTCTGGTTCTAAAAGAGCTGATTTTAAGATTTCTTAAAATATGATGTCTAAATTCTGAAGGATTTATGATGAAAGGTGCTGTCTATCTCCAGAGAAACACCTGGTGCAGCTTGAATGCAGATCAAAGATTTTTTTTTTTAATTTTTTTTGAGTTTCTCAGTGTTTTCTTTCACAGAACGAAGGACATGGAAATGTTTTGCCTGACTACACACGTGTAACCTATGTCAAATTGCTTGCCTTCTCAATGAGGGGGAAGGAGAAAATTTGGAATTCAAAATTTGAAAAAAGAATGCTGAAATTTTTACATGTAATTGGGAAAAATAAAGTATTAAATTAAAAAAAGAAATATGTCTAGGCTCTTTTTTTTGATCATAGCTTTCAGGTGGTCAATGATTATTAAATTCTCCCTCTGATGTTTTCCAGATCAGTTGTTTTTGAAATGAGATGCCTTACATTTTCTTTCTTTGTTCAGTCTTTTTACTTTGTCTTAACATTTTATTTTGTTGTCTTGTGGAGTTACTAACTTCTATTTGGTCCATTCTAACAGTAAGTCTGTTGCCTGCATAAGGTGTCATACCTCTTGTGCTAAACTGTTAATTCTCTTCCTAATTCTTTCTTCCACAGTTCCAAATTTTCCCCTAGTATAATTATTCTTCCTAATTGTTTCCTCCAGTTCATTCATTTATAAAACCATTTTTTTTAGCTCTTTAACTCTTCCTTCAACTCTTCCAGAAGTTCTAACTGAATTTGTGTTTAGGTTCTGTAACTGAAATTTTGCTTATAAGTATTTTGAAGTCATTTTCTTCTGGTTTTGCATGTAGCGCCTCTCACATTAACAGCTCTTTTTCTCAGGATTTTTTTTTCTTGTTCTTGTGACTTTATTTCCCAAACTGGGACTCTGAGTTAGAACCAGATTCTTCACACTTCCAGAGGAAATGTCTCAACCATGCTTAGATGTTTTGTATCTTCTAGGATTCTGCTGCTACTTTTTCAGAGTACTGAGTATTGTGTTCTTCCAGGATTTCAGGAACAAGCTTTCAGTACACGCATAGCAGTGTGATTTAGGGTAAAGTCTGAGAGCTGTCCTCCTGGTTTTCTGGCTGCAGGTTCCCCATTCCCGTTCTAGACAAATTGTACTTTTCTCTAGTCCTCCTTCAAGACCTTCCATCTCCTGTCTCCGTGCCTGCATAATGGCCATTCCAAATGCTTGGAAAGCATTCACCTCCTCATCTAACTCCTGGAGTCCTCTTCCTTAACATGCAGTATAGAGCCTTTCTCTACCATCAACTGCTAGTGCCCTCTCTCCCAACCTACCTTGTATTTAACTATTTTGTATATATTTTATTTACTAGCTTTATGCTTGTTATATATTTTATAGGTACTTGTTAGGCACCCCACTAGAATGTAAGCTCACTTTGTTCTTGTTTTTTCAGTACCTAGAATGGTGCTTAATAAATACTTCATTATTGATACTTTAATTTATTCTTTTGAGTATCCTTGTTTATAATGTAATTCTAAAACTTTACCATGTATTCTACTTGCTCAAATCAGTATAACACAAAATGACCAAATGAGCTGTTTTTCTATTTCTGTTTTTCAACCTTCCTTTTAAGCCTCAATTTTTTTAAAAAATATATTTAACCATTTTGTATGGGATCCTCCTATCATTGTCTTTCTGTTACTCCTTTTAACTATATTCAATAGAAGAAATATATATTAAGGGTCTTTTAGGTACAATGAACCATGCTTTACAACTAGATCTGAGTTCAAACATCAGTTTTTACCACTTACAGAATGTCCCTGAACTAGATTCTAAGGTTTTTTGGCCTTATTTCTCATTTCTAAAATAAGGTTAAACTAAATGATCCCTAAGGCCCTGGGACCCTATTTGCAAAGCCCCGTTGTCCTAGTTGCTAAGCAAACAAAAACATCACACAATCTGCCCTCATAAAGCTTACATTATACTCACGGGATGCAAAAAAGTACCTGTGTGTATATATGTACCCAAGTACCTGTGTGTGTCTGTATGTGTGCATATACACAAACACACTGCACACACATAAGACTCATGAAGACTTCATGAAAGAGGTGGCAACTGAATAGTTAATAAAGATAATGTTTCTGAGAGGGAGAGATGAGAAAGCAAAGTATACTATGGGATTGGAATGGTCAAATGGTCAAACCTGTGGCCAAAGAAGATTATTCCGGGACAGGTTAGAGAATGCAGAGACTGGAAGATCAATTAGAATTCTCTAACACAACAATAACCATGGCAAAAATATGAAGATCTGGATTAACATGTTTTCCCAGACTTTATTTTTTTTCTGAACTTAAATGAACACATAAAAAAGGATTTCTATCTGCACAACAGAACATAAAAAGAAAACTCTCTTTTAAATCATGCATCTCCATTTCATAGAATTTGCCATTTTTAAAAAAGTATTTTAATAAATTCCATGTTATTTTCTAAACTGTTTCACTTATCTGTGATTCCTCTTGAATTTTCTTCTGTGAATTTAAAAAATGTTTCTTGACTGGCATCACTATTGCTAACTTGACTTTTTTTCCACTTGAGTGAACATTGTAACAATAAAAGCACAAAGAGGTAGGTGCATGTGAGAGATATTGAGATAAAAATCATTAAGATTTGGATATAGGGTATTGGTACAAAACAATGTGGGGAAAAGTAAAGAGCAAAACATCAAGGATTATTCCTAAGGTTATGAGCTTGAGTGTAGAGTAGAATAGCGATGCACCTTAATAAATACAGGGAAGTTCAAGAAGAAGAAAAGTTTAAGGAGACGATAATTAGTTCTGTTTCAGACATGATGAATATGCATTACTAGCAAGACAGTTAGCTGAAGACACTGAGTAAGAAATTGGATGAGTGGAGGACACAGATATGGCCTAAATATACAGATATGGGAGTGATCTACATAAGCATAACTCAACCCCAAGGGAGCGGATGACATCAAAAAGGAATGGAATACAGAGAGAAAAGAAAAGCAGGCCCAGGTCAAAGTCCTGGGAGATACCTACCCATACTTAAAGGAAGACAGATGACTTAGCAAAACAGACCTAAGAGGAAGCCAGAGTTAAGAGAACCAGCAACAGAGTAGAGTCACCAAAGGAAACAAGTATCTTGGAGAAATGAGTGATCTACAGTATCAAAAGCTGCAAAGGGCCAAGAAAGATGAAAACCAAAGGAACCAGACTATAAGGGGTTGAGAAATAAAAAGAGAGGAAGGAAGTAAAAGCCAAAAGTATAGCTCTTCAAACAAGTCCGGAAGTTAAAAGGAAAAAAGATGTAGTGGAATAGCTCTCAGGGTTTGCAGTGTCAGATAAAAGTTTTTAAGAATTAGGAAGACCTGGGCATGTTTGAAGTCAATAGGGAAAGAGCCAACAGGAAAAGAATAAAGACAAATACACCAAAATACTTTTAGCAGCTTTTTTTTTTAGGCAAAGAAAAGAACTGGAAACAAAGTTAAGTAGTTCCCACTGATTGAGGAATGGCTATACAAATTGTGACACATGAAATATAATAGCAGAGATTTAAGTGAACTGATGCAGGGTAAAGAGTTTATATTACAGAATTACACTTAACAAGTAAAGCTCTAAAGATAAAAGACATTCTCTCACAACTTTACAGAGGTAGGAAGTCCACAGGTGGAGAATATCACATATTTCAGATTTGTTTTTTATATTTTGAGCAAGGTTTTGCTCATTTTTTTCTCTTCCTGTTCTTCTTTCTTTAAAAAATAGCTTTTTGTTATATGGGATGGCTCTGAGTGGGCAGGAAGGAGTACTGGAAGAAATTTCAGAGATAAGAAAACAAAAGTTGTCAATTAAAATTAATTTTTTAAAGAAGTAATATGAGAAAAGATCCTAAAGCAGAGGAGTGAATATGATCAAGGGTACAAACAGAAGGGGTTAGCCTTGAAAGAAAAAGGGGCACCCTCTTCCCTCAGTGACTGGAACAAAGGAAGAGAGGAGAAGTGAAGATATAGAAAAGTTCTGAGGCACAGAGAGGAGATGGAGGCACTCACAATGAATGGATGATATTCTCAATAAAATAGGGGGCAAGGTCTACCTGCTGAGATAGGGAGGTTGGCATTGCTGTTGGGAGCTTAAGGAGGGAAGAAGTTTAGGATAGTTAAGCATGGTAAGAATCAAGCTGATGCTAAATAAAATATTAAAATCTAGTAGATATAGAAAGCACAATTACATGAAAGAAGAAATAGAAGCATCTGAGGGGGATGGGGAGGTAAAGGAAGTCTGAAGGACTGGAACAAAAGAGCAAAAGACTCAAGGGGGAAGACAGTGCATAACTGAGCTAGTTTCTGTTAAGGTTACCACCATTCTTCTAGTCACTTGGGTTCCATATCTAGGAATTACCGTGGATTTTTCACTCTTCACTCCTCCATATTCAATCAATCCTGTCCATTGTCTGTAAACATCTTTCACATCCATCCTCTTCCCTCTACTCACACCACAACACCCTAAGCCAGATTCTCATTATCTCACCTCGCCTACTTTAATAGCCTCCTAATAAATGCTTTTTCCTTCATTCATTGGTCACTCAGGGAAGTTTCTCTCTTCTCCAATTCAGCCTCCACATAGCTGGCAAATTGATTTTCCTAAAACACAGATACAATCATGTCACTCTTTTGCCAAAAAAAAAAAAAACCAAAAAAAAAACAGTGAGCCTATCTTGCCTTTAAGTTTAAATGGAAGAAGACTTTCTATATTTAATGCCCTTCACTTTCCAGCTCTACTTTATCTCTCCAGACTGATTATTCACTATTCCCTAATTTCACCAACTCACTCCAGACAAAATTACCTGCTTTCAGAGAATACATGACATTCCATCCCCTGCCATGTTACCTTTTAACAGATTATCCCTCATTCCTGGAATGCTCTCTTCCATCCCCACCTCTTGACTCCATTCATATGTAATTTCTTTCGATAGACACCCCCCCTTAATTCTCTCAGTTGCTACCCTTCAATCACTGTGCATTTTACCTATATATCCTATATTTATTCACTTATCAGTAAGATATCTCATTGTTTCACTTCTGGTTTTTTATCCTAAGCACCTGGAAATAGTAGATGCTTAATAAATACTTGTTAAATTTTAAGTTTAATCTGTAAAGGAAAAACACATTCAGAGAAGAAGTGATAGACAAAGAGAACAGGAAAGGAGAAAGATTGGCAGTCCTAGTGAATCAGACAAGGTGAGGAGCAAGGCAAAGGGATTAATGCAACAGGTTATTAAGAAATGTCATGGAGGTGAAAAAGTTTGGGGTAATGGTGAGATTTAAGGTATGACTGCCTCATAGGTAGATAAAGTAAAGTTGCAGAACAAAGGAGTTGAAAAGGTTTATGAACTGGGCAGCTAAATGGGGCAGTGAACAGATTTAAGGCCTGGAGCTAGGAAGAATTCTCTTCCTAAGTTGAAATTTAGCTTCAGATACTTACTAGCCATGTGACTCTGGGCAAGCCACATAACTGTTGGCCTTAGTTTCCTCATCTGTAAAATGAACTGGAGAAGGAAAAGGCAAACCACTCCAGCATCTTTGTCAAGAAAACCCCAAAGGATGCGTAAAGAATCAGACACGACTGAAAAACTACTGAACAACAATAACATGAACTGTAAGGCCATATTGTTTGAGTAGAAGAAAGGAAAGCAGCCACATATGTCTAAGGCATTTTCTAACTCTGAACAGAAGGAACCTGGAGTAGAACGGAGTATGGACCAAGTGTCTTTGTCAGCAAAGGGACTAAACCCAAATCACATACAATACTTAACTTCATTCTCTTATAAAAGGCAGGTAGAGAAATGGAAGACTTTCTGCAGAGGTTAATAGCAGTCCATAGGGTTGAGTGATAAAAGTCTCCTCTCATGATGGACTATATGCACAGAAAAGTTACATTTTCTGGTCTATTTTCCGTTTATGCACATCACATCCTAGATGATATCTTTTATACCACTTCCTACACACAAGTCACTATCGGAAAGACGCTGCAGCTTCTTTATATTACCATACTTGAGTCATTTGCTGTTTGATTCTGCAGACAGTATTGTTTCATATTTACAGTTATTTGGTATTACCTTTAGGTTCTTTCAGAAGAATCTAATATTTTCCTTAATGACTCGTGATTATCATAATGAACATCAGTGAAAATGCTGTGCTATGCTCCATTACTGACTACTAAAATATTTAGAACTAGGTCCCACACTACTGTCTAGTATTTCTTTTTATTTAGGTTCTTATGCCTGTTTTTTAAAGTCTTTCTGGTCTCCTGCATTATCAGGACATCAAGTACTATGTTAAGTGTGCTTGCCTCCAGACACATAGAACCATAGGATCAAATAGTTCAAAGAGACTTTACTGGGTATACAGATCATCTAGTCCAGCTTCATCACTTAATGGAAGAGGAAATAGATCCCTAAGGGGATGACATGCTTTGATCAGTCTTTTAGTCAGCAGAACTGGAATTCAAACCCAACTCTGACTCAAAACGCAGTGCTCTTTCTACCACACGATATATTGTACACAATCCCTTGTACCTTAGGGTTTCAAATACATTGGAAGCTAAGGAATATGATAACCAAGCTACTTAGCACTCTGCCAAGAATAAAGAGATTCTGTTTAAGGGTCAGAGGGGTTTTGTTGTTTAAAGGCCAAAATAAAAAATTCCATAACAATTATTTTGGTAAATTAATTATCCTTAGGATTCGAAGGAATTTTTGACATGAGCAACAGTTGTTTTAATACTAGCTACAGTTTTTATTTCCTTACAGTAAAATTGGCAAAATAAAAAAATAAGTAACAATTACTTCTACATCCAAACAGAGAAGCTAGGAGGCACAGCGAGCACAGAGCACTGGGCCTGGATTTCAGTTTTGCCTTAGATACTATGTGTCCGGGGGCAAACCACTTAAACCTCAATCTACCTCATCTTACTCCTCTAAAAACTGAGCCAGCTTCCCAGGGTTACTGTGGGGATAAAAGGAGAAAATGTGTTTAAAGTGCACTTACTATTGTTACCCAAAACCCAACTATAATAATCATAAAATCCTTTTTAGGTTTGGGGGGAAAATTCTTAACTCTTCTGAGATTTCTAATACGATTCAATGGAGAAAAAAACCTACCACACTAGTGACAGTTGCATGTCCATTTACATTTGTTCCTCTTTCTGAAAAGGAAAGACAGAAGGAAAGGAGGAAGGAAAGAAGACAAACAATCCACAAAAAAGCTATCCCATCTGCTTTCCGGGGACCATAATTTATCTTCTTTCAAATGCATTTTTGATTAATTGAAAAAAAGTAAAACAGCTGCTAAGTGAACGTAAGTTTTTCTTATCCTCTAAAACATATTAAATCATTCTAACCACTCCTGCCCAAACTATATTTTAATTATTACTTTGTGAAAATGAGAAAATATGAAATGCTGTTTCGCAATCTGAAAAATCAAGTCAAATCCTATACTCCCCCCACCCCCGCCCCACCTATTTTGGTTCTTAATATACCAACAAGAAGCAACCATTAGCTTGGATTTATAAAATTCAAGAAAGATTCCCTTGAACCCACATAAAGTACAGGTCTCTTGCTAATTATCACCCACCTCTCAAAAACCTTTTAGGGATCCTTAGGATGGGACAGGACTGAGTGAAGCATCTCCTAACAGCGTCCCATCGTATTTTCTTCTTACCTGTTACCACAATTATCAGCAATGAGTCACATATACAACAAATGATAAGTAATACAATTATTATAGTTATAAAAACAGAAAAGACAGGAAAACAAAAATGCTTTGATGTTGGAGGTCATAGCAAACAATTAACACTGCACAAGTGAAAAGAAACTAACCCTTAATCAGTAATTAGTGTTTTTAACAATTTACTCAACTATGAACCACTGACTACATTCTTATTTTTTACAGGCCTATTTACTTGAACAAATTCTTCATGCTTGAGAATGACAGGTTGCCACCTTGTGGCAAAAGTCACCAAGTGCTTATGGCATAGAATAAATACCATGTAAGCAAAAAACAGTTTTTAAAAAGAGGCAATACAGTATTGCTCAAAAAAAAAGTGTTATTCAGACTCCTATTTTCTAGTATACTTTACTCGGTGTTGCTTAAAAGGGTGTAAGGATTAAGTAACAGGTATCTCAAAATTTTAAAAACTGATTTGCATATTCCATATTTTAGGACATGGATCAAATCAAATTATTCATTGAACACCTTTATATTTTCACATTGAAAAAGTAAATATATCACTCTTTAAAAGAAAAAATTGGTTCTATATACGAAAATAAAATTACTATGTTTTGTTTTGTTTTTTAACATGACAGTGCCTTAATACCTGTAACTACCTTCTACTTCTTAAGAGGGGTCAATTTTTCATTCCTAAAGTTCAAGGCATTGCCCACAAGTTTTTACCATATTTTAGTACATTCCAGTTTCTTAGGAATACACTAACTCTGTTTTCAGCATGATGAAACTACATTCACAAATTTACCCATAGTTGTTACTGGCTTAAGCACATACACAAACTTCATGAAAGAATATTACCTGTACAGGTATACTATAAAATATTTTAAGACAAACAGAAACCCCTCTGATTGATAAAGACAAGTAGGAGATTAGGTTCTACTATCAGAGTATCCACTGCTTTGTAATGTTTTGTGATCTGGAAATGCCATTTTCTCTTCATTCCTACCATTGTCATATTTCCCTCAATAATCTAGAGTATTTTTACTCAAAATTAATTTTATTGAGATCAAAAAATTAATCTCAATAGATGCAGAAAAAGCTTTTGACAAAATACAACACCCATTCATACTAAAAACACTGGAGAGCACAGGAATAAGTGGAACTTTCCATAAAATAATAAGCAGTATTTACCTAAAACCTTCAGCAAGCATTATATGCAATGGAGATAAGCTAGATGGCTTCCCAATAAGATCAGGGGTAAAACGGGATCAAAAAATTATCTCATTAATAGTTGGATTATTAAAGCATTAAGACTATAAATTAACTTTAGTACTACTGTCATTTTATATCAGAACAGCATAGCCATGAGCTCTGAATATTCCTTTAGTTCTTTTAAGGAGCTCTTTGTAACTGAACCTATAAAAATATTGGGTGCTTTGATAGACTAATCTCCAAATATCTTGTGTATTTTGTAATTATGAATGAGCATGTTTGTCCATTCTGTAGGATTTTCTAAATAAACGATCATGTCATCAGCAAACAGGGATAATTTTATCTCCTATTTACTTATCTTTACACTTTTAGTCTTTCTCTTCTCTTTTTGTTATTCTTAGCATTTCTACAACTATATCAAATAAAAGAGGAAAAAGTGGGGAACTCCTATACGTATAAGGAAAGTTTACAGTATAACCCTAGTGCACAGGATGCTTGCTTTGGGGTTTAGACTGATCCTTTTTGTAATTTTTAAAAATCCTTCTATGCCTATACTTTTGAGATTGTTTTTTTTTCTTAATAGCACTGTAAGAGTGCTGAATTTTGTGAATGGCTTTTCTGTTTATCCACTGATATAATCATATGGTTTGGGATGTTTTTGTTTTTAATGTTATCATGTTGACTGTTTTTCTAACACTGAATCATCTTTCAATCCCTGTCATAAATCAACTTTGTCATAAACGAATGATTTCTTGAAGTTTGATAAGATTTCATTTAAAAATTTTAAATGGTCATTTAGATACTGTTCTGTAGTTCTCCCTTGCTTTATGCTTCCTCTTGTTTTGGTATTAGGACCATACATATCTTATAAAAGGAACACCGTAGAGTACTTTCTCAAATTTTTAGAAGAATTGGTGTTAACTAGCCTTTAAATATTTCATAAAATTCTCCTGATTCCATTTTTGTTACTATGACTTATAATGCAGTTGATTTTTCCTTTAAGAATTTAGGTGCTTTGATATTTGGTGAACTTAAGTTTAACAATGATATTGGTTTCTTGTCTACCGTTCCTATCAGAATAATGAAATTGCCTTGTTTATATCTGTGAGGGTCTGTTTTCACTTTGTCTAACAGCAAGATTACAATTCCTATGTTTTTGGATTAAGCTGATACATAATAAATTTTGTTACAATTATCCATGTGTCTCAGCTTTGAAGGTAGGTTTTTCTAAGTAACAAATTGTGGGATTTTGTTTTCTTATTCAATCTAACACTCTTAAACTACTGGATTGATTGTTTAATCCAATCACATTTAGGTTGTTCCCCCCCATTTGTCTCTAACATAACTTTTTTCTGGTTTAGAATTTTTTTTGTTCCCTATTATCTACACAGAACTTTGTCTCTTCAAGTATTTTTCCTTATTCTACTTTAAGGCAAACCTATTCCTATACATTCTCTTCCCCGCAACTCTCTTACCCTCTCTATATTTATCAATTATGTGGAAATGAAGTTAACAAGATTAAAAACAAAGGTTCATAGACCCCAGATTAAGAACCCCTGGTTTAGACCAACATCTTAAGCCATATTCCATGATAAATATATGACCTGAATATTAAAGACCAAATATTTAAAAAAATCAGAAAAGCAACAGATCATATACCTTTCACACAGTTATAGGTAGGTAATATATTCTTGACCAAACAAGGGATAGAGGTCATTTCAAAAGACAAAACAGAAAATTTTGATAATATGAAATTAAAAAACTTCCATATAAATAAAATTAATGCATCTAAGAAAAGGAAAGTGGTCAAATGTGAAAAAATTGTATCAAATTTCTCGGGTGAATTTTGGTATCCAAGAAATAGACAACTAAAAGATAATAGACCAAAAATGATTCTCCCAATATGTAGGTGGTCAATGGATATGAAGCAACAGTTCTCAAAAGAAAAATGCAAAACAACCATGAGATTTCATCTCCTAACCAAGAAATTGGCAAAAATGATTTTTAAAAATGGGAATGCTCAATGTTGGAGTAATTGAAGGAAGATAAGCAAAATAGTGCATTGCTGATAGAGCACTTGCCAGCACAATCATCATGGAAAGTAGTGTGATTATTCAAATAGTATGACTAAAATGTGAGGCCATACCCTTTGACCAAGATTCTATTACTAGATATACAGTCCAAAGAGGTCAGATAAGGTCATATAGGAAAATTCCCATTTACACCAAACTATCTGTAGCAGCACATTTTGTGGTATAAAAAAAAAAAAACCCTGGAAACAAATAAGCACCCATCGAATAAAAATTGTGGTATAAACATGTAATAGATTGTTACTGGGCTATAAAAAATGATGAATGCAGAGAAACAAGAAAAGACTCATGAACTGATACAGAGTGGAATAAGCAGACAAGCAAACAATCTACACTATGAATGCAACCATGTAAAAGGAAAGAACTCTAGAACAAGTATAGTTCAAACAAAGATAGATTGGAAAATACTTCTCCCACTTGTTGGCAGAAGTGAGACATTCCTGGTGTGAAACACTGCATATATCTTCAGGTTTGTTAAATGCATCAATCAATTCTGGTGATTTTAAAAATATATATTTTAAATATATATACTTTTTCTATTTTAAATAAATATATAAATATAATCTGTTATAAGGGATACCTCTCTGGGAGGGAAGAGGAAGATACAGAGGGAAATTTAGGCAATCTAAAAACAAAAGATATCAGTATTCTTTTTTTGAATGCAAGATTAAGGAACATACAATTTATATAATAATAACATTTAGAAACTAACTTTTACAGAAATAAAGAACCTAAGTAAATGGGAGCTAATATCTCATCAGAGTCTATGACTATACTGTGCCATCAAGTAAAAATGGCAGTATTTTCCCAATTACTCAGTTTATTTAGAGCTATTATCAATAAAATTATCAAAGGATGGGCTTATGGAATTAAGAAAAAATTCATTTACGAAGATTTTTTTAAAAGGATATCAAGATATTTTAAAAAGAAGGATAAATAGGTTAGAGTAGGAAGACATTCGTGCTACCTTATGTCAGACTATGCTATAAAGCAGCAATTCTAAAATTTGATATTGAATACAAAATCAAAAAGTGCAACAGGAAAAAAAATTACATAAGCAGCAATAAAATAAACTACATAAGCAAGAATTACAAACAAATGCACAAAGCAATCTTAATGTTCAAGAACACAAACTATTTAAGGAAAGGCACTCTATTCAACAAGAATTGCTGGCAAAACTAAAAAGCAGTCTGATGAAAAATAGCATCTTACACTTTTTACCCAATAAATTCCAAACTATGAAAAATCAACCCATAACAAAATAAGAGAAGTGAAAGATGCTTTTTCATAATTGTGAATATGGGGGAAAGTAATTACTGAACAGGAATTCAATAGACAATAAAAAGAAAAATTGACATGCTTACCTATATAAAAATTTCCAATTTTGGCCCCCAAAATCAATGCAGCGAGAACCAGAAGATGCTGCTTGAAAAGAAATCTGCATTAAATATTTCTCAATATTTCTTAAAAATCTAACATCCAAAATCTTTGAGGATATTAGGACAAAAAAATCTAAAATTAAAAGCCATTTTCCAAAGGGCTTAAAAATATGAATTTTTTTTTTTGTGCTGAAAAAAATTTGTCACAATAGCCTTTAAAATCGTATGGATATGAAAACAGTAGTACTCATATCCTAAAATTTCTAGAAAACTCTCCTCAGAAATCATTAATAAGGATATATTCTACATCTCTGCATCTAGTTCAAATCATAGATAGCTGGTTATGAATTGCTCCTTAAGTATTTGCTAATATATTCATAATATGGCCCATGTAAATTGATATTCCATTGATCTACCAGACTTATCTACAGATTCACCAGTAGGTTAAGAAGTATACTTCTCTCTGTAGTCTCTTTTAAAACTTTTCAGATGGAGAAATATGTCATCTTTAGATGATAAACTTCAAGGCTTTCCCAACAACTTCAATGGAAATACTGTAAGGTTTGAGATCCTATTCTGCAGGAAGTTTCTCTTTCAAGGCATGTTAGTCAATTGGCTAATTCAACTTTTGTCAATGAATTCAGTCGTGCCTCTTTCCAAGTAAATATCATCTAGAAGTGGAACAGGTTCCAATGCACACAATTCTGTGGTCGAAATATTTAAAAGATATTTATTACAACTAGCAATAAGCAATTCTTTACCATACATTCTGTGACTGTAACATTTTGTTAGCACCTGGGTCTTGCTTCCAATGAGAGCTCCAACTAGCAAGACTCGTACCTTGAGTAGAAGTGGAGGAAAATATGGGGAGACACCAGTGACCTAAGGTTCTGTTCTGTGGGATGATCCCATTGTCAAAAGGAGGTAGGACAGGTCTAGCTAGAGAATAGCCATCTGGGAGTGCAAAAAGACCTCAAAATCCCATCTGAGCCAGCAACTGCAGGTGACTTGTATGTCTACTACATCTTAAGATGGCTCCAAAGGGAAGGAGAAATTCCACCCAAGTTGAATATAGTTGAATTGAGAGAAAGGCAGACTTTCCTCCTTATGGTGCAGGTACAAATCCACAGGGAAAAAAAGCTTACTTCCCAGACGTCTACTACCCCATCTATCCTGAGACAAATCACTGAATACCACACACCTTTTAGCCCAGTCTCCACTTAGGGAGACAATCAGAAAGAAAGAGTAGAAAAAAGAAATCCTACTCAAAATAACTATAAGTTGTATTATTATGTGGGAGTTAATCTACCAAGAAACCAAGATTTTTACAATCATAAGACACTCTTTAAGAAAATAATTAAATAATAAGAAGGACGGTTATTGCTTATGTTCAAGCCACACCAATTGCAATAAAAATGACATAACTCATAGATTTAGTGTTATACCAATCAAATCAATGAGGTATTACTTTTGAGAGCCAGACAAAACAGTAACAAAATTCATTTGAAGGAACTAATACCCTAGAATTTCAAGGGAAATAATAAAACTCACAGGAGTGAAGGAGAAACAGTGCTTCTGGACCTCCCATTATATTATAAAGTAATACTTATCAAACTACTTGATAATTTTTTTAAACCATGAAAATAGATCAGTGAAGCAAACTCAATAAGCAAGATTCATAAACAATTTAAGCCCAATGTTCAATAAATATAAACTATTTGAAGAACTCCCTATTTGACAAGAACTACTAGGAAACTAGAAAACAATTTCAGAAATTATATTCAGACTCACCTTTTATACATCTATCACAATCAGGTGAAGACGGCTATGCAATCAGAACATAAAGGGTCACACTAAAAAAAAAAAGTCACAGTTGGAGAAGCTACAACCAAACAGGAATATCGGTATTCTACTGAAAGAGATACAAACTGGTCCAACCATTCTAGAAAGCAATTTGGGAGTATGAAAGCAAGTGACTAAAACCTTTTCACCTAGGGATGCCTATGTTAGGCGTACTCCCCAAAGTGAAAGGCAGTAATAAAAGTCCCATAGAAGCCAAAACATTCACAGCAGCACTGTTTTGTGACAGGAAAGAACTGAGGACAACGTATATGCCCACTGACAGGAGAATGACAAAGATGTGGCACATGAATGTAATGGAATATTGATCATTATACCATAAGAAATGCTAAAGGTGAGGAATTGAGAAGAATGTGGAAAGATACACGAACTGATGCCAAGTAAGCATAAATGGAAAAAAATCAACCTATACAATCACTATGACAATGTAAACAAAAAGAAAAAAAGAAACTGATTCTATAATTAGAATCATAATGCCTAAACACAGCCCCATGAAAGAAATGTAAAAATACATTTCTCTCCTGTCCTTGACAACATGAAGCAATCTAAACACAGACTGTTGCACAGCCTATCAAATGTGATTATGGTGTTTAGTTTTGTTAAAATGGCTTTTTAAAGAATCTTTACTCCACATAAAGGCTTAGGTAGGGCATATTCAGAAAAAGATAACACAACCATAAAAGAAATCAGTAACACCAAAAAACCATTTGTTTTGACAACAGACTACTCTCAAAAAAATTTCCAAGTTGGAACACTAAAGCTAGACGTAGAGCAACAACTCAAGGGCACAAACACACTGCTGATTAGAGCTCTGACCTGCTCTGGTTAGCTCCTCCTCAGGCAGCCTGGTGATCCGTTGTCCCACAGGGCTCAACATATTGGTGCTAGCATGGTAGAGGGGGACATCCTAAGGGAAAGTAAGAAGGCAGACTTGTGCCCGGTAGAAAAAAAACCACCATTACCCTATTCACCATCTCCACACAGACCTTGATGGAGACAGCCCAGGAGCCTTGAAAATACAATTCCCAAACCATTAGACCTACTTCAGATCAGCTTCCCAGTCATAATTGAGGGGAGAGATCACTGTAGAGAAGGGGCTCACCTTCCTCATCACTGCAAGCAACAAATGCAGACCAACAAGCCTATGAACACAAGAGTCCTAAAAGTGGCAGCTCCAAACAACCTGTCTTCTCTCCACTTCAACCAGCACTAGCAACCTTCATCCTCAGAAGTAAATCTTGGAGAAGGAACCAACCACCACACACAAATATTTATAGCAGTTCTTGTAGTGGCCAAGAACTGGAAACTAAGGAGGTACCTGTCAGTTGCTGAATAACACATTATATTAATTTTTTGGTTGCCCAAGCTAAAAGTACAGCAGCAACTCAAAATACTGTCAACTAACTGCCAATCACAGGGCAGGCTGAAATAATAGTAAGGCAGAAACAGAAGGCAGCATGTACTAGCCAAGTTGAACCATCATCACCATTTTGATCACCATCTTCCCTAATACTCTGGTGAAGACAGACAGGACTTAAGAGACTTGGTGAATAGCAATGCTTCCAGCCCAGAGCCTTCACTCATCAAGTTGGGAAGTGACTCCTCCAGAGACAGCCTGGCAACCATTCCTGCAGGTTGTTGATGTGTTTGTCCTTCATTCTCCAAGAGGACCATGACACCTGCTATAGCTACAGAAGACCCAGAGAAAAAAATTCACTAAAGTCTTTGACGTTGTCAAGTGATTCAACATCAGAAACACATGATTTATATCAGTCAAAATGACATTAAAGACAAGGATGCTTTGCCAATAAATCCTAAGAACTATGGCACCTTTCCATTTAACTTGCAACTGAAAATTCTATGTGTTGTTGTCTATCCCATTAGACTGTGAGTTCCTGAAAGCAGGGACTTATCTTACCATTCTATTTCTGTTCCCATCATTTAGCACAGAGCTTTGTTTCATTCATCCACGAGAGAGACAACACATATAAGAGGTTTCAGTTGTAAGTTAGGAAGTAATGTCAAAAAGACAAGTGGGATTCAGTGTCACTATAGCATAGTGCCTTACACATGGCACAAAATTATCTTTTAAAATAAGTTTTATTGATACATATTGTTTTTTTATCAGTCATTTCTTATATACTTTACTACCACCACAACCAATGAGTCCTCTACTGCAACAAAAAAGTTAAGCTAAACCTACGTATATGTCCAATAGCGTACGAATCATCTAATGCTTATAGTCTATCTCCCATCTCTCTGAGTAAATAACAATTGAATTGAAATACTAAAAGTCAAAGGATGATTTCCCCAACGGCAAAGTAATTAAAGGATATGAATGAACAGTTCTCACAAAGAGAACTGGCAAAGTTGACACAAGGTGGGAATAATCCATTTTGAAGAAGATGCAGATAAAATGGCACACTACCCCAGAGAACTCCCTTTCAAAGTGAAAGGACCTTTGGAACTCAAAATTTTGAGGAAATGAATGTTGAAAACTTAAAACAAATAAATTTTCAAAAAAACCTTAAGGACATACACAATACATACACAAATATTTATAGCAGTTCTTATAGTGGCCAAGAACTGGAAACTAAGGCGGTACCTGTCAGTTGCTGAATAACACATTATATTAATTTTTTGGTTGCCCAAGCTAAAAGTACAGCAGCAATTCAAAGGCTCTACCTCACTGCTGATTAGTATGAAAATATACTCCAGTTTCCCTTCTTCAGGCAGCCTAGAGGCCCCCTGCTCCCAGAGGCTCAACATATTGGTTCCGGACTTCCCAAACAGTTTTAGTCTGACTGAAACTCAGCCCTATAGCAAACTCAAGCAATCTACCAGCCTCTACATTCCCAGTAGTTGGGATTATAGCTGTATGAAATTAGTGTCAGTTTCATAGAAACCCTAAGACTTGCATAAATTGACGTGAATAGAACTCAAGAGAATAACTTACACAATAACAATAATATATAAAACCAAACAACTTTTGAAAAACTTAAATACTCTGATCAGTGCAATGACCAAACAACTCTAAAAGACCTAGAGATAAACTCACCTACTTGAAAGAGAGGTGAACTCAAGGTGCAGGATGAAACTTATTTTGAGATACTGTCAAAATAGGAATTTGTTTGCTTGATTACGCATACTTCTTGGGATTTTTTTCTTTTTTTTTTCTGGGGGGAGGGATCCTAAGAGTGGCCAGGCAATTTAGAAAAAAGGTCTAGACTGACATTAATTCCCTAGCTAGGGATTTTTAGCATTTTTCACTCCTCAAACACAAAACTGTGACTTTCTACAATCTTTGTTTTGGATTCAAGCGACCCTTACCTTGCTCCAATGCTTTGCATAATGCATGTTAGCAAAGAGCTGATGAGGGGTTGCTATTAATTGGTATTGTTGATACAGCAGAAAATTCCTGGTTTATTCTTTAAAAACCTAACAATGTTATTGTACCTGTCGCAGCTGCCAGGCATATAATATTGAGAAACAAGACAGAGACAGCTAAGTGACCCAGTAGATAGAATGTTAGATTTAAGAGTCAGAAAGACCTAAATTCAAATAGTGACACAGTAGCTGTAACTTTGGTTATAAGGTCATAACCTTCTGTGAAATGTTTATAATTGTAGCATTTACTTCATAGGTGTGAGTAGAAGCAATATCTAAACCCCTCCTCTCATACAGGTTAAGCTAGTTTTTCCTGAAAAGTTATTAAGACCTTCCTCAAGAAGGGCTGAGACTGAGCACAAAGCAACCTCAAAGAACAAGATGAGTAATGCATATAAGGGACCTTCACTTAGCTAAATCATTCTGAGGTATCCTCAAAGTCTATTTTTGTTGAAATCCTTCTCCTACTATGGCTGAGTAAATATCCTTTGATTACCTGTCAAACGACCTACAAATGTCATATTCTGTTTCATTTTTGAGCCTAAACTGCCAGAGGACTGATCTGAGTCACGTCCAACTCTAAACAACTGAGACAATCTTGCAAGACTGGAAAATGAGTTAACTGAAGTAGAGTGCAGGCAGGGCAGACAAGGAAAGGTGAGCCTGGATTGATCTTTGTGCTTCTAGTGATGCCTTTGGTGGTTCTTTTCTGTGAGGCACTGCTTACTCCTAGGACATTAGAGAGTAAACTACCTGTGGCCATTCAGCAAGAAAAGAACAAGGTATATTCTATGCCTTGAAGAAATGTACCTTCTAGATAAGTGAAATAAACTGAATTCTAGGTCATGTAGATTTGCTAAAACTTCAAGTCTGGTAACTTAAATCTTCTCCAAATCCTACTAGATATCTTCACAACCTGTTTTAGATTCAAGGCAACCTAGAGAGACTAAATTTTCTGATACAGAGAAAGAACAGTTCCATTCATTAAAAATGACAATTTCAAAGGACACACTGAAAAGTAATAGTTGTGCTCAGCCTTTTCCAGGCTAGAAATGGATACTTTCATATTTCAATTTATTATGCAACTGAAAAAAGGTACCTCCCAGCTTTAAGAGACTTACATTTGTATAAGCTGGCTTTGTAGAGCTTTTTGGAAAGCCAAACAATGCAGCTGAATCAGCAGTCCTCTGTTCCATACATACATATAGCCAGTCACCGAGACTGTGTCCCTATGCTCAACAGTGAGGGAATGCAAGCAAGGAAGGTCTCGGGAATTTTAGGATTGTCTTAACAATTGTGATGAATTAGTCATTTGAGTTTTGTTAATGTTTTTGTTTTTTAATTTGAAATTTGAGAGACTGACAACTATAATTTCGTCCCAGAGAATTTGCTGTGATTCTCTGATGGTGAGGAATGGGGAAAGGACTTAAAAGGACAATGCTGGGGCAGGTAAGTGGCAAGATGATAGAGCACAGGCCACTGAGTCAGTACTTTATTTAACTAGCTGTAGACAAGCAGTTTGCTTGTTTGAAGAGAGACCTCAAGGAACAAAAGAATACCCACTAAAACTTTTTAATGACCTCCAATGAGAGGGAACTCACTAATTCCAAGTAAGCTGGTTCCACTGTTAGCTTTAATAATTAGGAAAATTTTCCTTTAAGCAAACTTAAATCTGATTATTTGCCATTTCAACCCACTGCCCTTAGTAGTGCCCTTTGAAGGCAAGCACAAATCTAATATCTCTTCCACAAAGCTCTTTTTCTAAGATTGAAGCCAAGGAAAGTTATATAATTAAATTCTTTGAATTAGAAAGGGCCTTAGATATCTAACCCAATCTTTTCATTTTAGAAATGAAACCCAAAGAGGTTCTCCCACTCCAGTCCATCATCCCCTCAGCTCCCAGTGACCTTCCTAAAGCAGTTCTGATCATATCATATCACTATCACATACACCTACCATCACCACCACTCCCAATAAATTTATTTCAATGGTTTTCTATTATTTTCAGGATCAAATATAAAATCCTGTTTGGCTTTTAAATCCTTTCATAAATAGGTCCCTTTCTATCTTTATGGTCTTACTCCTTATTCTTCCTTGCATCAAATTTTCCATCTCCTGAGTGTGCATTTTCATTGGCTGTCCCTCATGTCTGGAATGCTACCCGTCTTCATCTCTGCCTCCTGGTTTCCCTCGACAAGGAATCTTTTCTGGTCCTTATTGTTTATTGCATCCCTGGAGATCAATTCTAATTGACTCTGTACATATTTTGCATGTACATAGCAGTTTCAACGTTGAAGCTCCCGTTAGAATTGAAGCTCCCCATGGGCAAGAACTGTTTTCATCTTTCTTTGTATCCCCAATGCTTAGCATACTGCTGACCACACAGTAAGAGCTTAATAAAAGCTTGTTGACTGAGATTAGTCCAAGACCACACAGCTAATTAATGTCAAAAACCAGGCATGGAACCCAGGTAGCAAGACTCCTTGCTATGTTTTCTAATAAACCTATGTTCCAGGTCCTGGGATCTTGGTTTTGGATCTTTGGATCTTCTGCTTGTTTTACAACTGATCTGTCCTCTGTAGCTTATAAAGATTTTTTTAAAAACCAAAAACTTGGAAAATCTATAAAAATTTTCATGATTGCTTAAAGGAGAGTAGGGAAAGGATTAGTGAACTGAATTTTATTTTAGAGACACTATAGAGCTGAGGAAGTCATGAAAACAATCATGCTACAAGAACAACTAACTATGACGGAAAATTACAGTGTATCAGAAAGAACACTGGACTTAAATCCCAGTTCTGGCATTTACTACCTTGAGAAAGCCACAAAACTATCTGGACCTCAGTTTCCTCATCTTTAAAATGAAGGGGATACATTGAATGACCTCTAATATCCCTTCGAGCTCTAAATCTAGGAATCTGTGAACTCTAAGTATATTTAAATGGAATTTAGGACTGGACTCAAATAAAACAATCTTTAGGACTGGACTCAAATAAAACAATCTTTACCTAACATGTTTACTGATACAGTGATGACACATGATATTTATATGTAAATGATAGTGACCAATTATTGCTATTTTTACAAAACTAAACAGAATTTAGTATTTATTTTCACTTTATTAGTTTGTGTTTATTTTCACTTCATTAGTTCTTCACTATCTAAAATCAATGTCAACCCCACAGACAAATGTCATAGATCTTATTTATAAATCACACAGATCCTAAAGTCCCCAACCCTGCCCCCAAAATTCCCTGGGTTCCACCATTCCAGTCTTCTACTACATACCCTCAAATACCCCTAAAAGGTTCTTTGAATCTTGAATTCTATTATCATAACTCCTGGTGCCATGTGTCTTGGGGGCCAGAGGACTTAAGGTAGAAATTTCAGACCATAATGCTACAGATTTGGAAAAAAAGATTGATACATGATAATAGCTTCTACATTTCCAGTTTTCTGGAGTCATGGGGAAGAGGAATAGGACAGCAAGGCAGAGAGGCTAAGTCACAGACCCTACTTCCTAGGTACTCTTAAAAATGACTAAGAGTGGGGAATGGAGCCAAGATGGCATACTGGAAAGATGCATATACTCTAGCGCTTCCCCCACAGCCCACAAAATACCTGTAAAAAGGACTCTCGACAAAGTCGAGAGCAGCAAAAACCACAGAACAACAGAGCAAAAGAGGTTTCCAGCCAAAGGTAACCAGTAAAGCCAACAGGAAAGGTCTATCTCACGAGACACTGAGCACAGACCTGGCCATGTGGCACTGGGAGGAACAGGACGTGAGCAGACCTCTGAGCAGAGTTCCTAGCAGGGAAGGTCCCAGATATCTCAACTCACAAGGAACAAAGAAAGCTCCAAAGGTCAGTGGGGGAAGGCTTTCCCAGCTGGGCTAGAGGGAACAGGATTTCTCCAGAAATAGCCCCAGGCGATAGACCAGACAAGACCGATGCCCAGGCAGTAGACTGCAGGCAGATACAGAGGCCAGGAAGCAACCTGGATCCATTGTTCAGGCAGGTCAGCTTAAAGCCTCTGGCAGGAGGGAGCAGCTGATCTAAACCCTAGCCCTGAGTGACAGCTGCCTCCACCCAAAGCCCAGGGGAACCCAGCAGCTAAGTCTAATCTCCTGACAAAGGATTCAGAAGTCAAGTAACTGACTGGGAAAATGCCCAAAAAAGGGAAAAAAAAATAAGACCACAGAAGGTTACTTTCTTGGTGAACAGGTGTCTCCTTTTATCTTTTCAGATGAGGAAGAACAAGGCTTACTGTCACAGGAAGTTAAGACCCCTGCCTCTAGAGCCTCCAAAGTGAACTTAAATTGGACTCAGGCAACGGAAGAGCTTGAAAAGTGAGTCAGTAGCTTGCTAAAGGAGAACCAAAAAGATGCTGAGGAAAATAACACCTTTAAAAAGAAGCTAACACAACTGGAAAAAGAGGTCCAAAAAGCCAATGAGGAGGAGGCATTAAAAAGCAGAATTAACCCAGTGGAGGAGAAGATTCAAAAGCACACTGAACAAAATAGTTCTCTGAGAGAATTGAATTCAAGGAAATGAATGACTATGAGATAAACCAAGCAGTTAGAAAACAAAACCAAAAGTTTAAAAAATAGAAGAAAATGTGCAACATCTCCCTGGAAAAACAACTGACCTGGAAAACAGATCCAGGAGAGACAATATAAAAATTATGGGACTACCTGAAAACCATGATCAAAAAAAGGGCCTAGACATTATCTTCCATGAAATTATTGAGGAAAACTGTCCTGATATTCTAGAACCAGAGGGCAAAACAAATATTGAAAGAATCCACCAATCACCTCTTGAAAGAGACCTGAAAAGAGAAACTCCTAGGAATACTGTGGCCAAATTTCAGAGTTCCAAGGTCAAGGAGAAAATACTGCAAGCAGCTAGAAAGAAACAATTTGAGTATTGTGGAAATACAATGAGGATAATGCAAGATCTGGCAGCTTCAACATTAAGGGATCTAAGGGCTTGGAACAGGATATTCCAGAAGTCAAAGGAACTGGGATTAAAACCAAGAATCATCTACCCAGCAAAACTGAGTATAATAGTTCAAGGGAATAAATGGTCATTCAATGACACAGAGGACTTTCAAGCATTCATGTTGAAAAGAATA
>CM053770.1:95147938-95213802 GCA_028658325.1 Potorous gilbertii
GAAGCTTGAAAAGGTAAACAGGAAAGAGAAATCATAAAAGACTTTCTAAAGCTGAACTGTTAACATTCCTACATGAAAAGAAAATATTTTATGACTTCTCAGTATTTGGGTAGGTGGAGGGATTATACATACACACACACACACACACACACATATAGACAGAGAGTACAGGCTGTGTTGAATCAAAAGAGATGATACCCAGAAAAAACCATATAAAATAAAAATTAAGGGGTGAGGGAAGAAAATACTGGGAAGAGAAAGAGAGAAATAGAATGGGGTAGGCTATAACTCATAAAAGAGACAAAGAAAAATCTTGCTCAATGGAGGAGAAAAGCGAGAAGGGGATGGGCAAAAGTGAAGTTACTCTTTCCACATATGACTTAAGGAGGGAATAACATGCTCACTAAATTTTGTATGAAAAAATCTATCTTGTACTATAGGAAAGTAGGAGAGGAAGTGACAAGTGGGGTGAGGGGAATGACAGAAGGAAGGGCAAATGGAAGAAGGTAGTAACTAGACATAAACACTTTTGGGAAGGGACAAGGTCAAATGAGGGAATAAAAAAATAAGAGGGGATAGAGTAGCATAGAGGGCAATATAATTAGTATTACACAACATGATTATTATAGAAGTCTTTTGCAAAACAACACATATACAGCCTGTATCGAACTGCTTGCCTTTTCAGTGGGGATGGGTAGAGAGGAGGGAAGGAAAGAAGGTGGAATTCAAAGTCTTAGAAATAAATGTTCAGAATTATTATTGCTTATAACCAGGAAATAGGAAACACAGGTAATGGGGCATAGAAATTTATCTTGCCCTACAAGAAAAGAGAGAAGTACAACAATACAAGTCATTCCCCAATTGATAAATGGTCAAAGGATATGAACAGGCAATTTTCAGAGGAAGAAATTAAAGATATCAATGATCATATGAAAAAATGCTCTAAATCACTTTTGATTAGAGAGATGCAAATTAAAACAACTCTGAGGTACCACATCACACCAATCAGATTGGCAAACATGACAGAACAGGAAAATGATAAATGTTGCAGAGGATGTGGGAGAGTTGGAACACTAATTCATTGTTGGTGGAGCTGCGAGCTCATCCAACGATTCTGGAGAGTGGTTTGGAACTATGCCCAAAGGGCTGCAAAAATGTGCATACCCTTTGACCCAGCAATATCACTTCTAGGACTGTATCCCCAAGAGATCATAAAAATGGGAAAGGATCCCACATGTACAAAAGTATTTATGGCAGCACTCTTCGTAGTGGCCAAAAACTGGAAATCAACGGGATGCCCATCAATTGGGGAATGGCTGAATAAATTACGGTATATGAATGTAATGGAATACTACTGCGCCATAAGAAATGATGAACAGCAACACTTCAGAAAGGCCTGGAAAGACTTATATGATCTGATGCTGAGTGAAAGAAGCAGAACCAGGAGAACTTTGTGCACAGCAATGACCACAGTGTGAGAGAGCTTTTTCTGGTAGACTTGGATCTTCATAGCAATGCAAGGACATTAAAAAAAAATTCCCAGTGGTCTTCTAAGGCAAAATGACTTCCACATTCAGAGAAAAAAATCTATAGAATTCAATCGCAGAATGTAGCAGATCATTTTTTTGTGTGTGTGTATGTGTGTGTGAATTATGTTTTGGTTTGTTATATGATTTCTCCCATTTATTTTAGTTCTTCTATACAGCATGACTATAATGAAAATGTGTTCAATAGGAATGTATGTATAGATCCTATATAGAATTGCATGCCATCTTGGGGAGGGAGGGGGTGAAGAGGGTAGGTAGGGGAAAAAAAAAATCTAAGTTTTATGGTAGTGATTGTAGAGCATTAAAAACAAATAAAATGAATATATTATAAAAAAAGAAAAGAGAGAAGATGGGGATAAGGGAAGGGTGGGGAGTGATAGAGGGGAGGGCTCAATGAGGGAAGGGGTAATCAGAATGCAAGGTATTAGGGGTGGGGGGAGGGGAGAGATAGGTAGAAAAATCGGACATATTACCAAGTGATATAAAAGGAATTAGTATTAAAATAATTGACTGAATTAATTACTGAAACTAAATCAGAGACATCTTTAGTTTGGAGAAATGAATTTTACCTAGAGACAGGTAACTTCAGGTAAAATCGAGCATTGATGGAAAAGTTAAGGTTTTAATGGTAAATCTGATTTTATGATTGTTATTTAAGCAGGAACTAGAAGAGATATAGAAAGGCATGTAAGTCACTTAAGACTTGCCTCAAAAGATGTTCCTTAGCCAATGTGAAATTATAGTCACATCTGAAACTTGGTTATTGAAAACTTACTATTTTAAGATGCTATGGTACTATTAAGTGACTGTCCTTCAGGTATGGATAGCAAGAAAAGCATTCTGAGTCTCCAATCCATGATGCCAGTAAGCCTGTCAGATGCTGGTATGAACTGGAAAAAGGTGATCTCTTAGGAAGGGTGGGAGAGTGGCTGTTCAGCCTGAGTTAAGGTAGGATTCTCCTGACTCAATTTCTCCACTGACACCTGGCAGACTCTAAGCCTCACTGAATGCAAGTTGACAATCTACTCCTGCCTGGAACTGGCAAGAAGTTGGGGAGATATTGTTTCCCTGTAATGTCCCTACTCTTTGTGGCAATTTCCTAGAGTCAAAAGGTTTGTAAGTTTAATACCAGATCTGTTAAATTATAGATTGTTGGTAGGGGAACATCCGAGGTCAAGTCTGAAATTAAGCTATTAGACTTAGGACTTTAGACCAACAACAAGTTAGGGTCCTTTAATTCTTAGTAATAGTGTGGAGACAATTAGGTCAAGGGCTTACGAAGTTAGCATCCATAGTTATTATTTGTGTCTCAGTTGGCTAATGTTAAAAAAAAAATCTGTTTGTGGTCTACATTGTAAACACCTGATCAAAAGTTGGAATTGTGTTACATGATATGAACTGTTAAAAATGAAAAATAAAAAATGACTAAGAGTAAATTTAACTTAAGGCCAGCCTTGGTCTTATTTCTGTGAAAAACAAAACAAACACCAGGCTGTACTCAATTCAACAGCACATACATTCAAACTGGAACAATTCAGAAGATTAGCATGGCTCACATGTCAAACTGACACACAAATTCACGAAATGCTCCGTATTTCTATAATAAAAATAACATTAGCATCTAAATTATTTATTCAGTGCTATACCAAACTACCAAAGGATTACTTTACTGAAAAAAAAAAGAAAAATTAAATTCACCTGGAAGAATAAAATACCAAGAATCTCAAGGGAAATAATGAAAAAAGTGGGAAGGAAAACAGTCTAGCATTACCAGATCTCAAAATATATTTTCTACAAAAAAATAATTCTCAAAATAATTTGATGTTGCTTAAAAAAAAGAACAACTAGTGAAAGAGATGAGGCACAAAACATACAGAAGTAAATAAACCTAAAAAGCTAGCATTCAATTAAATAAAAAGACTGCAGCTACTGGGATGAGGTATAACTATTTGATGAAAACTGCTAGAAAAACAGTCAGTCTGGTTAGAAATTAGGTTTAAGTCAACACCTCATACTATAGAACAAGGTTAGCTTCAAATGAATACATGACACTAATACAGAAGGTCACATCATAAATTATTAGAGGAACAAGAAAGCAATTATTTTTCAAATATGTGACTAGGGGAAGAGTTTATAACCAAACAAGGGATAGAGGATCACAGAAAACAAAATGGATAATTTTTATTATATAAGATAAAAAAACTTTTTGCACAAAAACAAGTTACAAATAGATAGAAGGGAAGTAGGGTAGGGACTGCAGAAATTTCGCTGATAAGGGTCTCTTTCCTAGTTGATTAAATTTATGAGAGCGAATTTATAAGACTAGAGTCCCAATTTATAAATGGTTTAAGGATATCAGCAGGCAGTTCTCAAGGGAAGAAATACAAAAAGTAGCTATAACCATATGAAAAAATGCTCCGAATCACTAATAATTTGAAAAATGAAAATTTCTCTAAGCAACTCTAAAGTTCTATCCTCACACCCCTCAAATAGGCAAAAGTGACAAAATAAGACTGACAAAAGTCAGAATGGTGGCTGAGAGGAAAAAAAGGCACAACTGGCAGAGCTGTTAATTGGTTCAACCATTATGGAAAACAATTTGAAATTACGTCCTAAAAATTCACTAAACTGTGCATTCCCTTTGACCCAGTGATATACTCCGATATACTCCTAATATACTCTAAAGAGATCAAAGAAAGATGAAAAAAATCCTTCATAGACAGAAACAACTATAGCAGCTCTTTTGGTAGTGGCAAAGAGCTGGAAACTAAAGCAATGCCTATAGAATGGGGAATAGTTGAACACATTATGGTGTATCAATGTAATGGAACAACACTGTGGTATGAAGAAATGACAAAAGAGATGGTTTCAGAGATACCTAAGAAAACTTGTTTGAACTGATACAGAAAGAAATGAGCGGAACCAGAATATCACGTTATAAAAATAAACAGTTCTGAAAAGAACTCTTACCAATACAATGATAACCATGATTCTAAACATCTGATGATAAAGAATGCTGCCCAACTCAACTATGCAGAATGAGAAACATATTTTTGGATGTGGTCAAAGTGGGAATTTGTTTTTGACTACATGATACAAGGCTTTTATACTTCCTTTTTGCGTGTGTGAAAAGAGAAAAAGGAAAGGAAAATAATAAATGCTTGATAATTTAAAAAAATTTTAAAGTCCTCCATCTCTCCTTAATGCTAACTTCTCCCCTACCCCCCACCAAAAAACCCCCAAACGCCCCTTGTTTCATGAGACCAAAGACTTAAAATCCAAACGCCTAAATGAATGGTAACAGTGTAAATACTTAGTGTAACAATCAGTGTAAATAACCGCTAACACCATATAATGTAACAGATACTGTAGCAGGTACTGTGCTAAGCAATTTTCAAATATTATCTCACACCTGCTATTATTATCCTCATTTCACAGGCAAGGACACTGAGGAAAATAAAGGCCAAATCACTAGCCCAGGGTCACAAGCTAGTAGGAATATGAGGCCAGATTATAAATGAGCTCTTTTTGATTGAAGACCCAGCATTCTATCCACGGTATAACCTACATGACAATGCTTCTGGGCCTGTTTTCCTCATTTGCAAAAGGAGATGAATGAAATGATATTTGAGGTTTTTTACATATCTAAATGTTTGGGTTGAGGCTAAATTGGAACTCAGGTCTTCCTCTAAGCCCAGTGAATTATCCTTTACTAGTTCAAAGTATAAAAATCAGATCCTTCTCTTTTAAATGGATAGGTGTTAAAGGTGCCAGAAAAAAAGCCTAGTGGAGAACCTAAAGAAGGAAAGATAAAGGCAAACTGCAATTATCGAAGAGAAGCAAGGGAAGTCTTAGAAGTCTTCACTGATTTCAATTTTTCCCCTTTCCCTACCTATTTTCATGAAGATATGCCAAAGGTACTTCACATCCTGCAAGCCTTATCATCTGGAACTTCTGAGGGGAATCACTGCTGGAATTACCTGGCAACAGCAAAAAAGCAGAACTGGCTAGACCAGGAGTGGGGAACTTTTTGGCTTTGAGGCTACCTGTGGCACTCTAGGTTCTCAAGTTCAGCCCTTTCACTGAATCCAAATCTCACAGAACAAATCCTGATTTGTGGCCCCACCCCTAGCCTAGACTGAAGAGTACAAGAAGGGGAGTTACACAGAAGGCTGGCAAAGTAGGCTGGGCCTTACTAAAAAGAGCAGCTTAAATGTGACGTTAAGTGGCAACAAGCAGTTTCCTGAATAGAAGCGTAACACAGTCAGACTTACACTTTAGGAAAAATCACTTTGGTGTGTTGAGGATGGATTGACAAGGGGAGAGTCTTGAGGCAGAGAAATGTTAGGAAGCTAGTATAAATAGACCTGGCAGCAAGGCATGCACTACAAGTGATGACTGTGAGTAAAGGAGATGGATGCAACAATGTAAAAGTACAACATCTGAAAACTGACTAGATATGTGAGTTAAAGATAACCGATAGTTGCCCTCAACAGAACTGGGGATGTTAGAAAGTGGGATGGGCTTTTTGGGGGAAAAGGTAACAGTAATAGTTTTGGATGACTTGGAAATATAATTTAATATAATTAACATGCAAATGGAAATGCCTGAGTTCAGGAAAAAGACTAGGGCTGGATACATAGGAAGGGTTTTAACTCTATCCCAATCCCCAAATCCTACAGTATATATCCCTCTACAATTAATTATCCCGGCTTAAAATTTAAGCAAAAGATTTAAGATACTTTCCCAAATTTCCTTTATTGTAATTAGTTATTAAACTTGTAAAATACTAGTCACTACATTTGTAAAATGCACAGTGCCCTATTTCGAGTCCCTGTGCATCCTTCAAAATTAACTTGTCCTGTTAATTAAAAAACTATCAATAAAATACTTTCAGACTTTTTTTCCTACGTATTTTTGCCTCAATTCAACTAGAACTTTACCACTGTTCTGCTTGCATTATTGAACTGCACTCAGTTATCCTATAAAGGGCTACACTAGTGTTGTGCAATTTAATATTTGACAATAATCTTTTAAAATCTTTAACAGCATTTCCTATCTGACATCGTTTTTGAAGTGGATGTTCCTTTGAATCATACCATCTTAAGATCATCTGATTTAATTCCGCGTAAACGTCAAAAGGATAAATTTAAGTAACAGATTTGTTTTGGGAGGAGGAACAAGGAAGGAAGTTTACA
This sequence comes from Potorous gilbertii, assembly GCA_028658325.1. Lineage (NCBI taxonomy): Eukaryota > Metazoa > Chordata > Mammalia > Diprotodontia > Potoroidae > Potorous > Potorous gilbertii. The sequence goes on from CM053770.1 coordinate 95,154,684, forward strand.
CTGAAGGTTAACTGCTTTTGACTATATCTCTAAGTGAAAACCTAAAGGAAAGCTTCCATTCCTTCCTCCAAAATCTACTATCACCACTGGCCCTTCGACCCCTTTTTTCCTGGGTGCAATTTATCCTTGATCGCTCTGAAATGCCAATTACTGTAACTGATCTCTACGGAAGGAAGAGAAGCGTTCCCGGAACTTCCGAATCCTCCTTCCTTCAGACTAGCCCATCTGGAAGAACTGCTCCTCGGCAGGCTCTTCCCCAACCCCAACACAGCGCGCTCTGGGCGGGGACACCTTCTGCTCCCCGGGCCACCCCGCAGGGAGCAAGAAAAGGTCCGAGCTCTCGGGATGCCGAGGCCTCCGCTACGGCCCCAACGCCAGCCCCATGCAGAGCGCTCGCAGAGCCGAAGGCTCGGGGCGCACCCCCGCCCTCCCGGGCCTGGTCCGACGCTCACCTGGCAGGTGCGGCGGCCCGCAGAGCTTCACGAAGCGGTTGAGCAGCCCCGCTCCGCGGCCCCCACCCCCGCCAACGCCGCCGCCGCCGCCTGCCCCCGCCGTGCCCCCTCCTCGCCGGCGGTTTCCGTCCCAACCTTGGGCCGCCGACATAACTCGTTGTTTCCGCCCGCGAACGGCCCAGCTCCTTCCCGGCCGCTCCTCAGCCGGCACAGCCGGTGAAGAGTAATCCCTCCTGGGGTCCTTCTCTCGGGACTGGGAAAGAACGGAAAAGGAAAGGATGGAGACGGACGAATTCCTCCGATGACCAATAACTGATCGCTCCGGGGAAGGCGACCAATAGAAAGCCGCGTTCTTGGCAGGTGAAAAGGGGAGACGTGGTAACCGTAGCTATGGCAAGAAAGAAAAAAAGTACAAGTGGGAGGGGGCAGAGAGGGAGGAAAAGACCAGAGCAACCACACCCTAAGTTTATCTACCCGACTCAGGTTGCGGGCGCCGCTGCGGCTCCTGAGAAATCGATCCGAAGCCGGTCAAGCTAACCCTGGCCGGGCTAGGGAGGACGCGCAGCGCACGTGGGTTTGCTGGCCCTCGGCATGACCCCAACTGCGGGGAGAGAAAGGAGAGGAGGCTTATGTACCTTCTTGTCTTGACTAAAGGAGGGCTGGGGGGCAGCCGGTCAGACAGTTCCGCGTAGGGCCACCAGAATGGTATGGTCTGGTTTTGCTGGGAACCTGAAATGTCACGGCACAGGGCAGCATGTGCCTGGAAACTGCCTTCTAGTCAGTGTCAAGGTTTACTGTAACTAGATTCCTAGTGAATCTGCAACTTAATGGAAGTGAGACTGATACTTATGTAAGAAATGAGGAAGAGATCTGGATGGGATTAAGGAGTGGTAAGTAGCCTGGGTGGGCCAAGAGCTCGGGGAAAGACCTGTCAAGTATCTAGGTGGGCTGGGGTGGACTGGACTACATGATCTGGGCTGCTGGAACGTATGGAAAAATTCAAGGTCTGGGTTGCTTTCAAAGACATAGTCTTTTCCTTTAGTGGTCCAGGTCCCATCACCCTATCATACATATATATATATGTATACACATAGATATGTATTGTTTATATATATATATAAACTCCCTTTCAGATTTTGTGTGTACGTGTGATGGTGTTTATGATGTTTCTATAAATAATGAAAACTGTGAATTCTGATCAAAACAATGACCAAGCACAATTCCTGACAATTCATGATGAACATGCTGCCCACCTCCTGATAGAGAAGTGATGGACTCCAGGCAAAGCTAGACTTTTTAAAGAAGTTACAGGGATATGGAGGGTGGCAAGAGGGGACTAGATTGCCACATTCCATTCAGAAACAATGACAAAGTTTATGTGATCATGGTTCTTCAGTTAATGATTCTTCTAGAACTAGAAGGGGAAAGGGACAATGAAAATAACAGAAGAGTAGGGAGTAAGTTGAAACACAGGTTTCCTAAAATGTGTTCTACTGCAGGTAGTCTAATCCTGATAACTGCTGCTGTTTGTCCTTCATTCTCAAAGAGGACCATCAGGGAAGTAATGCCATGACATGCAAGTGAATTGGATTTGAGTGAAGGAGGGCTGTGCAAAATCACCTGCCTCACTTTCACCTCCAGGGCCATATGGATCCAGGGGCCAGATAGAGATCAAGACAACTGGGAATGGCCCAGGATGCAGTGGGGAACCTTGGCCTTTTCAAGCTAAAGTCTTTAACATGCTTCAGTTTGACTGAGGTAATGCCTATTCAGTGATTAAGGCCTCTTTAAAGAATGGCCTCTTCAAAAAAAGAAAAAAGACAGAGATCTGGAAGTAGAAGACCCCCATGATTTCTGGTCAAAATAGAAACAATTGCTATCTACATTCATTCTGAGCCAATCAGGTCCCAAACAATGACAAAGCAGGACTTGGCTGGGACCTATTATTGTCCAGTCAAGGAAAGCTGAAGTGATTTAGGTTAAGGCTGGTCTTTAAGAGAAAAAAAAAGTTTCAGAGATTAAAAATCTTACATTTCCTTTGGGCATAGCACCAGCAGGTAAGGGTGCCATACCCTGTGTGGAAAGAAGGAAGGCAGGCTCCTTTTCAACTCACATCAGTGATGCCACGGCACGCAAGTGAATTGGATTTGAGTGAGGGAGGGCTGTGCAAAGTCACCAGCCTCACTTTCCCTTCTAGGGACATCTGGGTCCATTGGCCAGATAGAGATCAGGACAATTGGAGATGACCCAGGATGCAGTAAGAAACCTTGACTTTTTCAAGGACAATAGGAATCCTTAGACGAACATCCCTGGTCAAGAAATGTATGATCAGAGGTAGATTATCTTGAGAATGTTGCCTAAGAGACGAGCAATGAGGGTTATTTCTGAGCCCATTCCTCCTAGTTAGAGGAGATGGGTTTCTAGCAGTAGGCATAATATATTGTACTTAGAGAATGGAAGGGGAAAAGGCAAAAGGGCCCATAGTCCTACTAGACAGGCCAGTACAAAGAGGTGGTGACTCCAACAAGAATCTTCCCAAGATTTTAAGACAACCATTTTACAGAAGCTATCTCTTATCCTTTAAGATGCCAATGGAAAAGCTCACCTACCTTCCATAAGAAGACATATGAATAATGAAAAATAATTTTCAAAAATATCATAGAATGGAATTCCCTTTATCAATACACTTTATAGAAAGTTGAAAGTAGTCATTTGATACCTGTGTACAAATATATTTCTTATCTATGTTGAATTTGTCTCCAATTTAGATTCTAAACTCCTAATATACAGGAAAGTGGTACAGTGGATAATGTGCTGGACCTGGAGTTTGGAAGACTCATTTGCCTGAGTTCAAATCTGGCCTCAGATGTTAGCTTAGCTGTGTGAGCTTGGCAGATCACTTAACCCTGTTGGCCTTGGTTTCCTCATCTGTAAAATGAGCTGGAGAAGAAAATGCCAAACCATTTGCCAAGAAAATCCCAAGTGGGATCATGAAGAGTTGAACACAACTGAAAAATGACCAAACATCAACATTGCCAGTACAATAAGATACACATAATAGGAAACCAGTATTTGTCTTCTAGTACATGGAACAAGAGAATAAATGAAACAGACTACAAGAGATTCCTATGCAGATAAGGAAGCTTTAATAAAGTATCAAGTTGAATTCAAAACATATGGACAGCTATTCTTAAGAGAACAAGCATTTATTAAACACCTACTGTGTGTCAAGCATTGTACTAAGTGCTTTACAAATAATTCATTTGAGCTTCACAACAACCCTAGGAGGTAGATTATTTTCCCCATTTTACAGTTAAGAAAACTCAGGCTGATAGAGAGTGACTTAACCCAGAGTCACATTGCTAGTCAACATTGTGTGAGATCCAATTTGAACTCAGGTCTTCTCAATGTAGACTCATCACTATATTCATTTTACTACCTAGCTACCTTCACCATTAATTGATAAAGACTAGGGATCACCCAGGTACTAGAGTATGAGATAATTAATTCAAATAATTTTTGAGCTGGAAAGAACTTTGCAAATAATTTTTCCAGGTCTTTCATTTTTCAGATGAGACAATTGAAGTTCAGGGAGGTTGAAGGTCATAAAATAGTAAAACCAAGACTAGAAACTCACATCTTCTGACTTTCCATCTTCTTTCCACTATGTCATGTACTATCTGTGCATTAAGTAAGTGTCCTTTCTGAATATGAGATGAAAATTCCACATCTTGTACTATTATACCTGGATGATCCGGGGTCTTTGTCAATTAAGGGTTAAGTAAACTAGCTGGTGAAATGGATATAGTGCTAAACCTGGAGTCTGGACAGATCTAAGTTTGAATCCGCTCTCAGACACTTCCACACAAACTTACCGTCTCCTATAAGGGCCTGAGATGGACCTCTTATCTCTATTTTGTGGTCATGTTTATTCTTTGTAATTTTACAATATTCACTTTTGTTCTGTGGTGGTTGTCTTTCCGTTTTGTTTTAATCACTGTAGACTTTTTTCTTGGTTCTGCTTATTTTATTCATTTCATATAATTCTTCCCAAGTGTCTTTATATTCATCATGTTTGTCAGTTGTGGCCTTCCAAATGGAATATTGAAGTTTGGAGAAGAGGAAAGATGGGAGGAGGGTGGGCAAGACAAGTTTTGTTTTGGACCTGTTTGATTTGAGATGCCAGTGGAGATGTTCTGAAGGTAGTTGCTGATGTGGGTCTAGAACTCAGAAGAAAGATTTGGGCTACACATAAAGATTTAGGGCTCATCTGAATAGAGGTATTCGATTACAAAATCCATGAAGCTGATAAAATCACTAAGGGAGAATACAGTAAGATAAAGAAAAAAAAGAGCCCACACCCACAGTGTGACACGGATGTTGATACAGCGAAAGAGAATGAGATAGGTATGAGAGGAACCAGATGAGAGCAGGGTCAACATGGTTAAGGAAGAGATTTGTTCAGAAGAGGATGGTACACAATGACACAAGACAAATAGAGGTCAAGGAGGGAAGGTCATAATAAGGAATGGTGAATATGAAGAATTTAAAATATAAAACTTGTTTAAAATTGAGCAACATGAATAATTCAGACCTGAAAGAACAATATACATAGCCACTACAATCACTTAAATAAAGGCAAACTTACCTGGCAAACTTTAACCTTGGTACTGCCTTGTTCAAGTTAAAGCCCCATGATTCTAACAATAAGAAGGAAATGACAAGACTGTGAGGCTACATATGCAGTCTTATTAGGGTAAATAGTCATGTCACTTGGTTTAACTTTGGGAAGTAGGTGTTTTTACAGTGTCTGTTTATGTTGATCAGCTATTGTATCCATAAAGATGGGACGTGTTTGACCAGGACATCAAGATGATGATATGACTTGCAGTTGACTTTGATGAATTAGAGAGAGCTGTGCAAGGTCACCAACCTCACTTTTCTTCTCTTGAGCCATCTGGGTTCAGTGACCTGATATTCATTAGGACAACTGGAGATGACCCAGGATACAGTGTGAGACCCTTGCCATTTTAGGCTAAGGCCTTATCACATTCTCACTTTGAGAGAGATACACTCAATTCAATGAATAGGCTTTTTTAAGTAGTTACTCAAAGGATTGCCACTTTAATCAATTAAAAAAAAATAACAAATCAAACTGGGACGGGGAGACCCTCAGGGTTCCTGGTTAAAACAGAAACAGTTACTATTCAGTAATTACTAACTTAGTAATTACTAAAATACTAAAGAAGCAAGTGGGAGGATTTATCCAAAGAAGATGTGCAAAGATTCAAATATTTTTGGCTCAGAAGTACCTACTACCCTTGACTGTCAATGTGTTGAATGGGAAAACAATCGCTAGTTTTCATCAGTCATGGCAGATATGTATTCCACCCCTAGGACATTGACCATAAGACATGTAGTGCCTTACAGAAACATATAAATCAATAAAAACTGCTGAAACTGAGCCAGTTCTAAGACTGAAAACAGACTGCAAGACAAGAGGCTGAAGGCAGTATTATATACAATTGAAACAGCCTGGAAAATTTTGTGAATATGATTTCCTTTGCTGGAATTCAGCCCAGTTTATCAGAGTCAAAGATACCAAGCAAGTCAAAAAGGTCAGGACCCCAGGTTTGAATGTCAGCTTTACCCAGAATTGTTTCCCCAGGCAAAGCATACTATAGATGTCTAATTTCCCCACATAAAAGGTACGGGTTTTGATGCAAATGAAAATTTACTTCAGCTTTTGAGATTAATTACAAGCACACCCAGTGCCTGGGGCCTTTAGGGCATCGATTCAAAATATAAGTGCTGTACTACAATTAAATTAAATGCAGCAGTTAGATGCTCCCATTAAAAAAAAAAATTGGAAAAAGAAAAAGTCAAAATACTGTGCTTGTTTAGAAAGGCAGAGAAATATAATATTCTGACCTGAAGGTCAATCCACTCAGACTCTTTTGGACTGGAAGGGGGAACAAATCCCAGAGGGAAGAACCTTCTGTGGAAAATACTGTATTTCTATTTCAAGAAGATCAAATCAACAGAGTCTTTTTTTAGGAGCATTTCATCATTCTATGTCTAATAAAGTTCATTTGAACTATCTGAACTGCACTTGTGAGCAAACAGGAGTTTTGTGCAAAGTGCTGAGCAGCATCTTGGCAGTTATTTAAGATAATAGCTTTAGAGCTGGGTAAGAAAAAGAGGTCATCTGATCCAAAGCCCTCATTTTGCCGACAAGGTTAAGTGACTTGCCATTTTCAGGTTCAGTTCTTTTACTTGTAAAATAATAGTGAACTAAATGGAACTAGCACTTAGGATATCTAACACATTAAGACAAACTCTAAAATTCCATGATTCCTTAATTATTCATTTTTATATGTGATAATTCACCCCTTCATTACTTGCATTTGTTCTATGTGATCAAGGTCAATCTAAGAATGATCAGTTACTATATGACCAGCATTGTAGGATCAGCAGATCATAAACTGAGAACTCCAAGGTACTTTAAAGGGCATCTAATCCCCCATCTTAAAGATATGAAACTGAGATTAAGAGACTCATCCAAAGTCACAGAGTTATTAAGTTACAAAGCTATGAAAGGTGCTATAGAAAACACTATAGAAAATTGCCATGGACCTGTATGGTTTCTATCACTATCAGTCAAACTGAGCTTAAGGAAATAGGGATAGGAGAAAAGAAGGAAGAAAGGAAGTATGAAGGGTGTTCTGGAGGTGTTTACAATCCAACTCCAAGATAGGGGAGACACCGAGGCAGCAGCAGCAACAGGATTCTACTTATTCTCAAGTTTTGATGAGACACAGGATTACTTGGCTATTTTAACAGGGGCAGCTAGGTGGCACAGTGGGTAAAAGTGCTGGACCTGTGTAACAGCAAGCTCCCTGACATACACAGTGGGGCCTGCTATCACAGGCTCTTTGGTCTGCTTTTCTAAAAGGAAAAGCAACTTTTGAGGGGTTAACAATCTCCTTTAATCAAGCACATATTATCATTTACTTAGTTCAGGAAGTCATCTACAGGTCCAACTGTCTGACCATAGTTGCCAGAGAGGAAAGCACCAACATCTGGGTTTTCAAAGCTGGGGCAGGGAGGGGAGGCTCCTTAGCAACTTCCCAGAGTCTTCTCTGGCACACAAAGCTTTTTCCAAAGACTAAGCCCAAAGTAAAATCTCAACTCAGAGTATTTATACCCTTTTATAGAGCCATAGGGCATCCCAACCCTTGAGAACCAATGCCTCATTAACAAAAGATGTGGGTTTTCCTACAGATCTTCTCTAATCAAACTCCTTTTAATGGGCAGGCCTAATAATGGGTGGGGAAGATCTTTAATCACATTAACAATACATACATACACACACACACACACATATACACACACTGTTTCTAGTTAAAGAAACTCTTGTTTCTGTACTTTATTCAGTCAGAGGCACTTGATTATACTAAAACAAAAACAGCAAAAGATTCTACCTTGCTTGCCCTTATAGGCAGGAGTCAGGAAGACCCATCTTCCCCAGTTCAAATCTGGCCTCAGATCTTACTAGCTATGTGACCCTGGGCAAGTCACTTAACCCTGTTGGCCTCAGTTTCCTCATCTATAAGGTACGTGTTTGTTCTGCGTTGCTGAAGAAGACCATGCCATGCCATGTCAGAGAAATACTGACATGACTTGAACTTGACTTTTGTTTTGAGTGAGGGAGGGCTGTGCAGGTCATCAGCCTCACTTCTCCAGAGCCATCTTAATCCAGTGACCAGATATTCATCATGATGACTGGAAATGACCCAGGATGAGGCAATTGGGGTTAAGTGACTTGCTCAAGATCACACAGCTAGGGAGTATCAAGTATCTGAGGTGAGATTTGAACTCAAGTCCTCCTGACTCTTGCAGTAGTACTCTATCTACTGCACCACCTAGCTACCCCTCATCTATAAAATGAGCTGGAGAAGGAAATGGTAAACCTCTTCAGTATCTCTGCCAAGAAAATCTCAAATGGAGTCACTGAAGGTCAAGACACAATTGAAAATGATTGAACAGCCAACCAAAGCTTAACAATATTGTCCCTCCCTCCAACAACTCAGTATTGTAAATTCTCCCTTGTGGAAAGTAAGAAAGTTCTGTTTTCCATATTCCTAGGTGATGAGTGTTGTGACCTAGCATGGACAGGTTAGAACCCCTTCTGAAGGAATGCTGGCTATATTCCTTCACTTGTTTGCTTCTCTGGAGAGGGATAGCAGCAGAGAGAAAGAAAGAGAAGGGAGAATCTAAATTCTGGGAAGGATCCTTTTGAAATTGACTTGGAATCAGTCAGAGTAAAATGACATGAATAATTGAAGACCAATTTAATCTAATATTAGTTTATTTCCTAAAAAGAGAGGAACTGTATTGTTCTATCTGTTCCGTGTATACCTGTGTTGTTTGTGAAGTGCTTTGTTAAATTGTAAATGCAGACATCCAGAGTAGCAAGCGCTGTAACTGAACTTTTCCTTGGAATTCTGCTCTCTTAATATCTCCCTCACTTTCCCTCCCTCATTATAGCAGCCTCAGAGGAGTGAGTGGGCTGGAAAGAGAGAAAAAGATGTTTTATTGTTTGACTTGATCTTTGCATAAATGCTATTAATAGAGAGTTTGAAAACTTTTTGAAAGTTGGTAAAAAGAAAAAATCTTTCTGCATCCTAAACTCTGGCCAGGTTGTGAAAGTGAAAGGAAAGATTTTGCTCTTTGCAGAGTATTCAACTTTTAAAAAATGTGGCCCTTTTGAAAATTAAATTGTTAGACTCTTACCCTCTTAAGATTTCTTTTTTAAGGAACAAGGAAGCTGGAAGAGGTGGCGAGTATTTGATTCATTTGAAATATAAAAAGAAGAGGAGTATATAGGTAGGATGGTGGAGTATTCATGTGCTCAGACCCTGTACTCCCTTCCCTCTCCCCTGTCCCACTTGAGAAAATGTTTAGCCTGATTGAGAAACCAATAGACAAGGTTATGGAAGGTTATTGGATTTAAAAATTTAGAAACTGTTCACTGCGATTTGTAATTATTACTATTAGTTACTAAGCTCCCAAGCCTTATGCTTGGAAGTCACACCTTGTCAGTATTAAATTATTTAGGTCTTTTGCCTGATTCAAACCTTTTTTTTAATCTGGGAAGGTCTTTCCCACTCAGATAGGGGTGTGGCAGACCATTCTCTACCTTACCTAAAGGAGGATCTCTTTTGTAATGGAAATTAGCAGAGTAAAAGACTGGCAGTCTGGAGGGAAGTTGAGTTTTGATTTAATGAGATCTAAAAAGCTAAAATATGTACTTTATGTTTAAGTAAATATATCTGATACCAAACTATGTGTGTAAAATTGCAAATTCACTTTAGAATTTCAATGATTCCTTTTAAAAGCATTATCTCGCTCAGACCACATGGACAAGGAGAGGTTACCCCCTCCCAGTTTCAGTTAATTGGGAAAGCTCCTGGTCTGGTGGGCCTTGGAGCAGGGAGGGGAGCTGGAAGATGGCATTTCAGCTCTTTAAGGATGTAGAGTAAAAAAAAGACTATGGGAAGTTATAAATGAAGTTTTCTTTTAAGTAGCAAGAGTATTTAAAAAAGAAGAGGGCTAAAATGTTTATCATTAGTGATTATAAACCCAGGTTTGATAAGATTTTAAGTTAAAATCTGCCCTAAAGGAATAACAAAGCAAATGTCTGAGAATTCTCTTCCTATCAGAATTCAGCAGAAAAATATATTGTTATTCAGCATTTATGATTGTAAAGTGCTTAACACAAGGATGAATATAAGGATGGGTATATTTGAGATGCAACATTAATCTAATATAATTGTTACACAATTTTTAAATTTGGAGTTTGTTATATATATAGATTGGGTTTTGAAAGGATGTGATAGAAATTTGGTAATTTGAAACTTATTTGGTTATAAATAAGCAGTGAAAATGTTGATGTTCATTATATAATGGTAGAATTAACTTTTTTTGCTTTGTTTAAACTAGAATGAGAATCCAGTGCAGATAGTTATGGTTAAGATGTGGAGGAACTGGATAATCTGAGTAATGGGATCGAGAGATTTGGAAAGATGAATAAGGGTTTTGATCGAAGATATAAAAGTCAGATAAGGTTTGAATAGTTCTGGATGGGTCAATTTCAGATGGTTTCAATAAGTAGTGAGGGTGTGAGAAAATATTTTAAGAAGACAGAAAAATCATGTAACTTGATTTGATAATTAATAACTTAGTCAAATTTGAGCTGACTTTATCTGATCAGGTGATGGAGTGTGCCCACATGGTGTTAAGGAGATGAATTACTGTGCAAGGTGATGTGGAAATGCATTCAGCTGAATGGGTTAATGGCTTATTTTAAGTTTTAAGTAAACTTATATAGTTTAAATTTTTAAGTAAATCTAAATGTTGTTATATTAGGAATTGCATTGTTAAATTAATGATGAATTAGTTTAAAAAGCTGCTACAAAGCTGTTACAAATTCTGTGTAGGAGTTTCTGCATTGTGGAATTCCTGAGAAAATGAGTATCCTTGGGGAAAAAAATACATATATTTTTATATATGGGTGTGATTTTCAAGCCCGTTCCATCTAAGGATATATTAAATATGTTAAAAAAAATTATTTGTGTTGTTAAAAGGGAAGTTTTAACTAAAATTGGTTTTGCTATGAGTTAAGCACTTACAAAAGTATGTTTGTAAGAGGAAGCTTATGGGCAAATGTGAAAAGGCCTTGGTTTTAAATCTTGTAATTTTTGTCAATTAGGTTCATGAGGATTTTGTGATAAATTATAAACTGTTCATAAAAGGGGAAGATATTTGTTGTATGAGATGTTTTGTAAAATCTTTTGTATGATTTTTGAAAGGCCTACCTACCAAATTTATATTTGTAAGATAATTTGTTATAATAACTCAAGGTTTTATGGGGGAGTTGGAAGATAAGGGACAAGATAAGAGAGACTAGGAATTTTATGGCTTCAGTAAGCTTTGTGATAATTTTAACACAAAAAGTATCCTGGCCCCATCCCCCTTTCCTTTTGACGTCCAGTCATTACTGAAAGATTTCATAAAATCTACTATGAACTGGAGATGCTCAGAGAAGAGATATTAATTATTTCTTGTTGTCGAAGGAGAGGAGTGGCTTCAGTCCCACCCAGGGTCCTTTAAGACTTGAAGAGTGTAAAATGATCACCCAAGTGATATGGCCTCTTACTTTGTTAAAGTTGTTATCTCTTATGTAAAGTGTAAACTGTTTGTATCTGGAGTTCCTAAACTAAGAAATTGTTTAGGTGATAAATAATCTCTAGTGATTGACTTTTAGGACAAATATAAGATTTAAGATGTAAGTCCTGGTAAAATTTTTGATTAGTGACACCTGCCATCTAATATAAAACCCTCTGGACCGTTACTTATTGTCATGCTACTCAGAGAGGAATGTGACTGCAGCCGCAGGGGACAATCCTGTCCTCAGCCTGGGATGGAATCCTTCTAGCTCAGTTTCCCCATTGTGTTCTTTTGAAAAGGAGTGTTTTCCCACTTGACTGTTTCTGAGTCTGGTTGTAAAGTGGAGATGATATCTAATTAAGTTTTTGCTTTTTATCTTCATGGCATGTTTCTATAATCAAAGCAGATAGTTTAAGATGTACGCACAATGCAAGTAATGGAGTCTTGCTGTTTTCAATTATTTGGGTAAATGGGTACTCTGGTATGGTCTTGTGAAAGATAAAATCCCTGAAATAGAACATTTTTTCTGAATTTAATGGCAATGATTAGGCAAAGAAAAGGAAATCAAAATACAGATGTGATGTTGTATCATTGTTCCACAGACTAAGACAGGGATTTAAAGTTGACTGAAATTGTATGGAATTGTTGGGGTTAGGCTTGCTTCATTTAAACAGAACCCAGCATGTTAACTATTTTTGAGGGGGGGGGGTGCTTCTGAAGAAGACAGCTTTTCAGCTAAAGGTCAAAGTTTGTTATCTTATCTACAGAGGGACTAAGGAAGGCGTCCCTTGGGCATAGTGATAGGGAAAACCTCATGGGCCTCAGGACAGCCAGTTCACATGGAGAAAGCCAAGGAGTTTTCAAGGTGAGGTTTTCCAGGGCCCTTTTAGACAAATAAGACTAAAACTTCTTTGGGGTAAGGGACAAAGGTCCCAACTTGGAATAGGGTCTTTACATGTTACAAAGACCAAATGGGTAAATACAGTTGACTGAATCAAGTTACTGAGACTAAATCAGAGACATCTTTAGTTTGGGGAAAAGAATTTCAGTGTAAGTTTCTTAGAGGCAGATAACCTCTGGTAATATTTTGCATTGAAGTGAAAGTTAAATGTTTCTGTTTTGATTTGAATTCATTTTATGAACATAAGTTTAAATTATTTGTTTGATGTTATCATATGTGTAGTTCATTCTTTTAGATTGAGCAGGGTTAGAAAGGTATAGAGAAGTTTGTGAAACAGATATAAATCAGAGCAATAAATTAAAAATCTTAATGGTAAATTTGATTTTATGATTGTTATTTAATCAGGAACTAGAACATGTATAGAAAGGCATGTAAACTACTTAAGACTTGCTTCAAAAGATGTTCCTTAGCCAATGTGAAGTTATAGTCATATCTGAAACTGATTATTGGAACTTACTATTTTAAGATTTTATGGGACTTTAACTGACTGTTCTGAGTCAAACTCTAGGTGTGGATAGCATGAAAGAATGTCTGAGCCACTGATTCACGATGCCAGTGAGCCTATTGGTATGAACTGCAAAGAGGTGATCTTATGGGAAGGTTGGGAGAACAGCTGTTCAGTCAGGGCTGACTCAATCTCCCCACTGACATCTGGCAGATTTTAAGCCTGACTGAATGCCAGTTGACAATCTACTCCTGGCCTGGAATTGACATGAAGTTAGGGAGATGTTGTTTCCCTGATATGTCCCTACTCTTAGTGGCAATTTCCTATAATCAAAAGTTTTATAAGCTTAGTACCAAATCTATTAAATAATAGATTTGTTGGTAGGGGAACATCTGAGTTTAAGTCTAAAATTGAACTATTAGGCTTAGGATTTTAGACCAACAACAATGTTAGGGTCCTTTAATTCTTAGTAATAGTATGGAAACAATCAGGTCAAGGACCTGTGAGGTTAGCACACAGTTATGATTTTGTCTCAGTTGGTTAATGTTAAAAGAAAAATGATTTGTGGTCTGTATCATAAATGGTTTAAAAGAAACATCACATGACCAGAAATTGGAATTGTTTTATGATGTGATATATATACTGTGTTAAAAATGATCATTTATTGTATTTATGTAAGTACTGGAGCCTGTTATTGACTCCTTAGTGAAATCTCATCCTCCTGATAGGGGAAATGAATAGTGAATTAATGTAAAATGTAAAAACTGGATTCTAATGTGAATTTCTTTAACATGACAATTGGCCAAAGTTCCAATTTTGATTTTGTAAGAATGATTAAGTGTATAAAACTTAGGAATGGTAATCTAAAAGTATTAAGGTCAGTTTTGTAGGAGAGTGGACATCTAGATTTCTACAAGAAGATAAAGTGAAGAAAATGGTGTGCTAAAGACAGTTTGAAGGGCCACCCAGACTAGAAAACTGCATCAGATGATGCTCCTCCCCAAGCTGCTGTATGAAATGGAACCTCTGAATGGACAATTCATTGATTTACCTTTGTATTTTGAATCTCTGTATTTGTACTTAAGAATGGGGACTGCCCCATTGTAATTTGTCAATGTGTTGGTCAACTTTGCTCCATTACCATATTCATATAAAGGGGAGATAAATGAAGGGAAGAATTCATAGAATGTGAGGGAGTATTTATTGAATTTAGGTGTGGAAACAGAAATTTTAGTAAAGAAAAAGGGGGGATTTTGTGGGAATTAAGGAAGTTCTGTTTTCTACATTCCTAGGTGATAAGGGTTGTGACCTAGCATGGACAGGTTAGAGGTTAGAAACTAAGGTGCAGGCCCAAGGAGCCGTGTGAGGAAAGGTCTATCAGAGGGGACAACATGGAGTCACGTGGCCATGGGACAGTATGGCGGAAATCCACAGTTCAGAAAAATAAGAAACCCCATCTTTCTGAATGTGTGGTAACATCCTTCCACATCTCTTCCATCCTTCCCTTTCCCTCCACTCATAGAGTCACCATGCTACTTCAAGCCCTTCCCTCTCTTCCTAATTTGACTCTCTGACTTCAGTGTCTCCCCTTTACAATCCGTCTTCTACACCTCTGCAAAATTGTCACACTGACCGTATCATCATTCCTTTGCCCAAGAGACTTCATGGGCTCCTTCTTGCATCTGGGATAAAATACAAACTCTTCCGGTTACCATTTTAATGCCCTTTATAATCTGGCTCCAAGTAGTTTATCCAGGATGATTTCGGGTTTCTCTCTCTATCTCCCCATCTTCTGTCCTGCATTCTTTGTTCCAGTCACACCAGCCCACTTGCTATTCCCACCTATCCCATTCCTTCTCCTAGCCCTTTGCCTTTGCCAGGCTCTCTTTCATGCCTGGGATGCTCTCCCTCCTTCCCTTCTTATCCTATAATCTTGACCTTCAAAGCAGAGCTCACCTGTTTCAGCAGTTTTGGGTGGTCTTTTCTTTAATCAAATGTCATGGTATCTTTCTGAATCCTTTCATCATTCCTGGTTCTGGACATCTGGACATGGTCCTACTCTGGACATCCTAGTTTATCACTGTCTGTCTTAAAAAGATTTCCTCTAGGGTCAAATATAAATTATGTTGCTTGGTACTGAAAGACCTTTACAATCTTGACTCTATCTTTACAGACTTATTTCACATTTACTCCCCTTAGCACACTGTAAACTGGTTCACCTACTGGGCTGTTCTCTATGCACAACATTCCATTTTCCATTTTTGTTCCTTTCTACAAGCTGTTCCTCTCAACTCACCCCTCATACCTAGAATATACATTCTCCTTATTCTCAACTGCTTAGAATCCCTAATTTTCTTCAAGGCTTGAGAGCCACCTGCTCTATGAAATGTATTCTGATCTTCCCAAATGCTAGGGGTATCCCCTTTTTGTGTTTACTGATCTATGTATAATTTGTTCCCCCCCCCCTCCCCCGCCTAAGTAGAATTAAAACTTCTTGAGGGTAGGGATTAATTTTTGGTTTGTATCCCCGGCACTTAAAACATTTCCTAGCCCATAGTAGGTGGCTAGACCTGCATCTGGAATAGGAAGAAAGTCAGATCGAATCCAGGTTCCGATCGAAGCTGTGTGACTTTGGGTGAGTCACTACATTTTCGGTGGCCTCAGGAAAAGCACGCTTCAATTTCAAAGATGTAATCTTCCTCTTTCTTCCTCCTACTCAATTCTAGTTAGTCAAGAAACACTCATTTTAAAAGCACTTACTACTGTACCGGACATGGGGGGGTACAAGACAAAAGACGGTCCCTGCTCGGAAGGAACTCCCGATCCAATAGGGAAATGGCATTCAAAATGACATACAAACCAGATAGATAGAGGACCAAGTGGCGAGATGAAGAGATAATAAAGCCCCAGTGAAAGGCCCGTCTACAACCCAAGGACGCGGCGTGTGCTGGTGAGTGTCTTCCAGCCCGTGCCTGTCTCATCTCTCTCTCTCCAGACGTACATACATGCACACGTATAAGTAGACGTGCCTCCATATAGACACTCTGCGTCTCAATATTGAATTTTCACTATCATTGCTGTGCCACCCCCTCCCAAATCTCCAGCCAGTCCTCACGACGCCACGTGAAGCCCCGATCCGCACGCGTCCTTCGGCCTGCGGGCCCTCACTTTGGTCCTGTGTCAACGCGGGCGCTCGGACCCAGGCCTTCCCAAGTCTTCTCCCCCTCCTTAGGCCTCCGCGCACTGGAGCCCTCGGCAGCGGGGTCCGCACGGGGGCGGTGGCCAAGCCGAGGCCGCCCTCCCGCTTCCCCGCCCCAGCCCTCCGGGGGGGGGGGTAGCCCTCCTCAGGCGGCGTTCGTCGGCCCGGAACGGAAGTACTTGAGCTGATAGGACCCAGAGGGGAGACTTGGAGGAAGGACCAAGATGGAGGTGCCCAATCTTGCGCCGGCCGTGGCCGCTGGAGGCGAAAAGATTCGGGGTTCCGCGGCCCGCCCCTCAGAAGTGACCCCCCAGAAAGTCCGGCAGTTGATAGACGAAGGAATCGCCCCCGAGGACGGAGGGTCGGACGCGTAAGTTTGTCCGGGCCGTGCGGAAGGGGTCGGGCTCCGGGGGTCCGGCCCAGGCCGGGGGGCTGGGGGAACGCGGGCCGGGGAGGCCGCTCGTCGTCTTCTCCCTCGGCCTCCCGCCGTCGGGGGCTAGGCTGGTAGGGGCGGGCCGCGACTTCTGCCTGGGAGAAGGCGGGTACGGGAGCCCGGGACGCTCGGAGCCGTTAACGTTAACGGGACGTGGCGGGGCCGCGGGCTGGCGGGCCAGGAAAGCCGGGGGTCCGCCGCCCGGCCTGCGGGGGAGGGGAGAGGCGCTGCCGAGGTCGGGGGCTGGGGAAGGTGTGGGTCTGCAGACACGCGAACACCTTGGTTGTCACCAAGCCCGACGGAGCCCGGCGGCGCCCCGGCACTAGAGCGGGGAAGGGCCTTCGAAGCCAGCCTCCTTTACAGATGAGGAAACTGAGGCCCGGCGGGCCAAGTGCTGGGCCGTCGTTAGCATCCCGGCCCGGGGCGGAGAATCGCCAAAACGGTAATAGGAAGGGCAAGAGGGGCCCACTCCGAGCCAGGCGTGGGCATGCAAATGCTCGGATTGCAGGTAGGTGGGACCCCCATTCTAAAAAAAGGGGGGCCCGTAGAGGCCTGGCTCTCCAGCCTCTGAGCTTGATGAGCTTTCCTGGGTTTTTCAGAATATTTCATTTCAGTTCTGGGCAATAAGGCTTATCAGGGACTCTCTATGTGCATGGAAACTGTGCTAGGTCCCAATGAGAAAGACAAAGGCCCTCAAGGAGTTTGGGGTTGGACTGTGGGATACGACAGGTACACAGGTAAGTCCCGTACAAGATACAAAGCGAAGGAGGCCAAGGAGAATTTAGAGCATTCTAGAAAGAATCCAGGGTGTCAGTGCTGCCAGTACAACCCCACCCTCTCATTTGTAGATGAGGAAATTGAGGCCCAGAGAGCGTGTCCTGCCCAAGTTCACACAAGGTAAGCAGCATAGTCGGGGGTTGAAAACCAAGTCTTTTGATCTGTTTACTAGGCACTCACATAATGCCTTTTATTTCCTCATCTGTAAAATGGAGGTAATAATGTTCTAGTTTCACAAGCCCACAGTGGTAGTTATAAGGAAAGTAAACCAGAAAGTACTGTATAATTGTGAGTTGTTTTTAGGCAGGAGCTTTTGGAAAGAATGAGATATGAGTCCTTCTGGCCCCGCTGCCATAGTTCTTACTCGACTGAGGTGTCTTTATTTTGCTGTGATTGTATACTAAAAGAGTTTACTCAGCTTCTAATCATCAGTGTAGGGACACCTGTCATCTCATTTCATTTTCAAGAGTGATACTGAAATAACCCATTCCCTTCCACATCTTCTTAGACATTAGGGACTTGCTGTGATGTTTTCTCATTACTTTTCATGGCATCTCTCAAGGTTTTTTATTTTGTGATCATGAGTTCTGTGTAGCTTCAGGGGTAGGTGGACTGGGAGGTCAGTTATAGTATAAAGTCTGTCATTGTGTGCCACAGCCTCGGCCAATCTGCACTGCTGTAGGATTTTGTAGTCCTATGATTTCAAAACTTAGTTTTACATTTTTTATTACTGAACTGTAGAGCACTCAACACTGGAGCACAAGATTCATTTATTCGGTGTATTTTACTAAGTATCTGCTGTGAAACATTGTAAAACAAAACAAAATGTTTAGTGAAGATATCTGAAAATAGATGTTGGATCTCTGGACCATTGCTTAAAATCTGATAAGGATAAGCTCTTGGCCAAGAATGGAATGTCCCTATTAAGGACTAGTGAAAATATATTTGCCTAGATTCTTGCAAGTCTAATCTAATAAGAACTTGAAACAGAAAAGGAAAGTGGAGAAGAAAACTATATTTTTACCAAGCTAGTTACCATAGAAGCTATATTTTAGGAGTAATAGAAAGTCCATAAATACCCTGGAGATAAAAATCCCAGAGAGGACATAGTAATAAAACCTGTAACCACAGATACATGAAATGTATAAAGTATGGGCACTAAGCAAGAGACAGGGTGTCATCTAGGATATGAAGAGGACTTAGAGATAGGAATATCTGGGTTCAAGTGTTGCCTCTATTCTAGATATGTGACTAGGACAAGTCATTTATCTTCTGGGTACCTCCAGGCAGCTCCCTAAGCCTATAAGTTACTGATAAGTTGATGGTCCTACATAGTATAGACAAGTTGCTTCCACTGATGAAATCCAAGCCTGGGCACTTTAAAAAAATAGGTGGGGGGTAATAAGCAAGGTAAACTAGAGATCCTAATACAAAGAGGCAGTTTGTCCTCCTAAGTATTACTGAGACTTGGTGGGAAGGACTACTAAACTGGACTAGAGCGTGGGTCTGGAAACATTCCGGAAAGATACTCCATTCAAAAGGAATAGGACAGATTGGGATGGGGTAGCAGACACTCAGATGAGGAAATTAAGAACCAGAGAGAGGGAGCAGGTAGAGAAAACTTGAGTGAAGAATAGTAAGGGCAGGTACAAAATTGTCATGGATTTAGAGCTTGAAGAAACTAAGGGTCAGCTAGACTAAAACTAGTCAAAAGTTCATCATTTAAGCGTTCTACAGATGAACTGAGATTTACAAGCCTGGTGAGCTTATATGAGGATATTATTATTGTGATATTATTATATGATATATTACTTGATGTAATGATAGCGGACTTTACTTGGCCATGTATAGGATCATAGATCCAAGGCTAGAAGTTGTTGGTCATTTAGTCCAACCTCTTCATTTTATAGATAAAAGAAACTAGGTCACCTAGAGCCAGAGCAGAGCAGCTAATGATTTCTTGACTTGCCTTAATGATAAATGTAACTTTCATAAGGTGGAGGAAGCAATAAAGGTAACTGCTTTTCAGTATTGTATTTTTACCAGAAAGGAGAAACTGGTTGCTTGGAGAGAAATGAGGGGAACCTTCGTGGGGCAGTGACGACTCCGTCTCGGAATTTGTGATAGGGGAGAGGAAAGCCATGCATCATATGACACCTCCCCTAAATATCAAGCTTTACAGGAGTCAGAAGAAAGATAGGTAGAATTTTGTGGCTCAGAATTATATAGGGAAATGCAACCAAGAGAGATAGGAAATTCTCAAGAATATAATTCTAAAAACATAGTGAAATAATTCCACCACAGAAAAAAAGGGGAGTTGTCTGAAGAGGACAATATGAAATCACAAAGAACTCCACTATCAACTTAGAGTTTTAAAAAGCTGTATGTAAGATCGAAGCCAAGGTAGACAGCAGAGGAGTGATGCTAAAATTCAGAATGAACTGCGTCTTGTTAGGTATACTAAAAAAAAACAAACTATAATGGAGGAACAAAGCACGGAAAAGACTACTGGGTGAGGTGGCTAGGACAGTAAAAATAGCTGATATTTTTATAGTACATGAACAGGTTACAATACAGATGTTACATCTGATCATCACAACCTCACAAGGTGGGTGGGTACTACAGATGTTATTATCCCCTTTCTCTACTCCCTATTCTATGAATAAGGAAACAGGCATTAGAGATATTGAGTAACTTACTCAGGATCACACAGCTACTAAGTTACCAAGTATTGAAGCAGGCTTCAAATATAGGTGTCCTGACTCAAGGCTTGCCAGTCTTTCCACTCTGCTGTGCTGATGGAATGCTGAACCACTCTGGCTTGATTTTGCTTCTCTTTTCTTTGTCAAGGACTAGAAGGGACAAAAGAAATGACTAACAGGGATTTGAAGCCCAAAAGAAGGGGGGATATAGTAAAAGAGCACCTAACTGGTCATAATTAGTTCATGTTACTTAAGACCAAATGAACTGTATCCCAGGGTACTGCTGAGCAGTTGTCGATTGAACTTTGAAAAATCTTGGAGAGTAGGGGCTAGCCAGGTAGTACAGTGCAAAAGACACTGGTCCTCAAGTCAAGAGGACCTGAGTTCAACTCCAACCTCCAGTCCCTTAACTCCAATTACCTCCAAAAAGAAAAAAAAATAGGGAGAATGAAAACCATCATCATTGTATTTGAGAAGGGCAAATGTCCCAATTTTCACAAAAGTTAAGAGAATAGAGTCTTCAAGTAGTTGGTAAGCTTGACTTTTATTCCTGGCAGAATTCAAAAATGTATTATTAAAAGGAGGGTTAGGGAATATCTAGGAAAAGAAGCAGTGATTGCACATCCAATATGGTTTCCTCAAGAATAAGACATTGTTAGCTTAAACTGATTTTTTTTTTTGCAGTGTCAGTAAACTGGTAGATCAGGACAATGCTGTAGATGTAGGCTACTTAAATTTTAGCAAAGCATTTGGCAGAGGAACTGTTTATCCCCTCAATATCAAATGTGTACACTTTTCCCCTTTCCCCAGGGACAAAATCTGTCATGCTATTCTTGAGGAAAAGATGGGGAAATTTAGTGTTAGACCAGATAGTAATACAGGAAGGTAGATTGGTTGGATGGCCAGATCCAAAAAGTAGTTATTAATAGTTCAATGTCATCTTGGAAGGAGGACACTGTGCTTGGTCATGTGCTGTTTAACATTTTATCAGTATCTTGGATAAAACCTAGAAGGCTCGCTTGTCAGATTTACAGATGGTACAAAGCTATTACATTCAACATGTGTTCATTTATTTTAAAAAATTTATGAACTTCAAAAATATCTTTATGAACTTAAGAAGTGTAAGCATACAAAAAACAGAAGAGTATTGTGTGTCAAGATGAACTTTTAATTTTAAACAGTTTGAACAAGCATTGATAAAGCACCTGCTTTATGCCAAGCATTATGTTAGGTTCTAGAGGTAAAAAGATAAAAATGAAACAGACCCCACTTGAAGAAGGCTGCATTCTTTTGGGGAGAAAATAACATGTACGTGCCTATTTAAATACATTCCAAACATCTTCCCACAGTGAGGATGGTTTGTTAACATGTTAAAACAGGGTTTCCAAAGAGCACAGCACAAAAATAGGGAAGAGTGGGATAAGGACATCAGAGACTGGGCCTTACAGGGATGGGTTTGAAGGAGAAGGGAATCAGCCAGTAAACATTCATTAATTGCCTGCTATCGGTCAAGCATTGTTCTAAGTGCTGGAGATACAAAGAAAGCCAGCAGTCCCTCTTCCCTAGGTGCTCACAGTCTAGTCGGGGAGACAGCATGCTAACAAGTATGTACAAACAAGCTATATATAGCATAAATTGAAAATAGTTAACAGAGGGAAGACACTAGAATTAAAGGGAATCAGGAGAGGCTTCCTGTTAAAGACAGGATTTTTGTGGGGACTTAATGGAAGCCAGGGCAGTTAGGAGGTAGATGTGAAGAAGATATGAGGGACAGTCAGCATAAAAAATGACCGGAGTCAGGAGATGGAGTGTCTTGTTGGAGGGACAGCCAGGAGGCCAGGGTCACTGGACTGAAGAGTACATGGAGTGGAGTAGAAGCTAGAACAAGATTATCGAGTTTAGAAGGCCAAAGGATTTTATGTATGACCTGAGAGGTAATAAGTAGTGATTGGAATTTGCTGTAACAGTAAGCACCCGGCCTACACGGTGGGGGGAGGGGGGGGGTGTCTGCTGTCACAGGTTCTGTGGTCTGCTTTTCTAAAAGGAAAGGCAACTTTTGAGGGGTTAACAATCTCCTTTAATCAAGCACATATATCATTTACTTAGTTCAGGAAATCATCTACAGATCCAATTGTCTGACCATAGTGGCCAGAGAGGGAAGCACCAGCTTCTGGGTTTTCAAAGCTGGGGGTGTGCAGTGTTCCTTTACCAGCTTCCCAGAGTCTCATCTGGCATGCAAATCTTCTTCCAAAAACTAAGCCCCAGAGTAAAACCTCACCTTCCGAGTATTTATACCTTTTTTAGAGCCACGGGGCATCCCAACCCTAGAGAACCAGTACCTCATTAACAAAAGGTGTGGGCCTTCCTACAGATCCTCCCTAATGAAACTTCCCTTAATGGGAGTGGAGTTGGCAAGTCTTTACATTATGGTTGTAGGTCAGATAACAGTGCTGGGGTCTTCTCCTGAGTCATCTGGGTCCAGTGGCCTGATATTCATCAGGATGATTGGAGATGGCCCAGGTGACCTGATATTCATCAGGATGATTGGAGATGGCCCAGGATGCCATGAGACCCTTGCCATTTTAGGCTAAGATCTTAATCACATTCTCACTTTGAGTGAGTTACACCCATTCCATGAATAAGCCTCTTTAAGTATTTAATCCAGGGATCGCCCCTTTAAAAAAAAAATCAAACTGGAATGGGAAGACCCTCAGGGTTCCTGGATAACATTCACTCTGTGCTAGGTAAGCAGGGACCTGTTGTCCAATCTATGAGCTCCACAGTAAACTGAGTTTAAGGCTTGGTTTTTGAGCAAGAAGTCTAGCCAGTAAACCCAAAGGAAAAAAAGGCAACTTTTGGCCATGGAAGTGTATCTTCCCTTGGGTAGAGCACCCCAGGAGAGGAGAAGAGGAGGGGAGGGGAGGGGAGGATACTCACTCACAGGTTATATTTCACAATTCTGGTTTAGAGGACCTTAAGATACAATGGTGAGAAATGCAGTAAAACCTGGTAGTCTTCTATCTCATCAGGAATAGAGTTGGTGACTCCTCTCTCATCCAAGCAATGTGAGCAGTCAAGCAATCTAGCTAAGTTCTAGGTGGTCTGGGATGGGGGATGGAGGAAGGGCAGAAAAGGTGCCCTTGGGGGTGGCAGCCATGCCCTTTAACCTCTCTGAACCTCAGTTTTCTCATCTATAAAGTGAAGCTGGCAACTGTACTGTCTTCCCATTAGATGGTTGTGAGAAAGAACTCCAAACCATAAAATATTATATAAATAGGAGTTATAAAAACATGGACTGGAGAGCTTTACTTCTGTGTCTGAGGGATCCCTTTGACAGGCAGTCTGGAGAAGCCTTAAATGCGTAAACTAAAATGTGGAGGATTACAAAGGAAATCAATTATGTTGAAATACAGTTATCAAAGAAAGTTTTTTTAAGATTTTAGATTCTAGGTTAAGACCCCCCCTCCCCCCATAGATAATAAGGAACACAAACGTTTTTGAATAGGAATGACATTATGAAAACTGTTTTTGGAAAATCACTGTGGTTTGGGGAGGGGGAGTTGTAGAATAAAGTGAACATTAGAGAATTTAAAGATAGGAAGGAGGAATATTTTTACAGATATGTCCCTTTTTTTTTTTTTAGGAAGGATACATCTGTCTCTTCCCAGTCAGTTAATGGATCACCTCAAGCAGAACAAGCTCCTTTGGAATCTACAAGCAAAGAAGCCTTCTTTAACAGAGTAGAAACATTTACTATATCCTTTTAAGGATAGATATTCAGAGTGAGCTTTGGTGTTAAGAATTCTTCAGAAGCACCATATTCCTGTCCCCACCTCAGTTTTATCTTTTTATGCTTAGAACAAAACCCACTGAAAACTGCCAAATATAGTCTTTTCTGGAAGTCTTATATTTGTAATGTCAGTTCTACTTTACCTAGTCCAGAGACAGCCTTCTTCAGTAGCTTCTTGTGATGCTTTAACCACAGTTACCCACTTTAACACTCCTCTTCTTTGTGCCTAAGATTTGTGACACGGAATTTAAACCCATTTGCTTTTTTCTCTTTCCTCAGTAGAAATGAAGAGTCCTTTACCATCTGGGGAGGGGAATACATTTGTATGATTTAAATCACTTTTAAGTCTCCAGAGTTGTTTTCTTTTTTCTGGCTGAATAGTCCCAATTTCTTTAACCTTTATGTGTAAATTCTGTTTTCAAACCTTTTAGTCAGTTTTCCTGGTCTTATAATGCTTTTTGGTCTTCTTATATCTCTACTTATTCTATTAAGAATTAACCACTTCTTCCCCTTTTGTTCTGATTCTTCTTTTACAACATGACTAATGTGGAAATACGTCTAACATGATTGTACATGTATAACCTATATCAGATTGTTTGCTATCTCGGGGAGAGGGGAGGGAAAGGAAGGAGTGAGAAAAATTTGGAACTCAAAATTTTACAAAAATAAATATTGAAAACTACATATATAATTGGAAAAAATAAAATATTAAGGAAAAAATAAAATAATACTGCTTATCATCAGGAAAATAGTTAGCCAGTGGTCTGGATAGTGGGAACATTTATTCCCATCATGTTTCAAGCCTATTATAGCATATATTAAAAGGGTCTCTGAGCAATTAATGGCTACAGGAATTCAGTGTTTATTGTTTTCATCTTTATCTGAGTAATGGCATCTGTAGATTTATTATGGTTTTGGGTTTGTTTTTTTTTTTTGGAAGATTTATATACAAGGTGTCCCAAAAGTCGTAGTTCAGTTTTAGGGTTAAGTAGCTTTAATAAATTACACTAACACTTTTGGGATACTCTGTATATCTTTTGTTTATTATTACCAGCATTACTATTATTTTTTATGAGTAGTAATTATTAAAGCTTTAATAACTTAAAACTACGCCGTGACTTTTATGACACCTGTATGTCTTTTTATGGCTCTACAGGTGCTGTTCTTCAGATGGATACAAAAAATGAATGTTGTCATTGTCACTATTTATTGTTTTAGGATCTTTTTACTAAAAATATATAGATTCTCCTAAGACACAGCAAAGAAAGTGTGGTATCCAGAGGTTTGAAAACAACATTCCTGTTTGTTATCATTTACCAAAAACTCTTTTGAGACTTCACAGTAGCAGATGCTGCTTGGTCAATTATAAAATAAATACACATGCCATTAATATAACTGTCATTTTCTAGTACCTGTCCACCACCTACTTTGATTCTTCCTTAAAACAAAGAAGACAAACAAACCAATATATTGATCTTGTCTGACAGAGGAGTTTTCATTCTGTACTTACGGTCTACCACTTTTCTCCAGAGAAGAGGAAGTTATCTTTCATCAGTCATCTGGAGTTAAGATTGGTTATTGTACTAATCTGAGTTCTCTTTTAGCAATGTGTATGTACCTTTACAAAGTTTTGATCATTGTGTTCTTCTGGTTCTGTTTACTTCCTTCTGCATAAGTTATGAAGCACAGTATGATTCCTCAGTTGATGAGCACCCACTTTGTTTACAGTTTTTTGCATTCTTCAGTACATGAGACCTTTACTTTTGTCTTTGACCTCTTTGGGATATGTGCCTGGTATTCATTGCTCTACCTACAAGGTTGACTATTCCCGTCTTTTGTCATCTTTATCAGTTTTAGATTTTTGGTAAACATTGGATTTATTTTTATTTCTTTTATTAGTAGTAATTTATAGCAGTCTTCCACATGGTTGTTCATAGGAAGGCCTTCTTCTGAAAACTGTTCATATCCTTTGACCGTTTATTTAGGGAATGATTGAGTCTTGGTCTTATCTCTTTTTGTCAATTTCTTATGTACCTTGGATGTCAGATTTTTTTTACCAGAGATATTTGATATGAATTTCCACCACCACCACCCCCTCCACAATCAACAGTTCTCTTATTCTAGTTAAATTGATTTTGTTCATATAAAAACTTTTATATACTCAAAATGATCTTTTTTGGCCTTT
The DNA here is from genome assembly GCA_028658325.1 of Potorous gilbertii. Classification (NCBI taxonomy): domain Eukaryota; kingdom Metazoa; phylum Chordata; class Mammalia; order Diprotodontia; family Potoroidae; genus Potorous; species Potorous gilbertii. The sequence continues at coordinate 95,180,860 of CM053770.1, forward strand.
CCTTGGTTATGAATTTTTACCCCAAGCCATGGATCCATTCTTTAGGCTTTTTTAAAAAATGTAATCTTTTATATTAAGACTGCTTTCCAGTTTTTTGATGATGCTTGTCAAATAGCAAGTCCTTATCTCAGTAGTTGGATTTTGTTTTTAATTCTTTACCTTATTAATCTGTTTGTAGTACTTCCACTAAAGTCCTAATTCAGTGTCTTTTCGTCTTTGATGCTGGGGAGACTGATAATGGAACACAAATTCTGGCAGGATCTTCCAGAGTGTAAAAGACTTGGTGGCAAGTATAGACTTAGTGATGGACTGTTTGTCTGTTGTCTGGGAACAAGCCTAACAAAAGAACTGGAAATTGAGGGGATACCCATCAATTGGGGAATGACTGAACAAGCTCTGGTATATGAATGTAATGGAATATTTTTGTTCCATAAAAAATGATAAGTAGGCAGATTTCAGAAAAACCTGGAAAGTCTTATGTGAGCTGATGCAGAGTGAAGTAAGCAGAACCAGGAGATTGTTGTGCACAGTAACAGCAACATTGTGTGATGACCAGGTTTGGCAGTCTTAGCTCTTCTCAGCAGTACAATGATCTTAGACAATTCCAAAAGACTTATGATGGCAAATGATACCCACATCCAGAGAGAAAAACTGATGGAATCTGAATGCAGATCGAAGCATACTATTTTCATTTTTTTTGGTTTTTTTTCTCATGGTTTTTTTCCCCTCTTTTTTTTGTTCCTTCTTTCACAGCATGACTAATGTGGAAATATGTTTTATATGATTGCATGTGTATAACTTGTATCAGATTGTTTGCCATTTTGGGGAGGGAGGAAAGGAGGAAGAAAAATTTTGAACGCAAAATCTTTCAAAAAATAAATGTTAGAAATTTTCTTACATATAATTGGAAAAAATAAAATACTATTAAAAAAAATAAAGAGTTGAATAAGCTATGAAAAAACTCAGCCTAGCTAAGTTTATAAAGACTTATCACAAGATTGATTAAAGGGTAAATTTTTTTTAGCCACACCATAGGAAACTTTCAAAGACTTTGCTGATCTGAATCACTGAAGTACAAACAATGATGAAATCGCAGGTCATTAAAGTATTGATTGAAGTGTGAAATAATGTATTCACAGCGTTTTCCTTAACATAAAAACTCCTTGAAATGGGCAGGCAAACCCCATGAGCTATCTCCCCTCGTTTGTGCAAAGTATGGTTGGGTCACAGTTGAGTGTGACATGCTCAGGTGTTCGAGCTGTCAGGCTTTCCTGTGTGCCAGCCTGCAGCCAGCATTTGACTTTGACAGATGTAAGTATAAAGTGAGCAAATGGCATTACTGCCTTCCATGTCTATTCACATAGGGAGCTGATACTTTCTTGATATAAACTCTTTTGAAGTGTTTGAAAAGATCTGTTACTTCTCTTGGTTCATGACTGGATGCATTGCTTATATGTAATTGTACTTAAGTCTGTAAATGCCACATTTTAATTTGTAACCACTATCCCTGTTGGCCCCACTTTTTGGGGTATTTATATTAAAAATAGTAGAGAATAGATAGTATGTTTTTGCTTATGATTCTAAGGATTATTCTTCTTGGGTGTTAATATGTTTTCTTTTCATGCCAGAGTACATCTTTAGCACTCTGACTGATGATAATCTGACAAAGTCCTCATTTGTCTACCTATTTAGTAGGATCATTGTATTCTAGAATATACTTGGGAGTATGTTATGAGTTTTTTCTTTCAATTATTTGCAATTATTACTTGTGTATATACTTTTAAGTACTCTTGAACATTGGATGCATATTTAAAGATCTACAAGTATATTAAAATATTAATGAGGATTACACATATCCTTGTAATGTTTTTAAATACATTGCTTTTGATTTTGATTTCAGATAATGAAAGATGTGCCGAGCTGAAGAAAGCTTTGTGTACTGCTCATGAAAAGTTCTGTTTTTGGCCAGACAGCCCTTGCCCAGGTACTTGTTCCTGAGATCACCACCAGCCATTTAGTTTGGGTCAGCATCTTCCTCATGTCATCACTTTTGCCTTCTAAAAGACTTATTTATTGAGTTTTGCTTTAAATAGAAAGCATAGATGGAGACTCCTTTGATCCAGGCCTCCTTGGAAGACTTCTGGCATGTCCAGGCAATTCTGCCTGCACCATTCCAGGCCCCCTACATTGGGAGAAAAGAGGGTGTGGGGGTGACCAAAGAATTCTCTTTTGGGGGGAGGAAGTAGAAGTTCATTATCACACATGCACACAGCAAAAGGAAGAAGGGCAAAATGAAGAAAACAGCAGAGGTAACATGCTATAGGTAAAATACATATAGTGTTAATTACTTTATAATAAAGATTTCTTCCTGATGGTTTGACTGTTAAAGAAAATAGTTAATACAACAGAATTTTAGTAAAGCACTTGAAAGTTTTTCTGTTCAGTGCCTTCAGTCTAATCTTCTGGTATTAATTTGGGGACTAAGTAAAGATAACTAATGCGGAAGGAACTCTTCTTTAAAAAGTTAAATGGTCAGTTAAGTGTCTGTTGTTTTTACATTCTCTCAGCTTCCAGATATGGGAAATACTCTATCAAGCCAGTTTCCACAGTGCAGCAAAATTCATTTATGAAATGCAGAGTTGTAGGGAGCTGTAACAGTGCTCTTATCCCTGGAATTGTATTTGTAACTTTCAGTGTCCCTGCTTGCCAAGAAAAAAACAATCCCTGTGGGAACTGTCATTTTCACTCTTTTTGATTATCTCTTCTTTCTGGAATCTTCAGATTCTGCATCCTTGTCTCCAAATGTGTTTTCATTCCTGGCTCTAATTGATAAGGCAGTGTGGATTCTATTCTATTACTTCCTGGCTTTGCTTGCTCTTCTGAGGGGTCAATATTTCTGCCCATTTTGGGACATGAGTGCTTGTTTTAGGAATCAGTTTAAATGCCAGGCTATCTGTAATGGGTAAGAAATAAATTTCAAGCAACACATGATTTCTTTCCAAATTTATGTGTCATCTTACCAGTTTTTTGGGAGGTGGGGGATTTGTTTGGACGACTGATTTCATTTGTGAATGAAACTTCTGGTGAGCAAGTTTCCTTTATCAGTGCAGATAAGACTATTGTCCTGCAACTTAGAGTCTTTTAAAGAGTTGCCTGAGGCATTGAGAGGTTAAATGGCCAGCCCAAAGTTATGCAGTCTGTGTCTAGTAGGGGTGGAACTTGAACCCAGGTCTTCCTGGGGTCTTCCTGATCCCAGGATCCACTATTTATTGGGTAGCTCTGTCTCTTTTGTTTCTCACAGTCAAGTAATATGTTTTTATTAAGTGCCTACTCTATGCTAGGTTCTGAGAATATGAAGAAAAGAAATGGATATTCTCTGCCCTTTAAGGAGTTTACATTTTAAGGAGGATAGGTGAGAGAGACAACATGAGTCTATGTCCAAAACAAAAAGCAAGTACAAGGTAACCCTGGTGGGTTGGAAGCTTTGTAGCTGGAAAGACCAGGAAAAGCCTGATACAGAAGGTGATGCTTGATTTGAGTCTTGAAATGGATGGTAGGGCTTTAAGAATGGGAGGGGAAAAAAATTGCATAAACACCAGGCATGGGAAGCAACTAAGTGTAAAGGGAGGGAGATAGTAAATAATAAGGCCAGTATGGCCAAACTACTACAGAGTTTATGGAGAGGAGGAGATGAAATATGTAATAAGGGTAGAAAGGTAAAATGGGCCCAGGATATGATGAGTGCTGTATAAAAAGGACTTGAACTAAGGGTGTTGTCTGTGTTTAAATGGAGAGAAGGGTAGAAAAGCAAAACAGGGCACCTAATTAGCTATGTGGGATGAGGAGTTGAAGGTGATGTTATGATGGTTAAGTGATGGGAAGAATGGTAGAATAGGGCAGTTAGGATAGGAGTGGATTTTAGTGGGGATGATAATGAGTTATGTTTTGGACATGTTGAGTTTGAGGTGCTTATACGACTAATGCTTGTATCTGAAATGTTGAATAGATGGTTGGTGATAGGGGGTGAATTCAGGAGAGAAAGGAGGTCTGGATATAGAGTTGTGGGAGTTACCCGCTTAGAGATGAGCTCATCTAGGCCAATAAGATCACCAAATGAGACAGTGTAGGAAAAAATGGGTAAAGTGGGCCCGGGGCAGAGCCTTGGGGGAACACAGCCACAGCTAGGGGTTCTGACAAGAGTATGGGTTCAGTGTTGTGACAAGGTCAAAAACCACACAGCAGAGGCTATTTTACCCTGTTTGGTTCCATCTCAAATTGTAGTCTATTTACACTGTTAGTCTAGTTTCCCCACCAGGAACACATCTCTACATAGCAGTTGTTCGGTACACAGATATCTTTCACATATTGGTATTGGCCTGTGGATCATACTAACCCATTTACAGTTTTGTTAGTATTTTCATTTAGGCCCTCTAGATAATTTCCTTCCTTTCCTAACCCCTACCAGTGCAGTTATGTTCCAGATGTCATGTGAAAAAAAGTTCATACGGAGCTCAAGAATGTGCTAGCTTTGAAAATGTGGTGTAAATTTTAGATATCCTGGGAAACCTCATTTAGACACCAACTGTAACAGCTGTTGATGAACTAAGAGATTTTAACAGCTCTTTTAGCCAGGCTTTCTTTACTAAGTTTCCATTCCTTGAAATTGTAACCCATGGAGCCCACAAAATAGCCAGTGGTATTAATGGGTGGAACTCCAAAGCTGTAACAGACACGGTTTGGGCTCACTACCTAGGAAATGCTTTAAAGTGACAGAATTGAAAAGATGCCCAAGAGAACAGAGTCATCTCTAACCAAGGTCTAAGCATGGACAGTGTTGTTGTTTGTGGAAGCGCACAACTAATAAGCAGCTAGGTGGTGCAGTGATGAGAGTTGGGCCTGTGCTCAAATACTTACTATCTGGTGACCCTGGGCACCTGTTGCCCTCACTTCCTCAAGTGGAAAATGAGAATAATAACAGTCCCTACCTCTTAGGTTATTGAGAGGATCCAATGAGATAATGTTTGTAAAGCACTGGACAAAGCACCTTGCCCGTAGTGGGTGCTACGTGAGTGATAGCTCTTACTATTAACCCTTATCCGCTTATCAGACTTGAAAAGTGCAGCCCAACTGAATGAGAAGGGAGGGACCAAAGGGAAATGGTTCCATGGATGGCCTCAGCCATAAAAAACAGCCCCACAGCCCTTGGGGATCAGGAGGAAGCAGAGATACAGTCAGAGCCAAATGGAACACTTGTAATCTTTATTCCCTTAGATCGCTTTGGAATTTTGTTACTGGATGAACCTGTTGCCCTTCTTAATGAGTTCTTAGATCGTTTTCAAAGCCTCTGTCACCTGGACCTCCAGCTGCCTTCTCTGAAACCTGATGACTTGAAAAATATGGTAAATTTTCCATTGTACCCAGTTATTTCAGTCACTCATACCTAATACGTACTGCTTTGAGTTCTCTTTTTAATTTAATGTATTTCAGTGAACGAATATCTATTTTCTCTCCCCTCGCCACCATTTCTCTCCCTCCATTACTGGAAAAGAATATGAAAAAACCCATGTAACAAATATACAAAGTTTAGTCAAATATTCTTCCAGTGATCATGTACGAAAAATGTGTTTTATTCTGAACCTGGGGCCATGGTCTCTTTCAGGAGGTGAATAGTGTGCTTCATCATCAGTCCTCTTGAACTGAAGTTGGTCATTATATGGACCAAAGTTCTTTAAGAGAGACATTTCGTATTGTCATAGGCCAACCCACCTCTTTGTTGTCAGCCAAGACCTTTTTCAGTGGAATATACCTGCAACAGGCTAATCAGACATTTAATTAATTTTTCCCAACTTTGTACAATTGGGAAATATTTTATATTAAATAAAATAATTAAGTCATTTCTTGATTGCAAACTAAAACTACCTGGCACTAGTTAGCTTCTTATTCTCTAGGACTATGATTTAGACCATGCTTTCCTTGTAGGCCTGTGAGGTAGATAGTGCAGAGTATTATTTTCTCCATTTTATAGATGAAGAAACAGATTTAGAGACAAAATGACTTTCTAGTAATTGTCTGAACCAAGTCTTGAATCTCCAAGTCTTATAATTCCAAGTCCCGTGTGTTGTCCACTGTACTACATTGCCTCTCTCGCTTACCTGACTTTAGAATGAGCCATTTCCTACCTGTCTCTCTTAGATGCAAATCTAAAAGAGAAGTAAGAACCTCCTTCTTGAAAGGAAATCTTGAAATATTTTGACCCCTTTTAGTCTATTTTGCCACTGTGTACTTCTGTCCCTTCTGATCAACTCTTGTCATGCTATGTGAAGGTTAATTCCTCATCAGCCTTTCCACCTTGTGCACCAAACCGTTAACCTCTGCAGTTGGTATGGATTAGGAATATCCTTCTGTCCCTACCAGGGAAAGTGTTCTTTATCATTTGTAATAACAATTTAACATATGGCATAGTCTGTTCTTGAGGCAAAAACAGACCTGTTGCCCATTCCAGGACATGACTGGTTATTGATATTTGACAGTGAAGTTTTATAGGTTTCAGAGAGAAGCCTATAATCAGGGATTTGAAAATTACTTAATATTGGAGATAAAAGATATTGTCATTTTTTAATAGTCTCATTTATATTGACATTTTTTAAAATAACTTTCCTCTTTAAATATTTCTCTACCCACAAGCCATTCCTTGTAACAGATTTTAAAAAGAGAGAAAAAAGCTCAGCAAAACCAACTACACATTAACTATATCTGGCTTACATATGCAGCATTCTACATCCATAGTCCCCTCACCTCTGAAAAGAAGGGAATAGTTCATTTTTTCAGCTCTTCTGTGGGGCCAAGTTTGCTCAGTATAATTATGTTGTCATGTTTGTTAATCTGCATTGCCACAAGCACCTTGGAAAACTGTCTCCTTACTGATTGCCTCAACCTCAGTTGTTTTGTTTGTTTATTGCTTTGGTTCCTTTGCAGTGCCTGACTGAGGATAAAATCAGCCTTCTTTTACACCTGATTGAAGATGAACTTGAACACAGAAGTGATGGGGAAAAAGCTCCAGCCAAATTGGGTTCAGACATCCAAGTCCATGTCACTGCCTGTATTCTGGCTCTCTGTGGCTGGTCATGTAGGTTAGTGGGTAAACTTTAACTAGGATTATGAGAGGTAAAACACAAATATATGTTCCTCATTCGGAGAATCAATAATAGGGAAAAAGTGGTTACTTAGGAGAATCAAAGAATATTGGAGTGTGAAGGGACCTGAGAGGCCATTTAATATAGCTGCCTCCCAGTGAATACATATACCTCTCTCAGGTGTCTCCAGTAAGTGGCTGTCCTGCCTCTGCCTGAACATTTTCAGTGGTAGGGGGCTCACCAACCCCATTAGGTGGTCTCTACTCTCTGCTCACAGTATTCCATAATTCTTAGGCCCTTGTTCTAAAATCTGATTCTGTATAACATAAGAGGATAATCTGTGATTATTGAGCAAAGCAATGCAAACTGACCACAAGGTGATTCAGTTACATGGATGTTGAGTCATTAGTACCAACACAGACATAAAAAAGACATATCCCCTGTACTTAAGGAGCCATAGCCCAGTATGGAAGGTGATGTGAACACGACTGTCTGAATGTGAAATGTGATAAATGCAGCACGGAAGAGAGAACAGGGAAGATTTCAGTAAACACAAAGTACTCTATTACCACTTTTAGTAAATTATCTGACTTTTATGCTCTCAGGAAATATTTCGCTGAAACATTTATGAAACAAATTGAGTGAACGTGGTATTTATTTGGGATCATGCAGGTAGCATGAGGGGGAGATATCAGAACAAAGATGGACAAGCAAGTTAGGGTCATGTTGAATATGATTCAGCAAGTTGATCATGTTTCTGTTATATAAAGTAAGGATAATAGGTAAGATTTTAATAGCTCTTTAGGGTTTGCAAAATGCTTTAAAAACATTGACTTATCTGATCCTCATTACAATCCTATGAGGTAGATTATGTCATTATCCCCATTTTATAGGTGAGGAACTGTGTCTGAGAGAACTCAAGGGTTATATAGCTGGTGGCTGTGGCGGGTTTTGAACTTACGTCTTCCTGACTGCGAGTTCAGTACTCTCTTATATTTCAGAGTGTGTATAGTGCCAAGCACCTTGCTAGGGAACATGGACTTCATTCTGTAGTGATTATGTAGTGCTTCTTGTGGACAAACCGAGAGAGAGGGTGCTGCAATTAGTATAAAAACTGAAGCACGAGAGCCTAAGTAGAAGAGCAGAATTCAGGACCTAGGCCAGAGTGAGGACCCCAGAGTCCTGGCTCCTCTCATACTTTCATTTTGCTGCTTCTGTCTGCTGCAGACAACATAGTAGCCAGCTGGCAATGTAACATTCATCAGAGTCCCTTGTCTAATCTTAGTAAGGAACAAAATCAGTTTAATTGATAAAACGATCAAAGAAAATGCCAGCTGGAATGCTCTGGGCTCCCGGGTTGCTGTTTCCATTGCAGCTGCTTAACTGGCACAAACTCCCTTCGAGATGGGGAGGTTGTCAGATCCAGTCTTGACTTATTTAAAACATATTTTCTTTTGACTCCAAGGTTTTAAGGAAAGCCTTTACTTTGAAAGAAAATAGTTCTATGAGGGGCCAAAGAAATAATATAAATTGCAAGACCTCCTTGAAAATAGACTACAGTAATGCTTCCCAAATTTTGTTTCAGAGACCCCTTGTAGTATCTGGCAAAAATCTGAGGCCCTCATTTCTGAATAGTTAACTTCTTTTATGCTCAACATTCAGTGGAGTCCTTAGCCCCACAATAGCATCAACTCTCCTCTGCATTCTCTTGGAAAAGCCTTGGACTCTTCTTTTCCTTCAGAATAGTCCTCTTGTTTTTCCTTTATTCTTTCAAATCTTATATTCATCTATCTGTTTATATGTGTATGTGTATGTATACACATGTATACCTACATATATACACAGATATATGTATAACATGCTTATATACATACTTCCGTACACACATACATATATAAATATATATATACACCTACATACACACACAAGTATATATACAAAATTTTAGGTTCTGGGGATCCTTATGTCAGCTATAGTGATCACTCGAGTATCTTCTGGGTATTACTATTGAAAATATATGATCCTAATATAAAATTTAAGGTCTTAACATTAGGTGTAGTTGGAATTATCCTTTTTGAGATCTCTCTGAGCTGAAGAAAGAGGAACTTAGTTCTCCACCATTCTAGAGATTTTTATTGGTTTTTAGTATAATTTAATAAAAATTTTGGATAGATAACCCTCTCCCCCCTCCCCTCTGGATTAGTGGATTGTAGGTGTTACTCTTTCATACAATTTTCTTTTCTTCCGTTTCCTATATTCAGTTCTTCCCTGGAGCCTGTGCAACTTTCTCTAATCACATGTTCACACTGTATGAGAAAGGTGGGGCTTTGGGGCTTCCAGCAAATTGAGTCTGCCTTGGCTGATCTGGATGCTTCCTTTGGCCTGACAAGCACCCCTACTGCTGTGCCTGATGGGCGACCAGAGCGTTTTCCTTTGGCTTTAGTGTCTCCACGGAGAATGATGACACGTAGCCAGGATGCCACATTTTCGCCAGGCTCTGAGCAAGTATGAACTTTTATTGTTATGTTAACTTCTAGTCTTAAGGGATGAGTTAAAGAATTCAGTCATTTCAATATCAAAGATTTTCAGGGTGGAGGAGAAAGCTTAAAGTCTCCTAAAATGGGTGGGCTTCATTCACTTCAGAATACCATGTGGAATTCTTGTCTATCATTATTAAAAAGAAGCCAAATTTATAATTTTGCTTTGCAAATCTAATGTTTCTTTGAAAAACTCAGTAGCTCTGACACACTGCTGAAAGAAATTCCACACTTGGTCCCATTTCTTTTGGAAAGATGAGCCATTCCCTATATCAGTCTTAATCTTTTTGTGTCATATCACTTTTTTCTGTATCATTCCTTTTCAGAATAATGTTTTTACATGCATAAAATATAAAAGTCAAGGGATTATGAAGGAAACAATATTGAAATACAGTTAATAGAATTTTTTAAAAATACAAGTTCATAGACCGCAAGGTAAGAACCCCTGCTGTAGATTAAGACTGCTTTATCATTTTTGAAGATGGTTTCTTTCTGTCCTCCCTTCAGCTGGAAAAGAGTCCAGGTCTCGTCATCTCCCGAACACGGAGCTGGGATTGCTCCAGTCCTATTGATCGCCTTGAGCCAGAGGCTGCCAGCCCTACCACCAGAAGTCGCCCAGTGACCCGAAGTATGGGACAAGGAGATAGCACTGGCTTGGAGGTGCCATCTAGCCCTCACCGAAGACCCAAGCGGGCACGCCTTTGTTCTTCCAGCAGTTCAGTAGGTCTATTAGAATTATTTGATGGTTGAAGTGTATACATTGCTGGAGGATCTATGCAGCCTTAGAGTTAAACTTGCATCCATTCAGTAGACTTAGGGTCTGAACACAAGTAAGCTGGTAAGTGTACATTTTAGGATGGATTCTGCAGAAGGCTTCAAGAAAGGAACTAATTTGAAAGTTCAGTTGGAAGGGAGGGAGCAAATATTTCAGGTTATGTGTCAAAAAATAAAATAACTTTAGATTGAAAGGAGAGGAGAGAAAAGGACAATTGATAAGTAGAACTGGTTTATATCCAGCATAAAGAAAGAGAGAATGGGAAGATGAGGAAGGAGATATTGGCAAAATGTGAAGGAAGCAAAGGGGGAAACTACATTATGGCAGATAGGTGACTCAGGGTGTGAGTGCCAGCAACTGCCATCTTCTCTTGAAACTTTAATGCCTCTTTTCATTGATGTAACATTCCCAGTCTCTGATACTATTTCTTTTTTTTTTCCTCTCCTTCCCTAGGACACATCTGCCAGAAGCATCTTTGACCCTGTTTCCCAGCACCGAGACTGGTGCCCGTGGGTCAATAGCACACAGATGGAAGTAGCCAGAGAGGACAATGATAACAAGTTAGATCTGTGCACACCAGCAGACCCAGGCTGGAAAGCTGTGCTGCACATCCTCTTGGCTCACAGACAGTCTAACGTGCCATCTGACACAGACTCACCGGTGAGAAACGTGGTTCTTGTCTATGTGTGCATGTGCATATATGGGTGCAGAATGGCAGACACAGTGCCTATAAATAGCCCCAGTGGGCCTCCAGCTTTCTGAAGCCGAGCTATGCCGTGTCTAGTTTCATCACGAGAAGAGAAGAAACTGATTGCTTATCTGTAATTTATGGAGTAGTCATCCATCAGGTTCCAGTTAATTCTCTGTGTTTCCAACTGGAATTGCTAAGGGTTCAGAAAGAAGTACAGAAACAGATGAGCATCCAGCTGCTCAGGCCTCGTGTTGCAGAGCAGCTGCTCCTTCCATTATTTGCTGTCACTTGCAATTGAGATCCTGGTAGATTAGCTTAGTTGTTTAGAGCACTGTGCTGTGATGTCAGGGTCATGAGTTCATTCCTCATATGGGACAGTTAACTTCTCCCTGTTCCATGGTCACAGATTGTACCCTTATCCCCAGGAAACAAGTAGGAATAATTGAGCGCAAATCCATCAGAACCTGGAGGGGAAAAAACTCAAAATGCATACGATCTTTGTGTGTATGTAGAAATTGAGAATTTTAGAATTTATAATAACAGTTAAAAGACCTGGTTTCTCCTGTTTCCAGCTCACTAACTAGTTTTCTACAAAGTAGATGATTCTAAAGCCTGGAGTAAATGGTTTCTGACCTTTTTTACAAAGGTCTCTGTAGAAAGGGCAAAATAATACTTTAACCAGCAGGTAATATTTCCAGTAAGTGTTACAGGAAGACAAAACAATGCCATTAATACCCCAAACCAGAATTTATTGCAAGGTTATATGCATGTGGAGAAGAGGTGATGATATCAAAAGCTCAAGAATTTTAATAGTTCTTAATAAATCCATGAACAGTGTTCCTCTCGATTGAAACTGCATTATTGGAGTTTTCTCCAGAGATTTTTTTTTTTACAAAAATATTGCTATTTGTCTTTTGTCTCTACTTTAGTTGGAGGTCATAAATATTTGTTGCAAATGTTAAGTCATCTTAATGCCAAACCATCCCAGCTTACTCTGTACCTCTGTCTGCTATCTTGGCCCCCAGAAAAATGGCCTACATTTTCAGTGAATGGTTCTGTAGGAAATTTTTATTAAAACTACCCTGTTACTCTATATGAGAGAAAATGGTTTCATGATTGGAATTGGCTTTGCAACAAGTAGTAGTTACAGAAAGATAGATTTAAACTGTATGTATAGAAAATGTCCTGACAATGAGAGCTATACAAGAGAGGAACAGATACTTTGGGGATACTCTCACAAAAGGGCCTCCACAGAGGTTGGGAGGTCGGTCACTTGTCACCAGGATTGTGGGGATTGGATGAATTAAATGGCCTCACTGAGGGCACTTCCTATTCTAAGATTCAGTTTCATTATTGGAAGACTATAGGATGTACAATTGAAAAGGATATAGAAATATTCATTTTACAGAAGAGGAAAATGTAGCCCAGAGAGGTTAGTGACATACCCAAGGTTACACAGGTGGCAAGTGGCAGAACCAGGATTTGGGCAGATCTTCAGACTCTTAATTCCATTGTTTCAGTCTGTGTTCCTCCTTACTAAGCTTAGCCTGGTTTCTACTGTGGTAACTGTTTTTCAGGCAAGCACTTAATGGACTGTTTATTATGGGTAGCCTAAAGTCTTATTTTATAAATTGAATTAGGTTGACCATAAGGATCTGTAGCTTGTTGATACTGCATATTGCTTATATTATATGAAGATCCCACAACATGTAATATAAATGTTTTTCTTAATTTTCTGGATGACCATTTGTTGAGAATGTAGGAGGGGACTCTTTTTTCAGGTAGGGATGGCACCAGATGATTTGAGGTTCTTTCTAAGTCTGAAATTGATTCTCAAGTACAGAAAAGGCTAAATATAAATCACTGACAGTATTCTTTTAGTGGCATTGTCTTGTCTACCTATGACACTGTTTCTGGACATTTCAGAACATTTTGTTGGTGTGATCCAGGAACAATGAGATTCTTCTTGTTAGCTCTGTTGGTCTAAACATGATGCTCATGAAGACACAGCCACAGGGTTGACTCGAATCAATTCATTTTGCTCCCTGGCCACAGATTATAAAGCACTAACCTTGGTTAGCCATTTTGTGTAAGGCATGCCCTTATTCACAAGGAAGACTTGATCACTGTATGTCTGTTCCTACTATTAGAAAAGAACAGCTCCCTAAATATATGCCTAACAATGGCTGAACACCAGTGTCATCTTTGCAGGTGCCTGAAAAGACACATGTAGTGTAGAGGAGAGTGATTTGCTGAGAAGGGAAATCACTTCAGTGTCAGTGATGCTGCAGGAGAATTAAATATGCCCAGGCTTTCTGATTTCCCACCTGGCATTTTGTTTGCTCCCCTTGCTCCCTCCCAACAACTCAAACCAAAGTTGAGCACTCAGCTTGGACACAGCATAACTTTTGTTTGTGAAGGAAATTCATTGACTGTGTCACTCTTTGTTTCTATGGAAAGAACTAATCTCCATTGTTCATCTTTTCATCCCATAGAGTCTCTCTGAGAAATCAAGGAAAGTATTCCGAATATTCCGGCAATGGGAGTCTATGAGTTCATCTTGAAAACATTCCATCCCTTTCATAAAGAGAAGCAGAAAGAGAAATGTGTCCCCTGGACAAGAAAACCTGAACCTTTTTGGGGTCAATGAGGCTGATAGGGTTTTTTTCAAGCTGGTTTAATCATAAGGGAAACCAACTATTGTAAAAGGGAATAAATGTCACCCACATCCATCTGCCTGAACAGACCTCTATCCGAATGGTTGGAGAAGAGTAGGAGATGACAGTCTTAAAGGGGCCCTAGTTTGGTTAAAAAAGGATTACCATCATAGGACTGTCCAGAACATCAAGGATATGCATACTCCCTTAAGTGCCCAGTGTCAGGGACAGGGCCTGTGTTTAAATGGCTCTGAAGTTCCAAAGGTTGTGAAAAAGTGTTGGAAGTAATAAAGAATTTCATTATGGTTTTTCTTACTTCTCAGTGCTTATCTTTTTCCTAGGTTGTGGCTTTTGTGTTAAGGAAGCGTAGACTTGAGAGTTTCTCATCAGCTCCAGTTACAGTAACCATCGTGGTTCAGGTGTAGACTACATAGCCTAAAAACTACTATTTTGTAGTTCCGTGAATAGAAAAGATTTATAATCTATTTTGGCCTTTTGGGAAATAGAGATCAGCGTGTAGACAAGATAACTGATCTTTGAGATGACACAAGGGCTCTTGATATGTTATATTATCTGTGTGATCATGTATAAGACACTTTATCTTTCTAGGACTCAGTTTTATCACCTGTAAAATGAGGGAATCAGACTAGAATGATGTCTAGACCTCATTTCTGCTCTTCAAGCCTATTATCCTAGCTTCAGCCCTAAACCGTTACTTCAGTAAACTCCTTTTTTTGGTTCTATAAAAATTCTTGATTTGGCTTTTCCAAGAGATAATATTGTAAAATTACGTTTTTACTGCTATTTTTTGTTGTTACATCACCTACATTCCCCAGTGTTTTCTTCCCAGACAGCCATCTCTTATAATAAAGAATAAGAAGAAAAAAATTTCAAAACTTAATAAATAACATATTGAAAAAGTCTAACATATGCAGTGTTCCACTCCAAGACTACCCATCTTTGCAAAGCAAGGGTCAAATCTGGTCATTATAATTTCACAGTTTTGCTAATACATTTCTTTTGAAAATTGAATACATTTTGCTTTGACACAACAGACACTAGCCAACAAACACCCAAACAACCCTGAAAAGCTGTCCATTGCTTGTTTACAGAAGCTTTGTCTTTTAATTTTGATAATATGGTACTAACATTGAAACCAAAGTTTTGTTGCCTCTCCATGCTGACTTGACTTACATTTTGTTTATTGGTCTTTTGGCTCTGCTTTCTTCACTCAGTGTCATGCCAAGCCTTCCTGTGTTTCTCCGAATTTTTCATATTTACTGTTCCTTACAATACGGTACTACTTACTCCCTTTACGTTTATACCTTAATTTGTTTAGGCATTCCCCAGTAGTAAAGCATAGATTTTTGTTTTTAGCTTTTTGTTACCATAAACAATGCTGCTTTTAGTATTTTTATATATACACGTTCTTTTTCCCCACTGTCAACTAACCCTGGATTATATTCCTAGCAGTAGATCTCTCCAAGAGTATGAATATTCCATTACCTTCTTACATTGTTTTCTAGAATATGATCACTCCCTTTAGGTTTGTTCCTTGGAGAGTATAAATGCTAGTCTTTCTAAAAGGCCGCCTTTGCTATCCGCTCCCAAGAAACATACTGTAGGAGCTGACATTCTCACGAATTCCTTCTTTTCGACAGTAGCAGCCAGTGTAGCATGTGTGGCAATCCCTCTCCCTGCTGTCTTCCTGTAAATTGATTTTCTATTTCCTTTCCCCCTACATCCCAGGATGGTATCCTCTCAGAGAGTTTTAAAGCAGAAGGTCATGGAATCCCAGCAGAACAAAGATGAGATTAGTAGTATGGACTAGCTGAAAGGATAGTGCCATTGTATAGAGTCAAGGGGCTGAACAAACTGTCATAGTAAAATCTGCTCAAAAAGCAGACCAGACGCTACATGAGCATCCTGCAACCCCACGGGTGACAGTGAGTGATATCTAGAAAGGCTGCATTCATAGCCCCTTGTTCTGCTGGCTTTGCTCTCCATAGATGTGGACTTAGTTGATGCTACTTCCCTGTTAGGTAAGGGCCTCCTTTAGTCAGCATACTTCTGGGGCTGCAGCCACAGAACCAGAACCAACCTGATTAGGTGCCTTAGAGAGACAGTGTGTTTGCTTATTCCCTGACTGGTCCTGCCCCTTTCCATCTCAGCAAGGAAAAACAGCTGCTCCTGAAGCCACAACCAGCAAAAGATATATAAACACTTTCTTCACTTCATTTTTCCTTTCTATTTTTAGATTTCTTCATGCTCTGGGTTTTCCTTGGCTTGAGATTGCTGTTCTCTGGGTCACACAGCTCATGCATGCCTTTAGGAGTGTAGACTGTAATAGAAACTTTTTTGAAGAACGTTTATGCCATTTTTATCCCTTGACCCATTTTCTCCCTGTCTGTAGGTTGAAACTTTCATAACCAACATAAAACACATTCAAAGTAAATAAATAATACAAAGGTAAAAAGATATTTTGGTGGGTAGGGCACTAGCAGTTGAGAGGGATCAGGAAAGGTTTAAGGAAAAGGTGATACTTGAGCTGCACCCTGAAGAAAGAGGATACTCTAAGGGGAGGTAAGGAAGAAGTGTATTCCAAGCCTATGGTCAATAACCAGTACAACGACATAGAGATGTATGTAGTGGGAAGAACAGAGAGAAGGCTAGTTTGACTGGCTCACTGTGCAGGAGAGAAGGTAGGTTGGGGTAGGGTTATATTGGCTTTTAAAAGCTAGACAGTTGGCATTTTATCTTTGAGCTAATAGGGAGCACTGGAGATGATTGAGTAGGAGAGTCCCATAGGTCTGTGCTAAGGAAAATTAATGTGGTAACTGTAGGAATGGGTGGATTATTGAAGGACTAGAGGTGGGAGAACAATCAGGAAGCTACTGCAGTCATATAGCTAAGAGGTGATGAGGGCCTGAACCAAGGTGGTAGCTGCAGAAGTAGAGAAAAGGGGTCAGATGAGAGATTGTGAAGGCAGACTAGCAAGATTTTGGAACTGATTCAGTCTGCCATGTGGGATGAGAAGAGAGAGGGTTTGAGGATGCTATCATGAATCTGGGATAGAATGATGATTATGCCTTTGACAGAAATAGGCAAGTTCAGAGGTGTCGGGATTTAGGGGAAAAGGTAGTAAGTTCAGTTTGGGCTGTGTTGAGTTAGAGATGTGTCTATGACATCCATTTTGAAATACTCGGTAGGCAACTGTCAATGTGAGGCTGAAGCTCAGGAGAGAGCCTGGGAGCTATAGCTCTGAGTCATCTACATAGAGATGACATTTCAATCCTCTACATGTCCCTGCTGGCTGAGATGGCCATTTTTGCTGCTCAGTACATTTTTTTCCCACTTTGGTGGCTATAAGCCAAACGTCAAGAAGGTGGGGATCTGTCCAAGTTGCAGAAGCAAAACACTACACGGAAGAATTTGGCCTTTTATCTGTAGTACCAAATCACACATGAGGTGGTGAAAAGAGCCCAGAACCTGGAAGTCCATAGGCAAGGCATAAAATTGCTTTTATCTTCAATTTCCTCATCTATAAAAGGAAGGGCAGCTAGGTGTTGCAGTGGATAGAGTGCCAGGCTTAGAGTCAAGAAAACCTGAATTCAAATCCAGCCTAGTTGTGTGACCCTGGGCAAGTCATTTAACCCTATTTGCCTCAGTTTCCTCATCTGTAAAATGAATTGAAGAAGGAAATGCCAAAACCTCTCCAGTATCTTTGCCAAGAAAACCCCAAATGGAGTCGCAGTCAGACTGACAAATGACTGAAAAACAACTCTATTACCTAGCTCCCAGGGTTGTTGTGAGATTTGAGATAACATATGTAAAGCACTTTGCCAACTTTTAAGTGTCGTATAAATGTTAGTTGTAGAGATAATAAAGGCCTAAATTAAGGCAATGGCCATGGGAGTTTCAGCATAGAAAGAAGGGAATGGATGCTTTGGAGATGAAATCAGCAGAATTGTCATTCTCTGCTAGGCACTATTCTAAGCACTAGAGATTCTGAGAAAGGCAGAATGGTCCCTGCCCTCAAAGAACTCATATTCTAAAGGGAGAGACAACCTGGAAATAGCTAGGTACACTCAAGATGTGTACAGAATAGGTGGCAGATAAGCTCAGAGGTGAAGGCACTATCATCAGGGGAAACTAGGAAGAGCCTTCTGAAAGGGGCCGCATTTGGGCTGAATCTTGAGGGAAGTCAGGAAAACAAGGAGATGGGGAGGAGGCAAGTTATTCCAGGTATAATGGACAACCTGTGCAGGCCAGGAGATGGGGGATGGAGGCCAGTGTAGCTGGTTTTTAGAGTATGGTAAGGGAAGGAAAGTGGAAGGTAGGAAGGGACTAGATTGTCAAGTCTTTAAATGCCCAACAAGGAGAAGAGGGAAAGGAAATAAACATTCATATAAGCACCTGCTATGTGCCAGGCAACATGCTAAGCCCTACAAACATTATTGATCCTCACAACATTCTTGGGAGAGAAATGCTGTTATTACATCCATTTTTACAGTTAAGTAAACTGAGGCAAACAGGTGACATGAGTGCCCCAGGGTCACATAGCTAGTGTTGGCGTTCAGATTTGAACTCAGTTTTTTCAGTGTTCTATCCACTATGCCACTTCATGCCTCAAACAAGGGAGTTTATATTTATTTGGTCCTGGAGCTAATAGCAGCCACTGGCATTTGTTGAGTAGGATGGCATGTCAGATGTATACTTTAGGAAAACCACTTTGGCAGCTGAATGGATGATGGACTGCAGTGAGGAGAGACTTGAGGCAGGGAGACCAATTAAAAGACTGTTGCAACCAACCATAATTCAAGAGGCCTGATGATGAAATTTATTACTCATCTCCTGATCAAGAGGTAATGGACTAAAGATTAAGAATAGGATCCATTTTAAGATACAACCATGGGGGAAATTGTTTTTTTCTTTTGACTGTGTATTTGTTGCAAAGAATCTTTTTCTTTTCTTTTTTCCTTATTTGGAGGTTCAGATGGGTAAGATAGAGAAGGGGGAAGGGATAAGGTAGGTAGCCTGGAAAAAAAAAAAGGTTATTGAAACATTTTTTAAATGCACAGAAGAGAACAGAAGGCCAGAATCACAAACAAGCAGTACAACTTTAAAAGTTATATGTTGTATTTATTACATGTTTACAAAGAAAAACAAACTAGACATAATAGAGATCTCAGATCTCATGCAGTTTCCCCTTTTTCTATTCTAC
Organism: Potorous gilbertii; assembly: GCA_028658325.1. Lineage (NCBI taxonomy): Eukaryota > Metazoa > Chordata > Mammalia > Diprotodontia > Potoroidae > Potorous > Potorous gilbertii. Next base: position 95,199,877 of record CM053770.1, read on the forward strand.
TATGCATATGGAAATGTCTATTTTGTATGGTATTTGTTAAAATGAGAATAAGAAACAAAACTAATTTTTCAGAAAGCTATTACAGTAGTTCAGGCAAAAGGCGATTAGGAATTGAGCTACAGTGGTGGTTTTGTGATTGGAAAAAAGAGTGTGCATATATGTGTGTACAAATATATGTATACACACACAGAGATATATATGATAAGAAGGTAGAAATAAAATGTTTGGACACAGATTGGCTACATGGAATAAGTGAGAGCAAGGAGTCAAGGATGATACTGAGGTCAAGGAGCCGATCACTTCTGTTTTAGACGTGTTTAATTTGAGATGTTGACGACAATCAAGCAGAGATTGCTGATAGGTAGTCAGGTCTATGGGCCTTGAATTTAGGAGAGACATTAGGAATATATACATATTTATGTGTATGTGTATACATATATGTATAAACACATCTAGTTATGCATATATACTCATATATGTAGGGAGACAATTGTGTTTGTATATATGTAGGAGAGAGGGAGAGATATGTAGAGAGATATATGCATATATGTATATATTATGTATATGTATATGTTAGATTATATAGATTGATCTATCTAATATTTATCCTACATATGCATATTATATATCTATTTCCCTAATATCTCTCATAGGAGAGATACAGAATTATCTCCTCTATCTCACATATATGCATATACTATATGTCCCTAATATGTATGCATATACAGACATATGTATGTGTGTATATGTATGCATATATATGTAGAAGAGACAGAGAGATAATGAGATAAACATAGTATATATGTAGGAGAGACATTAGGGAAATAAACTATAGATGTAGGGAAATAGATAATATTTAGTTAGATACAGATCTCCTCCTTAATGTCTCTCTTACATATCTATATGTGTGTGTGTGTGTGTGTGTGTGTGTGTATACACTATCTCCCTTACATGTATACATAAACACACATGTGTGTATGTATGTGTGTGTGTGTATGAATCGAACACATGGAAGCATATTAAGATCTCCAGTGGACGTTTTGAGATTAAAAAAGAAGACCCAGAACCTTGACCCTTGGGGGATGGACACCCCCACTTGAGGACAAGAGATGGATGTCAGCTGAGGTGAGAATGGCATCACTGAAGCCAATAGAAAGGGGAACATCCAGAAAGAAAGGCTGGTCCATAGTGGTGAAAGCTGAGGAGAAGTCAAGGAGAAGGTTTGGAAGGTCACTGTGGGAAGGCTTGTCATTGTAATGGAGAGAGCACAAGAGGGTTGGAATCAGAGGACCTGGGTTCAAATTCTACTTCTGTCACACAGTTGATCGCTGGGGGACCTTTGGAAAGATTTGCCTTTTTTTGATTTACCAAGGCCTCTTATACCTTAACAGCCCTATGATCCTCTTTCTTCCCTCACAGTGGTGGGGTAGGGGTAGGGGGATACTAGAAAAGAAAATTGTCTTGAGTTGTTTGATGCTGTCACTGTATCAGATGATTTTGATTTTCTTTGTCGTATGAGAAGGTGTGTGTGTGTGTATGTGTGTGTTTGTGTGTGTGTGTAGGGCTCTCTCCTCAGAAATGATTGTGATATTTGTCAATAAAAGGTACTCTAAAAAAAAAGTGAGAAAAATCCTGTAATCTTACATATACGTAAGGATATATGAGGAGGAAAAGTGACATTGGTATTGTGGGTCAATAAGAGAGTTGGAAAGGGGAGGCTAGTTGAATTACAGTGTTAGAGCTGGCAGAGACCTTGGAGATTAACTCATCAGACATCCTCATCTTACAGAGAAGTGGAAACTGTTACCCAGAGAGAGATGAAATGACTTGCTGAAGGCCAAAAGTTCATCCCATCTCTCCTGGCTCCATGTCCAGAGCTCTTGTCCACCCAGATCTTAACCAAAAGGGGAAAGAGTAATCATGGCTTATGAATTTCCACAAATTATTTGATTCTATGGTCTTACTGTGCACTGGTGGTTGGAGTGATGCCTGGCATTTGTCTTCTGAGTTGTATGGAAAGAAGGAGTAGGGGGAGGATTTGAAGGAACAGTACTGACTGGTTGGCTGGGTAGGTGCACCAACACTTCGGACCATGATAATATAGCAAGAACTCTCATTTAGACTCTGCCTCAAAGTGATAAGCAGAAAAAAGAAAGTGATAAGTGAGAGAGGGGAAGGAGGGGAAAACATTGACAAGAGTCTTCAGTGGTACCTGGCATGTGATGGACAGTCAATATATTTTTGACAAATGAAGGCTACGGTTCTGTTATAATGTTTGGTAAGTGGTGAATGATGGACTGACAAAAGTTGCTTGAGCCCTTGATATCCCCATTTTCCATCTTCTAGACATTAAGTGCATGTATGTACATGTGTACGTGTGTGCGTGTGTGCCTGAGCACATATTTCTTTCTGTCTTTCCTCTGTTTCCTCCTTATACAAGAGATGTAGAGGATCTGAGTCATTTTTACTGGTTGGATGAGAAAAATATAGAGAACACTGAGATTAAGTAATGGCAGTTTGAAAGTTGCCAAATAAAATTTGTGCTGTCTCAATAAACGATATGTAATCACTTAATAGCCTATGATCTTTCTGACTTGCTTAGGTAGCAAGAATTAATTCTCCAATTTTTTTGATGGGCAGGGAAGTTTATTTGTCTGGATCACACAATAGTAATATATAACTAGTTATAGGTATATAATCCTAGGCCTAGAACTTGTCATTCTCATACCTCAAACCTCCCCACTCCTACCATTTTAATTGAATTTCACCCCGTAGTAGGACCTGGAATGTGAGCTAAGTCTCCTGGCAGTTAAGTGGAAATGGTCACTCCTACAAATACCAACCTTATACATACTTTGATGCATTGTAGTTTCATGTTCTTGGGTACTCCTGCCACTGATGTAGACTTCAATTGCAGCATGTCTTAACCTACATGATTCTTATCCAAATGTTTCCATAAATCATTCATGGAGTTTCCATCCAAAGTGTTCAAGGTCTTCTATTTTGTTGTTAAATATCTCAATGGTACCAAAAGGGGTGTTCCTTGTATTTCATTCTTGCTATGTGAAATTCCAATATTGACTTTTCTCATTATTTTTCATTTTTGCCAGTTGTTGGGTATGAGATAAAATCTCAGTTTTGATTTCTATCTCTGTTATTAGTAACTTAGAGAAATCTTTCATTGTTAATAGTTTGCAATTCTTTTGAGAACTGTTTGTTTATATATTTAGACCACTTAACACTGTGTAAGACACTAGAGATACAAAAACAAAATGGAAATTGCTCCTCAAGAAGCTTGCATTCTATTGGGAGAGACAGTTTGCATATGTATGTGTGTGTGTGTGTGTGTGTGTGTGTGTGTGTGTGTTGATATGTGTGTATCCACTTACCTCTATAAACTAGCTACAAGGTGATTTTTGATGGGGAAGGTACTAGCAGTTTGCTCAAAAAATTTCTCACTAGACCCCACCATCCCTTCTAACTATTATCCTATGTCTTGCTTCTTTTTCAAATCCGAAATAAAAAGCTGTTTGTTTGCTTCCATTTCCTTTTCTCTTGCCAACTTCTCAGGCTTCTGCGGTCTGGCTTCAACCTCATCTCTCAAGTAAAATGACTCTCTCCAAAGTTACTGGTGATCTCTTAATTGCCAAACATGATAACCTTTTCTTAATCCTTATCCTTCTTGACTTCTTTTTAGCATCCAACCCTGTGGATCACTCGCTCTCCCCAGATATTCTCACCCCTGGGTATTTATAACATCTGATTTTCTCCTACTTTCATGGCCCGTTCCTTCTGTCTTCTTTGCTGGTTCATCATCCATGTCATATTTTCTAACTGCAAGTATAGTACAAGGCTCTGACAAAGGTGGTAGTCTTTCTACACTCTCTCACTTTGGGACCTTTGAGTTACCATGGGTTTAATGATCATATCTATGCAAAAGATTCCCAGATCTCCATATCCTCTTCTAGTCTTTTTCTCAAATTCAGTCCTGGATCACCAACTGCATATTGAACATTTCAAACTAGACGACTTGTCGGCATCTAAAACACTACATGTTCAGAATAAAATTGTTAGCTTTCTGCCCCCTTGACCTCTAGTCTACTTCTGAATTTCCCTATTTGTTTTTTTTTAATGAAAAAGGTATTGATATCTTTTGTTTCTATTTTACCTACATTCTACCATATATTCCTGCCCCTAGTCCTTCTAAACTCAGAGTCATTCCATAAAACAAAGAAAAAAAAAAAAGAAAAACAGGCAAAACTAAAACTGTGGCACTATCTGCAGTCTTCCACGCCCATATTGCCTGACCTCTGCAAACAGTGGGGCATGGAGGTGGTTCTCTGATCTTCCCAATTTCTTTCCAGAACACTGTTACCTTTCCAGTCACTCAGATCTGAACTTAACTATTATCTACTTTTCACCTTCACTCAATTCACATATCTGATTGGTCACCAAATCTGTCATTTTCAGTGAACGAAATGCTGGGTCTGAAGTCAGGAAAACCTAAGTTCAGCTCTAACCTCAGACATTCCCTGTCTGCGTGCCCCCCAGGCATGTTACTTAACTTATGCTTACCTTCATTTTCTTATCTGTAAAATGGGGATGATAACAGCACCTAATCCGAGAAATTACAAAAAATATTTGTAAAAGTGGCTAGTACAGTACCTGGCCCATAGTAGGTACTTAACACATGTTTATTTCCTTTCCTCCTTACTTTATACCTCTACAACATCTCTAATATCCATTCCCTTCTTTGTACTCATATGGTCACCATCTTCATTCAGTCCTTCATCTCTTCCCTGGAGTCTTATAATAGCCACCTAACTGATCTCCTTGCCTCAAGTCTTTCACCACTTCAGTCCACCCTTCACACAGATTTAAGGGATCTTCTGTAACCTAAAGCGTAGATCTGATCATGTCAGTCCCCTGCTGAATAAACTTCAAAGACTCCTTTTAGGATTAAATTTACATTCTTCTCTTTGACTTTTAAAGCACTTTACAACTTTGCACTAATCGATCTTTTAATGAATTTAATTTTTCAGTGAATAAAAACCTATTTTTTTCTCTCCCATCTCCCTTTCTGCCTCAATTAAAAAAAATTAAGAAAAAAGAAAATGCTTGTAAGAAATATGTATAGTCAAGCAAAACAAATTCCTGCATTGTACAAAAAATATATGTCTCATTCTGCATTTTGAGTCCATCACCTTTCTGTCAAGAGGTGAGTACCATGTGTCACTGGGGCTGATTATAGCACTGATCATCCTTCATGTTTGTCTTTACAATGCTGTTGTGGTGGTGCTACTGGTATAAATCATTCACTTCACTCTGAGTTAGTTCATACAAGTCTTCTCAGGTTTCTCGGACATTTCCCTTTTCATTATTTCTTACACCACCATAGTATTCCATTACATTCATATACCATAATTTGTTCAGTCATTCCCCAACTGATGGGCATTCCCTTGGTTTCCAGTTCTTTGCTCACTGGAAAAGAGTTGCTATGATTTCTTTGTACAGATGGGTCCATTTTCCCTTTCTTTGATCTTTTTGAGATATAATGATTTTTCTCTGTGAAAGGGCGGGCACAGTTTAGGGACATTGGGGGTATAGGCCCAAATTACTTTCCAGAATGGTTCGGCCAATTCCCAGTTCCACTCCTCACCCTGTTTTTCTAGCCTCATTGTTTACGTTGTTCCCCTTCCCACATCTTGCAATCCAGCCATATGGACCTTCTTGCTGCTCCTTACACACAATATGCCATCTCTCCTCCCCATGCCTTTATACTGACAATCCCCCATGTTTGGAACACGCTCACTCCATCCTCACTTTCATCTTTCACAACACTACTTCAATGGCTCATCTTTCTTGACTGGTCATTTTCCTAGTAACACAGTACATCTTCATTTTACTTTCCCCTGCTATCTTATCACCAGCCACCATGCCACCCAGACCAGTAATCATGTCCTGAAAGGCTTTTAATCCTTTCCTTCCTAGAATTCCTAGTCTGGAGTCCCACCGTCTCCATTAATGGCTGCCTCAGTTGACTGTTATAAGTAGGCTATGTATCTCCTTGCCATTCACCATGGAATACCCTCTCAATGTGCCCCTTCAGTTCTTCTACTCTAATCAAATCAACTCTGCCATTGTTTCTGGTAAGGATGTGTCAATCTCCTATGGTCCCATTCACCATCCTTGTAACTTTACAAACCAAAATATCTTTTCTGACCATCCTTGCCCTTTATATGGTCTCCCATTTGTATAAAAGCTCTTTGAAAGCAGAAGCTGTTTTTAATTTTATATTTGTTCCTCAGGAGCTTAGCACAGTGTTTGGCGCATAGTAAGCTCTTAATACTTTTTTGTTCATTCATTCATTTATAACTCAGCTCTGACACCATCTTTTACATTAAGCCTTTCTTGATCCCCTAGGTGCTAATGCCTTGACTCCAAAAATGACCTTTTGTACACACACACACACACACTATATATATATAGACACATACAATATAAATAAATATGCACATACATAGATATACATTAGCATTTCAGAAGCCTGAGAATAAGTTGAGTCAAATCATTGTTCCCACTTTGAAAAAGGTAAAATTGTGAATTCAAGAAGGATAGTTCTGGAACTTTAGGGACCAGGTGCCAAATCCTGCGCCACCCAGTCATACCATTAGAGGTCCTCTTTATTCCATATACCTCTAGCCATTGGAGTATTTATTTGCCTGAATGCCCTGTGAGACCTCTGAAGTCTAAACCACTCCCAACAACCTCCCCACCATCAATTGGCTACTCAAAGGCCAGCAAAGTGTCTCCATCAGCTCCAAAATCAGCTACATGCTTTTGTTCTCTAGTGTTAAAGGCCTTGTTCCCGAATAAACTGAAAGTTCCTTGAAGGCAGGCCTGGGCGTCATAAATGTTGGATAACTAAACTAGAAAGTAGCTCCCAAACCTTAAAATTCAAGATATGGGTCTTGATTGCTCATCTATCGGCAAAATATTTTTTGAGCATACACCCCCAACATATTTATATTTATTATATATTATGTATTATATATTATTATATATTTTATATATATTATATAATTTATATATTATATATTATTATATAGATTGTAGATTACATATTATTATGTTTATAGATTATATACATGTAGATTATAGATTTCTAGGTTATATACATATTATAACTAACATTATAGATTACATACATACTACTAGGAATTATGTATGCTATGAAACTCAGACAAAAATATAGATAAAAAAGATGAGTTAAAGTGAAATAATATTAACCCTAGAATCAATAAATAGGGAATCACTGCAATTTATTGATTAGAGAAATGTGACATGGGAGAAAGGAAGGAAATAAATATTTGTATAGTACTAACCATGTGCTAAGTACTATACAAATATCTTATTTTATCCTCACAACTACTCTGGGAAATACGTACTATTCTTATCCACATTTTACAGTTGAGAAAACTGAGGCAGACAGAGATTAAAGTGATTTGCCCAGAGTCACGAAGTTACTGAGGTCACTTTTAAATTCAGGTCTTCCTAACTCCGGGCCTAGCGTTCTATTCACTGCACCAGCTAGCTGCTTTAGTCAGACCTGTGCGTTAAGAATATCATTTTGTGGAGGATGAATTAGCTAGGGGAGACCAATTAGGAGGTTATTCCAATAGTCTAGGGGAGAGGCAATGTGGCCTGCATGAGTGGTGGCTGTGTGATTAGGGGAGGAATGTGAAAAGTCATAATCGAAGTTAAATGGCAAGATAATTAGATAACTGGGGAAAGAGAGAGAAGAGGCAAGGAGAACACCATTGAAGTGATCCAAACAAATTCTGGAGAGGGATGGATTTTTAAGGAAAGACTACAAGATTGACATCCATCTACGCCTGCTAATCCTGGGTGATTCATTGGGAAGGAAGGTGCGACTCTTACTTAGTCTCCACTGTCAGGGAGTACACAGTTCACTAAGAAAATCCTGCCTTAGTCACAGAGTGATATGTGGCTAAGCTGGGGGGGCTGAGGTACAAATGTTGACTGCTGGTTCAATTCAGGGATGCCTGTTAGGTAATAAATTCCCAGAAGGGCCAAGACCAAGAACAGAATGAGAAAGGTGAAAAGCTCACACAGCCATAGACCATCAGAGGGAGGGAGGTAATGGATAGTGGTAATGGGTTGTAATATCTTGGGAAGGGTGGGATGCAGCCTATCTTCCCACTGTTTCATTGGTTACACCTTGGGGTCATGCTGTGACTTAATGGGGCTTCAGAGATGACATTTTGGGAATCATTGTTGAATGTCAGTGACTGATCTAGAAAATAATGGGAATAGATTGCCACCACTGCCAGATACTCCAGGCTGGGTCATCTTGGGGCCAAGCTACAAGACCCCACCTCTGAGGATGAGTATGTAGAAGGCTGAGGCTTGGGTGGAGGCTAGTCTGGTAGAGTGACCCCTTTTCATTTGAGCATACCAAAGCCCTTGACTAATGCTAATTAACTCTGACTCAGAGCAGTTCTAGGAGGGAGAGGTCATTATATTCATTGAGTAGAATGGAGAAACTAAGGCACAGAGTGGAGAAGCAGCTTGGCCCCATTGAGTCAGTGGCATCAGGCCCTAAGATCTAATTGTTGTGTCCAAATCTTTATTAAGATCTTGCCATCATTATCATCATAAGACTATTTTTTTTCTGACTCTGGAGACTGCCCAGTTAAGGAGGCATTTCCCAATTCCAGAAAGGCATTTGAAGGTTGGGATAAGGCAGTTTCTTGAAGGAAAGCAAGGCTAGTAGAAGCCCCCCAGGCTGCAATGTTCTACCCCCAACACACCATGTGCCTATAGATAAATCTCTTCTCTGTGATCCTAAAGTTTTATGGCTTATAGAATGTTTTAGATCTCTTGGGGAAAGGGGGCTTCAGGCTAATAGATAAGCATTTATATAGCACCTACTATATACCAGACATGATACTAAAAGCTTTTTTACAAATATTATCCCATTTGATAAGAAGGAACCTTAGTTTCTTCCTGCAACAAACTTCAGGACAAATTTCTGAACTGACAGAAAGAATCAGTCTCCACTTCCACCCCTAACATGCCCAATCCTTGGAAAGAAACCAACTTTGCTTTTCTCATTTTTTTTTTTCTTTGAATCAGGATCTGGCTGAGCTTGCCTAGCCAGGGTTCTCACTTTGCCATTCCCCAAGGCCAAGAGCCCAAGTCTGTGGTGGTGTGCCTTATTAACCAATACCTAGCATTGCAATGAAGTTGATTCCTCTTTAACCTTGGCTTAGGAGACATCAGGAAACACCTTAGGCAACTGGACACAGACCAAGCTAACCACATTCCTGACAGTCTCCTTGGACCCTGGCCCCAACGAGCAAGGGCAGGGCCCATCCTTTGAGGTATGACAGTATCAGGACAGGAAAGCTAATTATAGTCATTATCCAGCTGAGGCAAGAAAACTGGCTTGTTTGTCCAGCACAGTTCTCCTGAATCACCCTAAACCCTCCAACCAGCTGGAGCTTGAGCTGGACAAGCAGGCTGAGAGTTGACAGCTGGGTATGTGGAATACATTCTGACTTCTGCACCTGGTTAGTCCCTACTCTGCCCAGTTGTTTTCTTGCCTGAAAATGAATCAGCATGGCAGAACCCTGAACTTGATATAGCTGGTCCAATATCAAGACAAGTAGACACAAGTGCCCTGAGGTAAACACTTTGGGGCAAGGAAATAAGGACAGCTGTGTTCTCTGAGTCCGAGGAGCACCAGATTAATAGACTGTTAGAGCTCCAGTCAAGAAGCAGTGATTGGAATAAGGAACAGCACACATCACCACCCATCTTTCCTTTTTCTTCTTCCACCATTTTTTTTTTCATTCTTTATCGGATTTCTTTACCACATTTCTGAAGTCTTTGGGAAGTCTAGATTCCAATCCCACTGACTTACAACTGTTTTTCTTTTTGCAAAATGGAAAGAAAATCCTTGCTCTTTCTCTGGTACATTGGGGTAAGAGGGAAACAAGTATAGACAAAGGCTAAAGAGCCACAAGAAAAGATGAAAAGAGTTGAAATGAATTGGGTGGGGAGGAACTATGGAGATATTGAGGGTCTCCAAAAAGAAACTAAGAGAAAATACTTGGAGATGAAGTGGGTGTTCATGGGAAATGACTGGAAAAAAATCAACAGCACACTATGATGCCTGAATGTGATAGAATATTGTTGTGTAGTAAGAATGATGACTATGAGGAAATTCATAGTCATAGAGAAACAACTGTGAAAGAGAAGCATGGGAAGATTTGTATGAACTGATGAAGCTTGAAATAACCAGGACCAAAAGAACAACATACATGATGACCACTATAATGATAACAAGAAGGAAACAATATTCTGAATAAATGAAAAATTAGGGGTGATCCTGGAGAAGAAATGATGCAGCATGCCTTCCTCCCCCATGACAGGAAGGTGGGGGCTCCTTAGGGAAGAATATTACCTACTTTGTCAGGTGTGGTCATTGTTTTTCTTTGTTACAAGGGAGGATTCAATCTGGAATATGGGAAGGGCTTGTTTTCTCCCAGAGATGAATATGACATAACAACAGAAGATTTCAAATTTTTTTTTAAAGAGACATTAGAGTTTAAGATAGCCTGCCAACCAGATCCCTAACTAGGAAATTTTTGGGGGAGAGGCAATCCATGTCAAGTGATTTTCTGTGAGTTACTCAGTAAGTGTCTGAAGCCAGATTTGAACTCAGGTCCTCCTGACTTCAGGGCAGAGTTCTATCCACTGTACCAACTGGTTTCCCCATAACTAGAAATTTTTGAGCATAGGGCAAGCACTAGAAACCTTGACTGGGGTGAGCTCTGTGAAAAATGTCTTCAGTTATACAGGGACAGAAGGTAAGAGAGGAGGAGTTTTGAATAACACCAACACCAGAACCCTACGTGGTAAGATGGAGAAGCTGCCACAGAGTGAGAGGGGAAGGGTAAAAGGAAGAAAAGCTCCCCCTGCTACTGAAGAACTACAGGAGTTCCAACTGAGAATTACTACTGATGAAATTTGCTTTTTAGAGCTGGTTTTCACAGGAATCTGGAAACTTGTCTAAGATACAACTATTATAGAGAAAAAGAAACATAAATGGCAAGGCCCAGAGCCAGGACATTAAATATGATGATACAGGGAGGGGTAAAAGGTTAAAAAAAAATTAAGAGATAAGAAACTTCCTGTCTAGGATCCCAAGGGGTCAAGTGTATGGCTTCTTCCTGAAAGGAAGCAGAAAGAAGGAAAGAAAAAAAAGCATGATGTCAACTGTTGGTCAAGAAGTTTAATTGCCAGTGGGCGTAGGAGGGACACAAAGGGAATTACATTTGACTGCAACTGCGGCTGTACCGTCCCAGTCTCCCTGTGGCAGGGCAAGGATACAAGTCAACTTCCCCAGATAATTAGAGGTGGTGGCCGTGGCAACCTCCAACACACCATAAGTGCCCCAATAAAAGCGTTGGCACACCTGCTGCCACCCACTGCTCCACAGGCACTCTCTCAGTTTGGCAGCAATATGGTGTGGAGGATGGAACAACCCTGAAGGTGTGGCAGAAGAAATGGGTGAGGAGGAAAGCTTTGTGGTAGCAGTGATCATTAGCACATTAACTTAGCCTCATGGATGTGTAGCTTTCCAATTAGTCTGTCATCTTAGCAGGGAAGAACCATTGGCTTCATGGACCTTGACTGAGACCAACCACAATTAATACATCATACCTTTTTACACAATCTTAACCCCACCCCATGACGTCAGATGTTTATATATCAATGCAGGGAGTATGTATGATAAATGAAGTGATTTCAAAATGTTCATTCAAAGAGATAAATACAGTCTTACAGGTAGTAGAGATAATTAGTGGGATGGGAGTCAAGATTGAATACAAAGAAAGGACATCCCCCCCCTAAAAAAATAATAGAAGCACTATGATTTCACAGAAAGAGCATTTACCCCAAAGAGGTCAAAGAAAGAGGAATAAGATCCATATTTACAAATATGTTTATAGCAGCTCTTTTTGTGATAGCAAAGAACTAGAAATAAAGGAGATGCCCATCTACTGGAAAATGGCATATGGATATAATGGAATATTGTACCCCAAGAAATTACTTGGGAGATGGTTTTAGAGAAACCTGGGAAGACTTGTATGAGCTGTTACAGAATGAAATGAGCCACACTTCATTGTTGATATATTTAATAAATATCAAAAAACATAAACATTCTCTTATCTGAAGATCAAAATTTTTTTTAAAAGATCATATGTAACACTGAATTTCTGTTACAAATGACTTATTTTTCTAGGTATATATTAAAATTAGGTTGATAATTCAATTGTCCTGAATCCAAAGTACAGAAAGAGACATGCATTTTTAAACATGGCAAATGTATGGATTGATTTTGTTTGAGTATACTTATTTGTTAGAAGAATTGTGTTTTTCTTTCTATGTGGTAAAGGAAAGATTTAGATGGGGAAAGAGAATCCAGAGATAATATTGTGAAGGAGGAGGAAAGGAAGGACAAAGGAGGGAGGGGGAACAAGAGCAGGAGGAGAAAGAAAGAAGAGTTCTTGAAGAATTTTTTTTAAATGCAGAGAAAACAATATGGAGTAAGTTTAGAGAGAAAGGTAGAAAAGCAAGATGGCACTGAAAATAACATTGAATTTATTATGTACTTTTAAAGAAAAACCAAGCAGTGTATAATAGGGATTTTTGGTTTCACATAGGTTTCGTTTTTTCTCTTTTGTATATGACAATGTTCTTAACTGATTTGGTGTTCTTAATGGAATTAAAGAAATAAAAAATTTAGGAAGAAGAAGGAAAACTGAACAAGTCAAGTTAAGAGACCTAGGCTGTAGTTTTGGTTCTGTCATCGAAGAGCTGTATGATATTGGTCAAATATTTCCTCATTTGCAAAATTAGGGGATTGGAGTAGATATTCTTTTTTCTAATAAGGCTTTTTTAAAATGCTTTTTGGGTAGCGGAGCTAAGTTGGTGGAGTAGAAAGATGCACATACTCTAGCTCTTCCCCCACAGCCCATAAAATACCTGTCAAAGTGACTCTCAACAAATTCTAGAGCAGCAGAAGACACAGAACAACAGGGTGAAAGAGATTTCCAGTCAAAGGTAACCTGGAGGGCCGATAGGAAAGGTCTATCACACAGACCTGGAGCAAATTCCAACCTTGGTCACACGATACCAGGAGGAACAGGACCAGAACAGGTCTCCAGGGCAGAATTCCCAGCAGTAGCAGAGGGTCTCAGATCTCTCAACCCACAAGCACCAAAGAAAGCTTCAAAGGTCAGTGAGAGGGCTTTCCCAACTGGGCAAGAGGGGAGTAGGGTCCCCCCCTAGTACGGCCCCATGCAGTGGTGGCTGTAGCAGTGTCAGCAGCTGCAGTGTCCATCTGTAAAGCACTTTGCTTAAAGCCCCTGGAGGAATGAGCAGCTGATCTGAACCTCAGCCCTGAGTGGGGGCCCCACCCCCACCTAAAATCCCTGGAGAAATTGAGCAACTGACCTGTATCTCAGCCCTGAGCATGATCCTGGGGTGAGGAGGAGCACTAGGACCCTCTTTTTGACAAAGAATTCAGAAGTCAAGTAACTGACTGACAAAATGCCCAAAAAAGGAAAAAGAAAATAAGACCATAGAAGGTTACTTTCTTGGTGAACAGGTACTTCCTTCCATCTTTTCAGATGAGGAAGAACAATGCATACTGTCAGAAGAAGTCAAGACTTTTGCATCCAGTACCACCAAAATAAATATGCAATGGTCTCAGGCCATGGAAGAGCTTGAAAAGTGAGTCAACAGCTTGGTAAAGGAGACCCAAAAAAATGCTGAAGAAAATAACACCTTTAAAAATAGGCTAACTCAATTGGAAAAAGAGGTCCAAAAAGC
>CM053770.1:95214302-95311651 GCA_028658325.1 Potorous gilbertii
TCAAGCATTCTTGATGAAAAGACCAGAACTGAAGAGAAAATTTGGCTTTCAAACACAAGAATCAAGAGAAGCATGAAAAGGTAAACAGGAAAGAGACATCATAAAAGATTTTCTAAAACTGAACTGTTTACATTGCTACATGGAAAGATAATATTTGTAACTCTTGAGACTTTTCTCAATATTTGGGTAGGTGGAGGGATTACATACACACACACACACACACACACACACACACACACACACATAGACAGAAAGCACAGGTTGAGTTGAATCTTCTGATGATATCTATAAAAAATAAAATTAAGAGGTGAGAGAGGAATATATTGGGAGGAGAAAGGGAGAAATGGAATGGGGCAAATTATCACTCATAAAAGAGATAAGAAAAATCTTTTTTCAATGGAGGAAAAAAGGGAGGAGGTGAGAGGGGAAAAGTGAAGCTTACTTTCTTCACATATGGCTTAAGGAGGGAATAACATACTCAATTTGGTATGAAAATCTATTTTATACTACGGGAAAGTAGGGGAGACCAGGACAAGTGGGGTGAGGGGATGATAGAAGGTTGGGCAAATGGGAGAAAGGAGTAATTAAAAGTAAAAATTTTGGGGAAAGGACAAATGAGAGAATAGAATAAATGGGGGACAGGGTAGGATGGAGGGCAATACAGTTAGTCTTACATAACATGACTATTATGAAAGTCTTTTGCAAAATGACACATATATAGCAGGCACTGAATTGCTTGCCTTCTCAATGGGGATGGGCGGGGAGGGAGGAAGGGAGAGAATTTGGAATTCAAAGCATTAGAAATGAATGTTGAGAATTGTTATTGCATATTACTGGGAAATAAGAAATACAGGTAATGAAGTATAGAAATCTATCTTGCCCTATAAGAAAAGAGAGAACATGGGGATAAGGGAAGAGTGGGGTGTGATAGAAGGAAGGGCACATTGAGGGAAGGGGTAATCAGAATGCAAGGTGTTATGGGGTGAGGGGAGGGGAGAGATGGGGAGAAAAATTGGAACTCAAAATTTTGCGGCAATGAATGTTGAAATTTAAAAATAAATAAAACTAAACATAAAAAAATAAAACTGAAAAAAATAAAATGCTTTTTTGTTTTTATATAAGTCATTTCGAGACACATGCTTCCATCCCACACCCCATGCCCCATTGAGCCTTCCTTTGTAACAAAGAAAAATAGTTGAGCAAAACCAACTGACTTGGTGACCTTGACTGGTTGTTTGTGCAACATCCCATACTGGTAGTACCCCACCTTTTTACAGAAAGGAAAGAGGTACTTACTTTCTCATCTTTTCTTGGGGATGGGGAAGGAGAAGATTGGTCATAATAATTACCCAATGTCAACAGATTGGCAAAGATAGCAGAATAGTATAATGAAAACTGTTATAGAGATTGTGAGAAGTCAAATAAGATAATGTATGAATTGATGGAGTTGCAAAGAATCCATGCATTCTAGAAGGAAATTTGGAATCAAATCTAACAAAGTCATCAAGCTGTGCATACTTTTAATCCAGTGATAGCACTCAAAGGCATATATCCTGAAGAGATTAAAGAAAGGACACAAAAAATATGCACAAAAATATTTAAAGCAGCACTTTTTGTGGTAGCAAAGAACTCAAAAACAAAGTAGAATCAAATTATGATCAAATTATAGTTGAATGGAAGGGGGACATCATTGTGCTACATAAAAATAAGAAATGATGAAATGGATAGTTTCAAAGAAACTCGAAATGAACTGATGCAGAGTGATCAGAACCAGGACAATAATGTATATAACAACAACATTGTAAAGGAAAGGAATTCTAAAAGACTTAAGAACTACAATCAATACAATGACCAATCACCACTCATGAAGAATGATTATTAAATGCACTTTTCACTTCTTAACAGAGTATTAAAGGACTAGAGGTGCCAAATCAGAAATTAATTGTCAGACATTATAATAAGTGGATTTCTTTTGTTGGACTCTACCTATTTGTTAAAGGAGAAGGCATTTTTTTGGCAGGAGAATTATTAAAGATAGTGATTATCCAAAAAGATAGGAAAACAAAGAATATTAGTTGAAAAATGAACATTTAAAACATTTTTAAAAAATGAACATTTAAAAAAAACACATGGAAAGAGGAGAACACAGACAAGTAGGACAATATTGAAATTATCAACCTAATTTTAACATACACCTAAAAAAACAAGTCATATGTAACAGAAATTCAGTGTTATATATGATCTTTTTAAAATATTTTTTATCTTTATTCAGATAAGAGAATATTTATGTTGATATTTATCAAATTCATAATGATAATTTTAAAATAAAATATTTTTTTAAATTACTCATCATTTGGTTTCTTTTTAGTTAAACTAGATTATCTTGAAGGTATCTTCCAACCCTAAAATCTTGTGAGACTGAGATCTGGTAGAAAAGGTAATAGAATAACTTCGTATATGAATATATACATCTATATGTTACTCTCCAAACTTGAGAGCAGAAAGCATACATTCATTCATTCAGCATCATAAATTAACATACCTACAGAACACTGCCCTTGGTTTTGGAGGGATGCAAAGTTTAGGATAAAACATAGTCCTGTCCCCCTGAAGCTTTGTAATAGAGGAACATGATGCATTTGCAAATAATTTTTTATACAATATTACATGATAAATACATTAGAAATGTTGTTGTTATTGAATCATTTTTAAGTCCTATCAGACTTTTCATTATGCTATTTGGGGTTTTCTTGGCAGAAATACTGGAGGGATTTGCCATTTCCTTCTCCAGCTCATTTTAAGATGAGAAAACTGAGGCAAACAGGGTTAAGTGATTTGTCCAGGGTCACACAGCTAATAAATGTCTGAGGTCACATTTCAACTCAGGTCTTCCTGACTCCAGGTCCAGTGCTCTATTCACTGTACCATCCAGCTACTCATTTAGCAGTGTAAGCAAACATTAAAAATATGAATAACTAAGGTTGGTTACTCTCATGTAAATTCTCACCCATATGTAAGTAAATAAAAATTATGATAGTTGTCCCTCAATGTACTGATACATATAACAATAGTAGGAGGTAACTATCAAGGGGAATAGAGTATGGAGTCCATTTCACTGGAACATCTGTAAAGATCCGAAAGGATCTATATAAGAGGTGGAGCCAAGAATAGACAGCAGCTCTCCTGAGCTCTCCCTAAAACCCCTCTGAACACCTTTAAATAATGCCATAAAACAATTCCTGGAGCAGCAAAGCCCACAACTTTTGAAGAGGAATAGGGTGAAAGGAGACAATAGAATAAATGGAGGCAGGGAGAGATAGGATGGAGGGAAATACATTTAGCAATTGTTAACTGTGAAAAAAATTTGAAGCAAATTCTCTGATAAAGGTTTCCTTTCTCAAATATATAGAAAATTGAGTCAAATTTATAAAACTAGGAGGCATTCCTTAATTGATGAATGATCAAGAGATAGGAATAGTTTTCAGATGAAGTAATCAAAGCTATCTACAACCATATGAGAAAGTACTTTAAATCACTATTGATTAGAGGAATACAAATTTTAACAATTCTGAGGTCGTCCCTCATACCTATTAGATTGACTAATAGGACAAAAATGGAGAATGACAAAAGTTGGAGGGAATGTGGGAAAAATGAGACATTAATGCACTGTTGGTGGAGTTGTGAGCTGATTAAACCATTCTTTGGAGAAATTTGGAGCTATGCCCAAAGAGCTATAGAATCATGCATAACCTTTAACCTAGCAGTGCCACTTCTAAGTCTATATCCAAAAAACTAAAGGGAAAAGGACTTATATGTATGGAAATATATACAGCAGCTTTTTTTCTGCTAGTAGGGAGTTGGAAATTGGGGGAGATGCCCATCAATTGGGGAATGGCTGAACAAATTTTGCTATGTGATTGTGATGGAATACTATTGCGCTATAAAAAATGATGAGCAGGATGCTCTCAGAAAACCCTGGAAAGACTTACAAAAGGATCCACATAGTATTCATAGTAATTACCCCTACCATCTCCTTTCCAGGTCTTTGGCTCATAAATTGATTATACTCTGTCTAGGGGCTTTTGATTCACTTAGGTGATTAGTCTATTTCTGTTGAAAATCTCTCTTGCATAATAACAGTTTGATCTGTATGAAAAAGGTAGTTTTTTGCAAACAGTGCCCATGGCAGATCACATGTTTAGAATGACACAATTGACTGAAAGATGTGACAAGATCCCACTACCTTTATTTTCTATTGACTATAAAAAACACACACTTGATTTGGCATATTAAAATGCCACTTTAAAGGATCTTTTTTCACAAAGTGTCCCTTATGCATACAGGTAGCTAGGTGGCTCAGTGGCTAGCATGCTGGGCCTGGAGTCAAGAAGAGTTATCTTTCTGAGTTCAAATCCAGCCTCAGACACTAGCTGTGTGACCCTGGGCAAGTCATTTAACCCTGTTTGCCTCAGTTTCCTCATCTGTAAAATGAGCTAGAGAAGGAAATGGCAAACTCCAGTATCTCTGCCAAGAAAACCAATATCCAGTATCTCTGCCAAGAAAACCCCAAATGGAGTCACTACTGAAAAACAACTCATACAATGTTCCTTAAAAGAGACGAGTCTCCTAAATGAGATCTATAATAATTTTTTTGCTCTTTATTATTTTTTAAAAACAAGCTTATAAAATTAATTTTTAAAAGATTAGAACAACAAAAAGTTGTTCCTTTTTAAATAAAATTATTTTTCAAAGATTCATCTTCTCTTCCACATTATGCCTCCCCCAGGTGAGAAAGCAAGAAAAAATAAAACCCACATTACAAACATGTATAGTCAAGCAAAACACACTTCTCCATTGGCCATTAGCCTCCTCCAAAAAAAGTCTCAATCTGCACTCTGAATAATACATCACCACTCTCTCTATCAGATGGGTAGCATGGCTCATGGTAAGTCTTTCGGAATTACAATTAGTCATTTTGTTGAACAGGGTTCCTAAGTCTTTCAGAATTGTTTGTCTTTATAATATTGTTATTAGTGTATAAATTATTCCTCTGATTGTTCCTATTTTTGATCTTATCATCCTCTATCTGATCATAGACACCATCCTTCTATCTCTCCCTCTGTTCCCACCTCTTCCAATCTATTATCTGTTCTCACTACAATCTTCAGGTGGTTCAGAACCTCCTTTCTTTCCCAGACCATCACTCCTCTTGTGATCTTTAGCCCCTAATCACTAAATGGGTCTGCATCTCAGACAAACTGAGACCTGGGAAAGCCTTTAGCTTAAAACAGCCAAGGTCTTCCACAGCATCTGGAGTCATCATCAGTCATCCTGACCCATGTCTTTCCACTGGATTCTGATGATTCTGGAGGTGAGAGTGAGGCTGATGACTTTGTACAGCCCTGCCTCACTTAAATCCAGTTCACTTCCAAGTCAAGCTATCACCCTTCTGGTGTCATTGGTCCTCTTCAAGAACATAGGACCAACAACCATACTGTTGTGGCTTATTTTTATTTTCTTCCCTTCAAAGTCTCAACTCCTTAGTTAAGCACAGAAGTTCTCTTTTCTTCCCAATCTCACACTTCCAAGCCTTTCAGCATCACTTCCCATTCTCTTGTCTTTTGCTCAGTTCTTTTGGTGAGGTGACCCTTCTCCAAGTCAATGTATGCTTTATTTATACCCTAAATGCCATCCTGATGGGATCTATTTGTGCCTTCAATCCCATCCCCTGTCATCTTCCCTAAGACTGAGTCTCTTTTGAGTTTTCAGTCTCTCTATCCATCTTCTTTGCCTTTAGACATGCCTGGCTCTCCTCCATCTTAAAAAACAAAAAACACAACCCTTTACTTAACCCTATCATCTTCCCCAGCTATGAGTCTATAACTCTTTTCACTTTTACAGCCAATTTCCTTGAAAAAACTTGAAAAGCTTGAAAAAAATCTTCCTATTTCTCCTTTCTCACCTCCCACTCACTTCTACCAGAGGTGAGCTGAAGCCAACTCGGACCAGAAAGTCAGTAGTTACGGTTGTCAGTGTTAGCATTTACACCTCAGCAATAAGCAAATACAAGTGAGGGCTTTATTTATTGTTCTGTTTGGTTTTGTCTAGACTTAAGAAAGTTGTGGAGAAAGTGTTAATAAATCAGATTAAACTTAAAAGCACATCCTGCATACATTTTTCCCCCTAAGAGTGGGTTATTAATCATTTACCTGAACATCAGTCTCTAAATCCCTTGCAATTTGACTTCCCTCCTTACCATGGGACTGAAATAGCTATCTCCAAGGGCAGCAATCCTCCTTTCCTACCTCTTTCTCTCTTTGTCTCTGTTTCTTCCTCTCCCTCTCTGTCTACTTCTCCCCTTTACCTTCCCCTCCCCTTCAACACCTCTCTCTCTCTCTCTCTCTCTCTCTGTCTCTCTCTCTCTCTCCCTCACCCCACCTTCCCCTCCCCCTCCAATCCAGTTTTCTCTTGGAAACATATGGCACAATTGTTCACTTTATCTTAAAATATTCTCTCCTTTCTGAAGTTTTGTGACACTGCTCTATCATGGTTCTCTTCTACACTGTCCAACTGATTCTTCTTAGTCCCCTTTGCCAAGTTCATCTATACCCTGCCCTCTACGTTTTAATGAACCACAGCCCTCCTTTTCTTTTTTACTGATCTTATCAGCTCCCAAGGCATCACCCTCATGATGTCTGTCCTTCTTAAAAAACAAAGGGCAAGCAACAACATGTATTCAGACATCATGTCGATGCAGATGACTACAAAATCTACATATCCAGCCCTAATTACTCTCTTTTGCTCCAGCCCCTTGTCTCCAAATTCTTGCTGATGAACCTCTCTATCTGGATCTCCCCTAGACATCTCAAATTCAATGTCTAAAATGAGATTCATTTTCTTTTTACTTCACCACCTCAATTTCTCTACTTATTTTGGAAACACTACCATTCTTTTAACCATCTAGGTTTCAAACCCAGCATGCCACCCCTATCCAATTTGTAGCCAGTTCTTGACTATTCCACCTTCTTAACCAGGTCAGAACTTCACCACTTTTTGCCTGGGTAATTGTAATAGCTTCTTGATTGGTTCATGCAGTCTTGCACCTCTCCAATTCATCCTACCACATAGCTACCAAATTGATATTCCTGAAGCATTAGCGTGAACTAGGGCACAAATTGGTCAAGATGTTTCATTGATGAATAATTAATTAGGTTGAGGTTTGCAGTGTATGTCACTTGCATTTGCATCTGGAGAGTGTTTTCTTTTCAGAACACATTATTTCATTCTCTTCTGTGTTTTCTGGTGGGTGCAGAATAGTCTTGCGTTCTTTGTACTTTTTTTTTCATTTGAAGAACTTTCTTTTCTGATTACTTGCAAATTTGTTGTTTGTTATTGAAATTGTTGAATTTAACCAGTGAATCTTGGAGTTTCAGCATAGGTTGTTGTTGTTTTCTGGAAGCGATTTATGGATTCTTTTGATTGACATTTTGTTTTCTATGTTCAGAGGGCATAGGCAACTTTCTTGTATTTGTTTCATTGTGACATTCAGGTTCTTCAAGCTGTTATATTCTTCTGGGATACCTATAATCGTTAAATGGTTTCAGTGTATCCTGTCTTCAAAATGAATATGTTTTGCTTGTATTGAAATGATGAGATTTTTTTTTGTTTAAACATTATTGCTTTTTGCCTTTCTTCTTCTAGATTGTCATTCACTTTGTAGATATTTATATTCTGAATCAGCTGTTCTTTCTTTGTTCCTTGGAGAAATTTACCATTGTGGATTCAGGTTTTTTCTGTAATAATTTTTCTGCAAATTTTTTCTGCTATACAAGTCATAAATTCTGCTTTCACAATCCTTTATTTCTCCCTTGAAACATTTGGATGACCATGGCCTTCACTGCCTGGAAGGTCAGGTAGATTAGATTTCACCATTCACCAAGAGTTCTTCAGTAACTTTAAGATTAGCTTTTATACAGAAATTTGACAGAACATATAATTACAAATGTACAAACTCACTCCTCCAACATATGGGAGGTATAATTCCCTTTTCCCCTTGTACCACCTCAGTCTCTGGGTACCACCTCTGAGGAAGGGTTAAGATTAAATTCATAGCTTAGTTTGGTTCCTATAGAGCACAATTCCAGTTTCAAGTCCCAAAATGGCTTTGGGTTCGAGGCCCAGACACCCTGATTGTCTGGACTTCCTCATTGAACTATCTGACTGCATCATCCAGCCTGTAATTCTTGTACCAAGGTCATCACCATTATTCAAATTCCTATAGCACTTGAATCTGAGGATAAACAGAAACAAGCACTCCCAGGCCCATTTCTCAGACCTGGGGTATAAGAGAGGGAGCAGGGGGAGGATATTCCTTTCTCACTGATTCAGTTCATGGCATCTTTGCTGTAGATAAACTGGAATTTTACCTTCTAGGTGAAACTGATAATAAATAAGGGTAACAGAAAGGATTGAAGGGATCGGTGAACTCAGACTGGGGAAAAAAATATTGCATTAATTTTTCTGTGAATATTTTGTATTTGTGTACAAATAGGGATTCTCAAGTGGGTTCCATGACTTCAAGACTTCATGAACTTGAAAGAGAAAAAAATTCATCTTTATTTTTAACTAACTTCCAACTGAAATTTAGCTTTCCTTTCAGGCAGAGTTGGGAGGGATAGCTAACAAACTGAAAAGCAGAATCCCAGAATATTCAAATGAACTAGAGCATTGTGCTAAATAAAATACAATGAAATTGAATAGTGATAAATGTGAAAAATAATAGTGACAAATATCTTATACCTGAATTGTTTTTTTAAAAAAAATTGACTTTATGAGTACAAGTTAGAGGAGGCATGGTTAGACAGTATCTTTTGTTCAAATAGTCTAGAGGATTTAGTGGACAAGCTAAATTGAACTACAAGTGTTCAGCCACAGATGACAGACAAAAGTCTAATGAGAGCTTGGGTCACACTAAGAGAGACATAGGTTCCAGAAATAAGGAGGTGAGAGTCTAGAAGGCCCCTGCCTTAATCAGATCACATCTGGAAATACTAGTCCTTGATGCCACACTTTAGGAATGCCGTTGATAACTTTGAGAGTGTCCAAGAGAAGATACATTTAACCAGAATGATGAAATTCTACTTCGAGACAATGCTGTATAGAAAGGCATCTGTTTCAGAAACTGGGGATATTTAGCCTAGAAAAGAGAAGATTTGGGGGATTTGGGAGAGGTATGTTCAGATAACTAAAGGTTTATTAAGAGGGATTAGATTTCTTCTGTTTGGCTCTACAGGGTAAAACAATTAACAATAGGTGGAAGTTATGAAAAGGCAAATTTAAGCCTTAGAAAAACTTTCTAATCATTAGACCCAACTAAATGTGGAATGAACTGCCTCTGCAAGTATTGGGCTCCTCCTTACTGAAGGTCTTCAAGCAGAGGTGGGATGATCACTTGTTGGGCAGGTTAGGATGGGGATTCTTTTTCGGGCATGGGTTGGCCTAGATGACTTTTGAGGTCATTTCTTTCCTTTTTTTTCTTTTTCTTATTTTAAACTTAACCAATACCAAATAAGATCAGCAAATCCATATAGAGAATAGAACAGAAAGAGAAAGTTGTATGTGAAACTGGGAATCTATATGGTGAATAGCTTGCTTTTCTTTTTAAGTATATAATAAATTTATTGTGTTATTTTCAAAGCTGTCCTATTCAAAGCTAGTCTGTTCCCTGTATTTTTTTAAATGCTTTAATGATCTTCTTTTCTTACTTTTCTTTTCCCTTCTTATTTTGGTACCCCTCTCCCTTGTGGCTTTTTGTGTACTCTAAATTCTCTTTTTAACTCTGAAATTCTGTGAAACATAAAACATTCAGGACCATAGAATTTAAAGCTGGAAGGACACTTAGGAATCATCATGCCCACGCCCCTTTCATTTTACTAATGAGGAAACTGCTGCTCAGAGAGAATAAGTGACTTGCCCATAGACACACAGGTCATCTGACTTGAAATTTAGTGTTTTTTACACTATACTATGCTATAGGACTAGAGTTTGGGGTAAAGAGAGAGGGAGTCTTAGACTCTAAAATTTTTTCCGTAACTTTGCCTTAGTCATGTCTTCCCCCACCCCCACTCCTTTCTTTCTCATCTTTCTCCTCCTTTCTCCTTCCCTCCCTTCCTTTTCTCTTCTTCTCTCCTCTCCTCCCCTCTCCTTTTTCCCACTCCCTCAATTTCAGACTGACTACCTATAAAGTAGGTCCAATGTCACCTGGGTCATAGAAAAATCCAGTTAAGAATGTTTGCCTGGCAACACTGTACAAGTGCCCTGCATGAGTCATCACTGGGAATAGGAACTGAGTCTAGCTACTGCCATTACTATGTCAATAAGAACAGGAAACACTGGGTGAACTGGGTTAGGGATGTCATCTCAAGGTGACAGGTCAGCTCCAAGTGGAGGTACACCAGATCGTCCAATCGCGCAAACATTCTTTTTCTAGTAGCCACCGTGCCTTGGACTTTACCCTCTGGACTAGAGTTTATGCAGCCTCAACGAGAGGCCAGTGAGGAGGGTTATGTATAGTCTTCAGGTTTGAAATTGCTTTGAAATTCAAATATTTTACCCCAGATCTTGCTTTCATTGTAACTAAGTGTATATGCTTCTTTTTGTTCACTTGTCTCAGTTGTGTCTGGCCCTTTGTGACCCCATTTGGAGTTTTCTTGGCAGAGATACTGGAAGGGTTTGCCATTTCCTTCTCCAGCTCATTTTACATATGAGGAAACTGAGGCACACAAGATTAAGTGATTTGCCCAGGGTGTCACAGCTGGTAAGATATCTTAGAGTAGGATTTGAACTTCAGGAAGATGAGTCTTTCTGACTCCAGGTCCAGCACTGTATCCACTGAGATGCCTGTACAACTGACTATATCTCTCCCATTTGTGTGTGTGTGTGTGTGTGTGTGTGTGTGTGCGTATGTGTATATGATATCTTCTAGTCCTTTCCTCTAGGACTCTCTCCATCATTGCTTGCTATCTCTGTTCCCATGCTATTAGTCTAGCAAAGACCAGATAGAGAGTGTCTTCCTAGGATGATCAAAGATAGAGCTGGTAATCTTATTTCCAAGTACCATTTCCTACCAATAGATTCTCAACTTTTTCCCCCTTCCCCTAGTAGAATGGGAGCTCCTTGAAAACAAGGACTATTTCATTTAAGTCTTTGTGAACTCAGCACAGTGCCTGGTACGTAGAAGACCCTTAATAAATGCTTGTTGTATTGAATTGAATATGGTGGATCTATTCTTGTGCTCAATGAAATTCTTTTTTTTTTTAACTAAATGAGGGTCCACAAGACAAAAAAATTAATGTAAATTTTGTCTGAAGATGTAGAAATTAATATTTGATAGCTTGGGGAATTTGAATGCCCTGTAGATATAAGATACTTCTCCCCTTACCTCCCTTCCATCACCAAAACCCTAATTGTGTCATTCTTAACATCATTTCCACATCATTTAACATCATTTTCACACACAGGTTTCCCACCTTCAAGTCAAGTCAGCAAGCATTTTTAAGCACCTACTATGTGCCAAGCACAAAGAAAGTTTCCTTCCCCACCCCCAAAATACCTCAACCATCCCTGATCTCAAGATCATAGGTCTAATTAGGAGAGACAACATGCAAACAACTATGTGCAAACAAGATATATAAAGGATAAGTTGGAAATGCTCAACAGAAAGAAGGCACTAGAATTAAGGGAAATCAGGAAAGGCTACTTATAGAAGGTGGGATTTTGGCTAAGACTTGAAGAAACCCATGGGAGCTAGGGGAGAGAGAGAGAGAGATGAGAAGGGAGAGAATTTCAGACAGGTGGTAGGGGCAGCTTGTGAGGAATAACAAGGAGACCTGAATGGAAGAGTATACAGAAGGAGATAATGTATAAGGAAGACTGGAAATGTGGGAAGGAGTCAGGTTGTAAAGGACTGAAAGCCAAAAAGAGAATTTTATATTTGATCCTGAAGGTAACAGGAATGCCTGGGGTTTTCTGAATGGGGAGGGGGCACAACATGATCAGACTCTCAATTTTGGAAGATCAATTTGATACCTGAAGGCACTAGAAAGACATGGCAGAGAGACCAGCCAGCAGGCTCTAATTATCCTCTTCCCCTTTCAATTCAGTCTATATTCAAATTACAGTAAAAGTGCTATAATTCACCAAGTGTACCCATTTGGGGTAGGCCTCCTACAAGGCCTTAAATTTTACTTAAAAGTAAACATAAGTTTCCTCCTGCGAGTTTCCTTTTCACATCTTTCATCTTACCTGACCATTTGTTTCTACATACCCACATCCTATTCTGTAAGCCAAGAAAGGCTGCTTTCTATTTGCTATTGATTTTAAGTATGGTTTTACTTAAGCCAGCGTACCTGCTTTTTTTCAAGTCTCCTTCCTGTGTCCCTATAGTTCTTCATAACAATGTTCTTTGACTGAAACTAAATTGTGGATCAATAGAATATTGAAATTCCATCACAGTCTATTAAATCCTCTACAATCTAAGCTTTCCAACTCTTAGGGTAGGATCAGAAATTGGAAAGGAGAGAAAGAGAAGCTGGTGTTGGGAAAAGGATATAAAGAAAAGGAAGTGGGGGGTGGAAATCACAGAATTCTAGAGAAGAGACTTCAGCACCCAGCTAATCCCTTCACAAACAAAAAAGATTTTCCACTACAACCTACCTGGCAAATACTCATATAGCCACTGCTTGAAGAGTTAGAACAAAAGAGGCGTCATTTGTTAAATTTATAGATTTTAAGACTAGATATGGTAAAGGGAGTTCATGACACCAATGAAATTGAGAATCTAGTCTTCATCCTTATTACAGAGATTTTAAGGACCTTTGGAAATAAGTTTTGCAGCCTGGCAAAAATTTATCCCAGACCAAGCAAATACTACTCTGTGATATCTTTAAAAATACAACTTCTCAGAGAGATGAGGAAATTCATCTTCTTCCTTTCCTTAGAGAAATAAGGGACTGTGGTTTGAAATATTGCATATTCTGTCAGACTGTGTTAGTTGGGTTTGCTTAATTGTTTTTCTTTGTTTCAAGAGAAAGCTCACTGTGGGGGAAGGAGGAAGTTCACATTCAGAAATTATTGTGTAAAAGTAAAAAGTATCAGTAAAACAAACAGAAAAAATCCACCTCTTCCAGGAATCCTGTACTCATCAGCACAAACCATCTCAGGGCATCTTTACTATTGAATAAGATAATTGGCCTGCACTTTGAAAAATGTGTCATTTATGCAATCTGTATTTTAAAATCTCTGTTAATTTATCTTGTATTTGTCCTTACTCCACTGCAAATTCTTTTTTTAAGTTTTCAACCTTCATTTTTGTAAGATTTTGAGTTCCAAAATTTTCTGTCTCCCTTCCTCTCTTCTTCTCCCCGAAGACAGCAAGCAATCTAATATAGGTTATACATGTACAATTATGTCAGACATATTTCCACGTTAGTCATGTTGTGAAAGAAGAATCAGAACAAAAAGGAAAACCCACAAGAAAGAAAAAAACCAAAAAAAAAAAAAAGATCTGTATTCATACTCCATAGTTTGGTCTCTGCATGTGGATAGAATTTTCCATCATGTGTCTTTTAGAATTGTCTTGGATCATTGTATTGCTGAGAAGAGTTAAGTTTGTCATAGTTAATCATCAAACAGCATTGCTGTTACTATGTACAATGTTCTGGTTCCGCTCACTTCACTCAGCATCAGTTCATATAAGTCTTTCCAGGTTTTTCTGAAGTCTGCCTGTTCATCATTTCCTAAAGCACAATAGTATTCCATTACATGCGTATATCACAACTTGTTCAGTCTTCCCCAATTTATAGGTATCTCCTCAATTTCCAATTCCTTGCCACCACAAAAAGATGTATTTATAGTAGTTCTTTTTGTGGTGGCAAGGAATTGGAAATTGAAGTTCTTTCCCCTTTTTAATGATCTCTTTGGGATCCACTGCAAACTCTTGGAGTTTAGGATTACAGGATTACAAGCCTTAAGGGGCTTTGCAGACCTTCATTTTCTAACAAAAAAAAAATCAATTTTACTTTATTTTCATGAAAATTGCAATTCTTTCACTTCCATTGCTCTTCTCCCCAGCTGAGAAGCAAGAAAAAACAAAATTCCTGTAACAAACATGTATAATTAAGCAAAACAAATTCCTCCATTGGACATGTCCAAAAAATAAACATGTCTCAGTCTGTACTCTGAGTGCATCATTTCTCCATCAGGTGAGTAGAATGTTTCATCACAACTTTTTTGCAACTGTGGCTAGTCATGTATTGATTGGGATTCCAGGCTTTCAAAAATAGTTACCTTTACAATATTTTTGTTATTTTGTATAAATGTTTTCCTGGTTCTGCTCATTTTACTCTGCATCAGTTCATTTAAGTCTTTCCACGTTTCTCTGAAACCATCTCCTTAATAATTTCTTATAGCACAATAATATGCCATTGCATTCATACACACCATACTTCATGCATTCATTCATTCTCCAATCTATGGGCCCCTCTCCCCCCAGTTTCCACTTTTCTGTCACCAAAAAAAGAGAGCTGTGATGAGCAATATTTTCCATGTTGGTGCTTTTTTTTTTTTGGTCTTTTTGGGATATAGATCTAGTAGTGGTATCACGAAGCCAAAGAGTACGCACCATTGAGTAACTTTGTGGATACAGTTCCAAATTTCTTTCCAGAATGGTGAGACTGGTTTTCAATCTTACTGAAAGTGCATTAATGTTCTTATTTTTCCTCCAGAGTTTGACATTTTTTCCTTTGTGTCAATTTTGCCAACATGCTGGTTGCCCTCAAGTTGTTTTAATTTCTATTTCTCTATTTGTGATTTAGATAACTTTTTCATATATCTTGGATTTCTCCCTTTGAAAACTGTTTATTCATGTCCCTCATTTTTACAGAAGAAAAAACTTGATACTAAATTAAAAATGCCCCATAAAATCTTTCATACGGTTATGTATCTATGAGATCTGAACATATGGATAGGTGATGAATGCTGGCAGACCCTATCACTCCTCAATTAAATCTCACTAGCTATGGAGGGAAAGGGACACAAACACTGAACAGTCTGCTCTCTTCTTCAGTCTATCTCTCCTCTACTCTAGGCTATACATGCAACCTAAGTGGCTAAGCTACCCCATTGCTTTCTGGAAAGTTGTGTTTATCACCTTAGTAACAATCTAAGTAGTACCAGCTTGGGCCAGGACTTGAAATGGTGGGGTGGGGGAGGGAAGGAGAGAAAGAGGAAGGGAGAGGGAGGGAGGGAGGGAGAGAGACAGACAGAGACAGAGAGAGAGTGAGACAGAGAGAGAGAGAGAGAGAGAGAGAGAGAGAGAGAGAGAGTGAAAGAGAGAGAGGCAAATGTGCAGCCTGACCCACAGCTTCTACTAATGTTTTAGTTGGCCTTTTGTAAAGGCGGGCATCCTGTTTCAGAAGAGTTGGAAAGCCTGAGGGCTCCATCCCTTATCATTCTGAAACAGTATGGAAAGGTGGAACAAATTCTCACACCAGCATTGGCAGGAAATATAAGGTAGCATGGAATTTCAAGCTATCCAGTATTTTGGGGTTTGACTGACATGAATGGTCCTCTTACTTGGAAAATTTCCTTTTCTCTTCTAGACCAACAGAAACCTTGGTGTCTTTCAAAGGATGGTGAAAGCTTATTTCTTTACTCCATCATAATATGATAGAATGCTTGTATTGGAGTTTTCTATTCTACATAGTCAGATTTTTGCCATCCTGCATGTATAAGCTCAACTGTCAAAAGACATTTGCTTCATGATTACTGGTCTGCATTCCAGGCAGTTAAACTACAAAGTAGTAGGTTTGGTAGGTGAAAATTTGTTTTAGAAATTTCTACTGAAGATTGATCAGCCTTCACTGAGGGGCTATTTCCATCATTTAGCTGATTTATGTCTATTTTCACCAGTGTTCTGGCTTCATTGTGTTAATAAAATATGTGGAAATAATACATATCTGAAATAACTGACATCCTTCCCAGAATCAGGAAACACCATGGTGATCAGGGAAATGAACATCTTTAGCCCAAGTGACGATCTCAATCTGGTGTTATTCCATTCAAAGGTGGCATGAGGCCAAAGGAGTACTCCATGGTACAATCTACTCAGCACTTGTGACTCAAGAGCTGCCTCCCTTCTACAACAAGAAGAGAGGTTAGAAATGCAGTTGTAACTCCATAGCAGACTTTGTTCCCCTCTGCCTCTTCCCTTTATTGAAATTTAATTCCTGAGATCTGTGAGAGAGTACAGGAGGAAAGAATCAAAACCCAGCAAGATTGAAGAGAAAGGCATCTAATAACCAATAAATAATACTGATTTTTCTTAGTTTGCACCAAATAAATCTCCTAGTCTATATATTCTTCCCTGACTTAATTATTGAAGTGGTTGATAGAGGGAATGTGGTGGGTAGCAAACACTTGAACCATATTCAGGAATGCCATGATCTCTGGTAAAAGGCATGAGCTAAGTGCAAAGGAAGTAATGATGTCTGTATAATAATTGCAAATAGAGTTTCCTTGATCAGGAGGAGTATAGTAGAGAAAAATAGCACGCCAGGATTCTACATGAGTTTCCCTCATATTATAAAGAAGTTTAAGAGTAATCAAACCTTGCTGCATGTATTTATTCAAGACCTGTTAAAGAGAGAAAAGTCGCTGATTCATTAAGCATTTCTTAAGCAATTAACCTGCAAGTATACATATATCAATCAATAGATATAAATATCAATAAATCAATATATATCAATCAATCAACAGATACTGAGTAAGCTAATACCTATTATGTGTCAGGTGCTGTGATTAGAGGTACTGATGATATAAAAAATAAAATGAAGTCAAACTGTCCCCTGCCCTTACAGTCTAAAGGAGGAGACTGCAGGTAAACAACTATGTACGCACAAGGTAGACACAAGACAATAATCAAAAGATGGAGGGCATTAACCTTAAGGGAACTATGGAAAGACTTCTTGTAGAAGGTGAAATTTTAGCTGAGACTTTATATATAGAGGACTCAGAACCATTGAAGTGAACTCTTCATTTCCTCTGCTTGGTTTTGCCTCCAAGAAATGTACCGTCTGGCAGCCTCTCCTACCATCATCCACCTCCTTCAGCTTCTGTTTTCTTCTCCCCTTAGATTATAAACTCCTGCAAGGTAGGGACCATCTCTTTTAGCACAATGCCTGATGCATAACTGGTCTTGCTTATTAACTGACTGACTCACGGAAGAATGCCAGAGAAATTAGGATGACAAAAAGTTCCAGGCATGGGGATGTATGGAAAGAAACTGGCAAGAATTTCCAGGGGATGAGATGTAGATGGGTTGTCAGCATCAATGGAGAAAGTATTCACTTTGTTTAATCCCAGATCCAAGTACATACAGCTGTAATAGTCTCCTAATCGTCTCCTAACATCTAGTCCAGGGGTGGGGAGCCTGCGATCTTGAGGCCTGTAGGTCCTCAAGTGCGGTCCTTTGACTGAATCCAAACTTCATGGAACAAATCCCCTTAATAAAGGGATTTATACTGTAAAACTTGGACTCAGTCAAAAGGCAGCACCCTAGGACCCAGAAAGCCACACGTGGACCAGGTTTCCCACCTCGATCTAGCCTCTCCTCCTTCTAACTCATTCTTCACATGGCTTCCAAAGTGATATTCTTGACTCACAGGTCTGGACACGTCACTCCCTGGCTGAAGAAGCTTCATGGGCTCTCTATTGCCTTTAGAATAAAACACCAGCTCCTTTGTTTATCATTTAAAGACCTTCACAAGCTGCTTTAATCAATCTTTTCAGGTTGATTACCCATTACCAGGAGCTCTGCCATAGCCAATCTGGTCCATCTCCTTTTCCATGCCTGACATTCCTTATGGAATGTACTTTCTTTTCCTCTGCCTTTTGGAATCTCTAGCTCTCTTTAAGGGGTAGCTCGATTGCTACCTGCTGGAAGTTTTCTTTAGGAGGCAGAGAATTTTCCTTCCTTTAAAACTGGGCGAGAGGTAGCCACAGACAGGGAGTACCTCAGAGCAGTGTTATGGGATGAAGGTAGGAGCAGCTAGCCGGAGGGTAGCCTTCTTCATTTTCCAAATGTGCTGGCCTCCTTTAGCCTTGGCAGAGGCCCACTCTTTGTTTTCCAGCTGGCAGAGGCACATTTTGGACCCCAGAAGAGAACCCAGAGGAGATCGAGTCTCTTCCCTTCCACAGGCCAGAAGAGAAGAGGTGTTTCCAAATGGGAAAATCAAATTGTTTTTGGTTCAGGGATCTGTTTGGATAATTGTTCATTTTTTCTACAGACAATCCTGATCCCTCTCCCTCTTTCTGTAATGGGAACCTGAGGTATGGGAACACAGGAGCAATTTGTTTAGCAAAGCATTAAGAGAACCCAGGGGGCCAGGCTTCCCAATCTAAAGCAGACTCCCTACAGACCATGCCTCCATCCCCTCCCCCTCCACAGTGAGAGGGAGTGGCAAGCACCCAGGTGTACTTCAAACAGCACCAGGGCCTGGGAGGGAATGCACAGGGCTGGGGCCACAAAAGGAGATAAACAACTCCTAGGCTAAGGGAGACCAAGGCTGATCTGGGGAAACAGCCCAAAGCCTGAGAGACTCCGGATGGTAGCAGAGGGAAATTAAGATAACTCCGTATTACAAACCCACAGTCTAGTTTAGGAACTCCAAGTAGATGTGGAAATCAGAAGGTCAATTGAGGAAATAATCTGGCTGATATAGATGTCCTCTGGCTGTGGTTAGGGCTGAGGATTGGATACGCCATCTGAATGCTGGCTTACTGTTTACCGGCTTTGCTGAAAGTCATAGGCTTCTTGCACAACTGCCATAAGTGTTAGATTTTTCTTTAATTGTAGAATACAGAGGAGGGATTTTATGCTGAGTCATGGTAAACAAATTGAAGAAAGGGGCGGGGCAAGGCCGAGGGAGAGGAGAAGAACCTGTTTCCAATAAAAGACAGTTTTATCTTAGCATTTGATATTTACTGAGTACCAGGGTTTCTCTTCAAGTCAGGCAGGGCTGAGCAAAGCAGGCCAGACTTCGCATCAAAGCAAACTGTCCATACAGCTACCAAAGAACGTCACAAACCTTCCATGATAGAGCAGAACTTTTCATGTGTGTATAGAGAAGTGCAGTTATCCCTTCCGGATGAGGGAAGGAGGGGTGAGTTAGGGGGTGCAGTGCCCCCTCCTTGCCCCCATAGCTGAAACATCTGGGTAAAATCTTTTGGCCCTCCCTTCGTACCAGAGAAGAAATCTGAATTGTTTTCTTTTTCTTTCATGGGGTGTTTACAGTACCTTATTGTAAAATTTGGGTTGGTAATATACAATACTATGCCTATATTTTACTCCTGAGTTTTTAAACCTTTTCTGTGTCGTCTGCTGGCCTTCATGTGTCATCTACAAAACTCCTCTTTAATTTCTTATGGAGACCCATGATATATCGAAACAGCAATGAGGAAAGTTGCAACATAGAAGGGATAACTGGGAAAATGCAAAGGAAAATGCAATAAGAATGTTGTGTTGTTGGGGTGAGGGGAAGTAGGAGGGATTTCCACTGGGGAGTGGGTATGTTTGTAGACTAGAACTAGAACACAGCTAATTTCATGAGAGTCAGGCTTATTGATTACTTCAAAGACAGCAAGTTACAAACAATAAAGAATGGAAGAAAATACTTTTTGGGAACTGGTCTATGAAAGTTCTGGAGGGGGCTCAGATTCTGTTTTGTTTTTCTTCAGGCCATCCTTTGTCATATTTCCCTGTGATCTGCTGCCCTGTCTATTCCAAATAAACCCTACTAATCGCTAAAGGAATAGGGATTGTTTCTCATGCAGCTTCTCCCCCACCAAAAAAAAAAAAAAATAGGATGCAGAACTAGGTCCCACAATCTCATTCTTTGAAGTTATTGTAAATCAATGATATTCCAACTTACTCAGCCTAATCAACACTTTCAGTGGAGCAAAAGGTATCAAGGATGATCCATCTACCTCCTGTTAGGGCAAAGGTAGGAATCATATATTTAGAATCAAATCTAGGAACATTCTGGCCCATCATGTTCAACTTCAGTGATCTGGGCAGAGATGGATTCCTTTGTCTAGTGGTCAGGGTGGAGATGAGTCAATTTGTCCAAGAATGCTGATTTGATCAAAGTCACATAACCCACCCCTCATTAGAACAAGCCCATACAAGTTAGATGGTCCTCATTTCATCAGTGAGGAAACGATGGCCCAGTTAAATGAAGTGATTTACCTAAAGTCAAGGGATTTGAACACAGGTCCTCTCTATGGCATGTGAAAATTCCAAGAGATAGTTTCGGGGTTTATTGATTAATAATTTGATTAATAATTTAATAAATTAATTTAATAATATTAAATTAATAATTTAATAAATAAATTGATAATTTATTGATTAATAATCAATTTATTAATTAGGCTAGTAAATAATCAATAAATTGAGGTCAGTAGTTCTCTCCTACCCAAAGACTGGGCATGGAGGTCATTGAATGTTTAAACACCTTTGAAAAAGAGGGTGTCCCTAAGGGTGAAAATCAACTCTGATTGGTTAACAGTGAGAGGATGAAGATTATACAGAGAAACAGACTTATTCACCTAGATTTGATTCTCTTTACACTTTAATCAGAAATAAGCTCTCCTATTTGTGTGGGGTCCCACCCAAGATAGAGAAGAATGTCCCCAGAGTTAGGTCAATCTGTCCTTCAGAAATTTCAAGGGCTGGTCTCCGAATAAGGAAATGGAAAGGAAAAAAAGCCTGGATTCCTCTACTATTAATAATCACTTATTAAAAATCATTACCCTTCTCTCCAAGGCTCCTTCAGAAAATCACCTGACTAGGAGGGGAGCCTTTGGGACTTCCCTGTGTAGGGACTGAATATGCCCCTTGGCATCTCTTGAAGGAGGGGTTTCCTTGAAGTAGATCAATTCCTTATACATGAAAACACACACTAAAAAATCTTCAACCCAGATTAGTGACATGGGTGCGACTGTTTGAGTAAGACACAAAAAAGAGGGGAATCTAATTTTCATTCAGAATAAGTGAATTATTAACATCAGTAGGACCAAATGTGTTAATTAATACAAAAATTAAGAAAAATTTTTTTTATAATTTTATTCTAATTTACTGTTATTTTTCCTATCCGTGCTAATGCACTTTAAATACACCTCATTACAACAATTATTATAATTTTACTTAGAAATACAGTTTTTCATCCTGCTATCTCAAGCATGTGCAGATACACTGTATTAGCTGGTGCAGACTGGTCCATCCAAGTTCTCTTAAATGCTAGAAACTAAAAGTATAGACATTGGTATTGGTGGCAGATAAATGATCTACTAGAGAGAGTCCTAGACTTTGGATTCAGGAAAACCTAAGTTCAAATCCAGACTTACTAGCTTCATGACTCTAGACAAGTCACAACCTCCCCTAGTCTCAGTTTCATCATCTGAAAAATGGGGGTGTTAATAGCACTTACCTCTCAAGGTTGTTGTATCAAATGAGGTAACATTTGTAAGGTGTTTTGCATACTTTCAAGAGCTACGTAAATGATAGCTATTATTGTTAGTAATAGTAAGAGTACGTGGTGGTGGTCATGGTGGTAGGAGGAGAAGTTTTGGTAGTGAGTAAGTGGTGGTATTAGTAGTTCTTTAAGATTCCTGTACACGGACACTTGTACAGAATCACAAAACTATAGAGATTACATCATTATAGTAGAAAGACCACTGAACTTTAGGTCACATGAAACCTGAATTTGAATCACATCTCTGACAGAGACCAGCTGTTTGACCATGCTCAAGCTCCAGAAAATTACATAAACTCTCTGAGCCTCAGTTTCCTTCATGTGTAAAATGAGGGAATTAGACTTGATGACTTCGAAGGTCATTTATAGCTCTAAATTTGTGACTCTATGGCCCTAAGTCTCCTGACATCTTTGAGTTTCAGCTACTTCATTTGTAAAATGAGGATAATACCCTTAGTATCTTCATGACAAAATTACTTCAAGGGTCAGGTAAGACTAGAGAGCTGGAAGAGACCCCAGAGACCATGTAGCACAACTTCCTCATTTCATAGATGAGCTAATCAAGGCCCAAGGACCTTAGCTCTTACCAGTACTGTCACTCAGCTTTTTATTCTGCTGCTTCACTTTCTCCTATAAGAGGTGAATCTTATTATAAAGTTTAAAACACTCTCTACATAATCTAATATTATCATGATTTTGATTCATCACAATACTATTAAATTTAGGTGTAGATTGGCCTAGAAGCAGGGGGATAGACTTGGTGATCTCTAGAGGTCTCATTAAAGCTATGGTTAGCAAACTTCTAGAAAGGGAAGCGTTGATTACAAAGATCCAGTATGTCTTCAAGAGCAGGTCATGTGAGATTAACATTATTTCCTTTTTTTTGGACAGAGTTTCTAATCTGGTAGATGAAGGAGGTGCTGTAGATAGAGTTGACCTAGATTTTAACAAAGCATTTGATAAAATATCTCATTCCATTCTTGTGGAGAAAATAGATAGATGGGGATTGGTCAATAATATAAGTAGAGAGGAGTCCTTCATCTGAGATCCATGAATATATATAAATATATATATATATTCATATATATTTAAATATATATTGTATGTATAACATGTAATATATATTCTACATATAATATCTTATATTTTAATATCATTTGTTTCCTTTGTAATGTTATATATTTTATTTTATGCATTTAAAAGCATTAGCCTGACAAGGGGTCCAATTTTTACCAGCCTGCTCAAGGGGTTCATGACATAAAAAAGAATGAGTCCCTGAATTAAAT
Organism: Potorous gilbertii; assembly: GCA_028658325.1. Lineage (NCBI taxonomy): Eukaryota > Metazoa > Chordata > Mammalia > Diprotodontia > Potoroidae > Potorous > Potorous gilbertii. Next base: position 95,237,179 of record CM053770.1, read on the forward strand.
AAATTTAGAACTATGTGAATGGCCAGACTCAAAGAATAGTTATTGCTGATTCGTACCAAGTGGGGTCAGTCAGTCAATAAACATTTATTAAGCGCCTTTTATGTGTCAGCACCAAGCATCAGGGACATAAAAGAAGGCAAAAAGTCCTTACTCTCAAGGATCTCACAATCTAATTGGGAAGATAACAAGCAAACAAGTATGTAAAAATAAGATAAACATATAAAATATATAATTATATAAATAGGAAATCATTAACAGAGGGAAGGCACTAGTATTGAGGAGCTAGAAAAGGCTTCCTTTAGAAGATAGCATTTTAGCTGGAACTTAAAGGAAGCAAAGGAAGGAATTAGGTCGAAATGAGGAGAGAGAACATTCTAGGTATGGGGGACAGCTGGAGAAAATACCTAGAGCCAAGAGATGAGACAGCATCTTGTTCATAAGAACAACAACAAGACCAGTGCCCTAGGAATGTGTGACTCTTTATGGTTTAATGTTTTTTAGTTATTAATAACCTGGACAGAGAAATAAATGGCATACTTTTCATATTTGCAGATGACACCAAGCTGGGATGGAGTGCTAACATGATGGTGGACAGAGTCAGGACTGAAAAAAGATCTTGAGGGGGGTGAGAGAAGTGATTATTTTTCTATTATGTTAATAACCAAATATTAAATTAGGATTGAGGTTATTTCCTTTCTATTTCTTCATGCAGGGACCAGCCCTTGTAGGCCAGTCGGTCGCTGAAAACAATGCTGATAAATGAGATTGTCCAAATCCTCCAGGTACAGGCTCTGTGACCTTGGGCAAGACCCCACCCAAAGAGAAGACCTTACAAATAGAATCAAATCTAGGGGAATTCTCACCCTTAGAAAATAAGCCCATGTCCTTGGAACCCTCCATTAGAATTTAGGGTGACCTAGCTCATGAAGGAGAAAACAAACTAGAGTGATCTGAGTAGAGATGGTTCCATTGTCCAGATTGCTGAAAGCACCCAAGTCTCATGATCAAGTTCTCAGAAAGACTTTTAGCCCACCTCCTCATTAATATGTCCACTCCTTTATTAATGGTTCACCAATCAGGGTTGATTTTCACCTGTCAAGGACACCTCCTTTTTCAAAGGTATTTAGGCGTTCAGGGATCTCCATGATTTTGTTTTTTGGCTCCTGAGAGAGACCACTGATCATCAGATTATCAGTTAACCTAATTAATTGATTATTAATTAACCAGAAACTCTGTCTCTCAAGCTTTTCATTCATCTTAGGGTAGAACATCAACTGAATCTAAGATGAGATTCACTAGGGAAAAAGTCAAAGTAATATACTTGGATTCAAAGAATCAGCTTCATAAGTACAGCATAGGGGAGACATAGTTCCACAGCAGGTTGTGAGATCTTTTAGAGGATTGTAAACTCAAAATGGCACAGCAGTGTGATGTAGTAACTACAGTAATGTAGCAGCTCATGATGTTTCCATGTATTAAAATAAACGATTCCTCGGCATTCTGCCCTGCTCAGGCCCTATTGGCAATATTGTGCCCAGTTCTGGGCACCACAGATTAAGAAGGATATCGATGTACTGGACAGTGTCTAGAGGAAGGCAAACTGAATAGTGGAGTGCCTTGATTCTGTATCTTATAAGGACTGGTTGAAAAGCCTGGGGATGTTTAGACTGGAAAAGAGAAGACTGAGTTGGGATATAACTGATATTTGAAGACTTGTCATGAGGAAGAAGGCTTAGACTCAATTTATTTGATCTCAGGAGGTAGAAACAGGAGCAATGGGTAGAAGTTACAGAAAAGTCAATTTAGGCTTGATCTCAGGAAAAACTCCAATACCATGAGAGCCGTTGGAGAGTGTAATAGGTTACCTCTGGAAATAGTGGGTTTCCCCTCATTTAAGATTCTCCAGTTTTTGTCAGATCTTATAGTGCGGATTCCTTTCAGCCATGAGTTGTGCTAGATGGTGTCTGAAGTCCCTTCCAGCTCTCAAATTCTGTGATTCTTTTAGCCCAAAAATTCTACAAGAAGGAAAAAAAAAACCATCCCTCCTAAGTGGTGTGGTCATACAAGCGCAACAGAAAATCAAGTGGCAGGGTGAATATAAAATTTAGCAAAGATTGAAAATATGACTTCATAATACTTTCCCTTGCTCATTCTGCTAATGCTAGCTGCTATCAGATACTCTGTAAAAAGGACATTGTTAAATTCTGATAAAAGCATATGTGAAATGAGAACTTTTTTTCAGCCTCTCCCTAGGACTGGATTGTGCCAGTGTCATGAGAGAGAAGGAGCTGGGCCTGGTACTCAGAAAAGTCTGGATGGCTGACTGAACATGGGACCATCATCCAAAAATGTGGAATTGGAAGCAGCTTGTTTTTAACCAAGAAGAATGGTATTTGTAAACTGAATAAATCATGGTACAGTTTGATAACATTCCTAATCACTCCTCCTCCTTATGCATGGTCTCAGGACAGTCAGCTGAGGACACATTTCCTGAATCTGAATCCATGTGACCCTTGGAGTGAGTCCAAAGACTTGAATAATCTAAGGCTGCCCAATACCCTGGGGGTGTGGGGTGACTTGAAAGGACAGGAGAGCTGGTGATATTATAAAGGGGAAAAAGCCAGACCTTGAGAATTAAGAAATGGGGGAAGAAGTGGAGAAATTTAGAACTGTAGTTTTGAATTTATAATCAGAATGTCTGTTTCTCATTTCTGTCTTCTTTGCTCCCGTAACTGGTCAAATTTGTGCAAGCTACTTTCCACTGATGTGCCTCAGTTTCTTTGTCTGCAAAATTAACGTCAAGATTTTGGCTACTTCATATTCAGGCCAGGTGTTAGGAAGAATGAAATGAAACCTGGACACATCTTTTAAGCACCTCTGAGAAAGCACCTCTTAGTTAAGGACAAGATATTTTAATTGTGTTAACACTACTTTTATGAAGTTCCATGGTGTGGAGGAAACTTTGATTTCTAGAAGACTGTTCCAGAAGAAAATAGGTTATAGAAGGTCTTCACCAAGCTGGAAAGGGTTCAAGTATTTGCCTAGTGATAGAATGAATGAATGAAGCATTTATTAAGCTCTTACTATATGTGCAAAGTACTGTACTGAGGATACAAAAATTGGTAATGCAGCTAGAAGAGGTCCTCTTGAAGAACTCACATTCTGATGGAGCAGATAACACATATGGAAAGTTTCAGCTACAATCATACAGAAAGGTCCCATGGTCCTTAGGCTGCAGAAGAATCTTTTAAAAAAGTTATTTCCACTGATAAAATCATGTCAGTTTCTTATGAGAGTGCCCAGGAGTCTGGTGGTAAAAACTTTCTTTTCTGGGTTTTCAATAGATGAGGCACCTTCAGTAGCCAGGCTCCATCTCTACAGGATTGCTTCCCAGGATGAAGACTGAGGACAGTGGGCTGGGACCATTGTTATTTTTTTCTTTAAAAAATTACTATTTTATTTTCCCCCAATTACATGTAAAAACAATTTTTAACATTTTTTTAAACTTTAGAGTTCTAAATTTTTTCCTTTCCAGCCCTCCCCCCACTGAGAAGGCAAGCAGTTTTATGTAGATTACACATGTACAGTCATACAAACATATTTCCATGTTAGCTATTGTTGTGAAAGAAAACACAGACCAAAAAAAAAAAAACAACCCAAGAAAAATAAAGAAAAAGTATGCTTCGAAATGCATTCAGACTCCATCAGTTCATTCTCTGGAGATGGATAGCCTTTATCTTGAATCATGGTATTGCTGAGAACAGCTAAGTCATTCACAGTTGATCATCATATAATATTGCTGTTACTGTATACAATGGGTCTCCTAGTTCTGTTCATTTCACTTTGCATCAGTTCACGTAAGTCTTTCCAGGTTTTTCTGAGCGTATCTGGGAACATTGTTATTCCTAAAGCTCTTGGGTTCAGGGTCCAAAAGAAGATGGTGATCAAAGTGATGGTGGTTTGACTTTCTGGGAATGCACTACCTCCTGTCTTTCCCTCTGAGAGCCCTATTGCTTCAGCTAGACTGGTCCATCTGTCCAGTGAACAGACTATGTCCAAGGTCTGGCCTCTCTAGGTTTTGTAGCAGTAGTTGGAAGATCAGTCCACTCTTGTTCTACATAGGACCATAGGAGCATAGATCTAGAGCTGGAAGGGACCTTAGAAGTCATCCATTTAAAACCCTCATTTTGCTAGGAAAGAGATGGTACTGTAGTTTCCCCTTAAAAAAAAAAAATCCCTTTTCTCCATCACGTTGGCTTGGCAGGGCAACTGTTTCCTTGCTTTCTTACTGACTGTTAGGCTGCAACAATCCCACAAACTGAGAGGAACAAGTGGGTCCCCAGTATTTAACAAGAATCTCTCACTGTTATAAAGGACCTTGGCGACCAGGTAGGTCAATTCCACTTGAAGACACCTTTCTACAACATACCAGATAAATGGTCACAATAACTCTGCTAACAGACTCCCAATGAGGGGGAACCACCCCATCTTTTGAGCTAATGACTTCCCTTTCTTTTTTTTGTTCTTCCTTTCTTTTTTATTTCTGAATTTAATAAATACCAACTAAAATAAACATTGTAATATCCATTGGAGAACAGGAAAAGAAGAAGACATAAAATTTCAGATCTTAGCTTTCTTTTCTTTGCAAGTATCTAATAAGTTCAAGCTTTCAAATATGTCTTGCTTTTCGGTTACTTCCTTCTGTTCTCTTCATTTTTAAAAAGAAATGCCTCAGTGATGTTTTTTGGGAGCTACCCTATTTCTAGCCTCCCTTTCCCTCTTATCCCCACTGGGAAAAAAAAAGACAAATTTCAGTGAATATGTGTAGTCAAATAAAACAAATTCCCATATTGATTGTGTCCAAAATCCTTCTACTTTTGAAAAAATGTTTCCTTGCTTTCTTACAGACCTTTAGATTACAATGACTTCATAAGCTAATAGGTATAGGTGGATCCCCAGCATTTAACAAGAATTACTGACATTCAGAGTTAGAGGGGACCTTTATATCAGTTCTCACACCAAGGCTTCAAGTCCCTATATGTGAACTTCTGTTATATCTTTTTTTTTTAAACATTTGACAAATAGCCACCAACATGACCATTTTCACATGTGAAGAAGAAAATAAAAAGAGGGCAACTATAAAACCATGAATCAATTACATAAAAATCCATTACATGGATTTTTAAGAGCATATATTAAATTTCACACTGTAGTACCAATACTGCTTTGCCTATACTATGTCCCTTTCATTCTGTATATTATAAAAATGTTTCCTTGATGCCCTTTTATTTCTTCCCCATCTCTCTCATTAGCACCAACTCTCCCTTACGTTTTCTTCCCTTTCCCCTCTGGGGCATCTCTTGTCCTCTGTATCTTTCTCTTTTTTGTGACCACACTGATTTTTGCTATGCAGAAGAGGAAGTCACAAAGACCTTGCTTTTTCATTCAGGGGTAGGGAGGGGGAGACAATTACAGTTAAGTGACTTGCCCAGGATCACACAGCTAATAAGTGTCTGAAGCCAGATTTGAACCCAGGTTCTCTTGACTCCAGGGGTAGTGCTCTATCCACTGTGCCACTCAGCTGCCCCCATGGGAGGCCTTTTTCACACATCCTAGTGCACAGAAGGATCTTTGAATATCTGATAAGAGTTGAGATTCCCCTGGTGTAGACACTACTTCTATGGAAGAAGACTAGAACATTGCTGGACCTTCTCTTCCTGGGCAATTCTTTTCCAGTGTGACACAGACTATCTTGACCCTCACTGCCTGGCATGCCAGGTATGTTACATCTTAGTTCATTTCCTATAAAAATCAGTTCCAGTTCTGAGTCCAAAACCCTTTTCAAGATCCAGCCCTAGACACCCTGCCAGGCTTCATGGGGCTTCCCTTGATGGCACCTGATGCCTGGTATTACCATCCCGCCTGTAATCCTGGCTCCAAGATTGTCATAGCTCCCCCTTCTCTGGTTCCTAAAACTAAGGAGGAAAACAACATGGAACAGAAACAAACACCCCTAGGCCCATTTCTTGGAGAAGAGAGAGCAGAGGAAGGAAAGTTAAAGTCCTTTCCCCTCACTTTTTAGTTGCAGATAACCATTACTCTGGAAGGAAGCTGAGCAGAAAAAAATCAAGTCAAAAAAGGTCAAATGGCTCAGTTTTGATAGTTTTAAAGACCCAGGCAAGTCAATCAAAAGAGGCTATCCCCACCCACGTGGTAGGGGACTCAGTGGGCTCCATGTTAAGTTAACAGGGCATACTCAAAAGGCGCCTTAAGTGCATCTCCATGTTAGTACTGGGCATGCCCAGAGAAGCCCACATGTTTACCCATATAGCTTCTCCCTCTATATCTACTTCTAGCTTCATCCTGTTTTGATGTTATAGCCATTTAACCCATGAATCATGCCTTACCTGAGGTAGTACTCTATTGCCGGTATAGCAAGTGTAGGGTTCTAAGGTGCCACAAGGAACTGGGTTTTCTCTTTTTCCTCTTGCCATTGGCTTAAACCCCTACAGTTGTGTCCCCCACTCCTCATCATTAGACTCTAGTCAATAGCACCTGAGTTCCATTTAACCACTTAACATCAATTACCTTTTTAAAAGGAATATTTAATATGATCCAAGACAATTCCAAAGAACTCAGGATGAAAAATGCTAGCCACCTCTGAAAGAAGAACTGATAACTCAGAGTAAAATTGGAGTGTAATTTTTTACTTTATTTTTCTTGCCTTTTTTTCCCTCAACATGGCTAATATAGAAATTTTTTTGAATTTGAATATTTCATATGTATAATTGTTATATTGCTTACCTTCTCAATGGGTGGAGGAGGGGCAGGAGGGAAGGAAAGAATCTGGAACTCAAAATAAAGAAAAAAGGTCAAAAATAAATAAATAATGAATTAGTAGAGGAAAAAAACTGTTCCAAACATAAAAATAAAAAGGGATGTTTACTTCGAAGACATAGCAAGACAAAATACCAATGTTTTCTGATTGGTTTCCTATGTCTAATATCATAGGTAACCAAAGGAACATCTGGAGTTCTTCTCATAATGAAGGGCCATAGAATATGCCAACTTTGCCTCCTAGAAGTCCAAGAGGGCTCGCAGGAGAAAGAGAGGATATGATTGATGACTATAATCAATCATGAAAATAGACAATTTAAAAATTTTGTTAAATTTATACCATTTTCCATCAACATACATTTATAAATATTCTAGGGATGATCTGGCTTAGCTGGTTCTCAAATAAAACTTTTTTCAGATTCATCTCTCTCTTTTCTGCCTTCTACTCTTTTATGAAGTTGTATATAATTGCTTATAATATGCTGCTATTCTCCTCCATACTGTTTTGTGAGCGAGTCTGTACCCTTAACCTCTACTGTACTTGACCTGGCTGCCATGATGCTTTTCTTGGCAAATGAATCAAATGTTTCCTGGCTAAGGCAGTTTGGGAACTCTTTGTTCTTCACTTTGTGGCAATTGCTTTACATTAATTAAGCAGCCTGAGATGTGTGTTGGAGTGGGTGGAAAAGGCCCTAACCTAGAGCCAGTGGTATGCTGGAGGCATCTTGTACTAGCTCATGAGAACTGACTGTTAAATTTTCAGTTTGATCATTTATACTTTAGAAATAGGGAAACGCTACAAATAAGGCTTGATTTATTGTTTTGTTGACTGTCAAGACTTAAGAAAATGATGGAATGTAAATAATAAAGGTTAAATTTTAAAATGCATCATGTAAATATTTCCCCCCCCCCGCCCCGGAAGAGGGTTGGTTGTTAAACGTTTACCAGGCACTCCTGCTTAGATCTCATTCTTGGATTGTCCTGACCCAAAAGGGAGGTGATCATATTCTCTTATACCTCAGGTTCATTCTATACTCATTCTAGAGTATATCCTGTGAGAAATCTCTAAAACAAACCTTAGATATGTCTCAAGTCTGGTGTCTTTCCTAAAATGGTTTCACAAAGTTCTTTCTAGAAAAGGTACTTGGTGTACAAGATAGGTACCACTCATAGGATAGCTATTTATTTCCTCTATCAGAAAAGAAATATTTAAAACAAAATTATGTCCCATCACCATCATTATAATGAGTATATAATATGATTATATATTATATGATTATACAATAATGAAAGATAAACTTACTTCAGAGGATTGCTGAGAAGACATTTCACTTCTACACTGTCCAAGCTATCTACAGGGTCCAGACCTACTGGACAGCTAATCATGGCTCTCCAGACCATTCAGCATCAGGATTTTCCTGTCTGTGGCCATTTTTACCAAAAATGTGGTGTAGGTACAAGAAATACCACCTGCTAGATAATTGATACCAACTCATGAACTCTCAACTTTTCAATCCTTAAGGTAGCTGCTGAAAATGTCTATTTTTCAGACATAATCTGGTTGATTATAATGGACCCAATTTTAGGAAAATAACACAAAGGAGAATGATAAACCAGGGATTTGAGGTCTAGTCCTTTTTCTTCTTCTACTACTGACCACATGGAAGTTGAGAAAGATGTATTTGGTTACTTGTCATACTCCATGGAATTATTAGTTTTGCCCAAGACCAAGGATAATGAACATTAAATATCGAACAATGAACCAGTGCCTGCTGAGAAAAAACAAAACAGAACTATTGATGGTAACATATATAGCAACTGTATGATGGTAGAATCACATATTAGGAAATCATGATAGGTCAGAATCTCATAGGTCATTAAATCTGATCTCAGAATGTGACTTTCAGAGCCTGATCAGACACCACTCTACTTTTGGGACTTTTATCTATATCACTGGGCATGGTACACAGATTGATACTATAGGACAATTCCTATGTATTTGTCATGAGGAAAGTTCTCAACTGAGGGTATTTCAGTTAGTAAACAATAAACATTTATTAAGTGCCTAATATGTGCTAGTCACTATGCCAAGGAATTACAACTAGAATCACTCAATTTCCATATGGGAGAAAAAAATCTTAGAATACGAAATTCAAAAAGGCAAAAGATGATGGTTTACAAAACCAAAAATAACTTATCTTTCAAGACTGAGTATAATCCTACAGAGAAAAAAAAATGATCTTTAATGGAACAGAGAAGTTTCATGCATTCCTGATAAAAATGTCAGAGCTAAGTAGAAATTTTGAAATGCAAACACAGGAGTCAAGAAGGCACTCAGGGGGTTCCACACGCCTAAAAATTGAATTCACAAGCTATGACCAGTGAATTTCCCTTTGTCAGGAAGTAGATACAATTAACTTAAACCAAAGGCACTTATGGAAAATGCATGAGAACAAAAGTTGTAGGACGTTTCCCCTATGAACTTGGTACTCTCTCTCAGAAACACACACAGTGTCAGAGGAAAAGAGTGGGTGCACACACAGAATAATCCAAGATAGATCTTAGAGAACCCATGTAGCCAAGGCAACTCACACTTTTGATGCACTTTCCCTTCTCAGTATCTTCTTATCAGCAAAGTGTCTCTTTGTGACCTGGACCGGTCATTTACTGGGGCTCACTGGGTCTATTTCTCTCAAAAACTCAACTCCTGAGGTAGGATTGACTTTCTTCTTGACTCATAGAGGTTATAGTCCTCAGAGATGTCTCTTCCTTCAATTCTTAGAACCAGCTGCCTACTTAGTGTAGTTGTTCTCTTCCTGGAAAAGTAGTGTAAGAACAAGATGTCAAAACCATGAGGCTGGAAGTGTGGAGGGACAGAAAAATCCTCCCCCCACAAAGGGTACAGAAAAGATCCCCTCTCAGGAGCTGGTTTATTGTTCCATAACTGATTCTCTTCTCTGCTGCCAGGGATCAGTAGAGAATATCTTACTTTTTAGAGGATCCAGACAGTGACCTTTTAATTCCATAACTTTTGATTACAAAACTTATTCACATTTTGTAAATGAGTAACAGCAGAAAATCTTTAGTCTTCATTTAAGGCTTTACTATAACTTTTTTATATTTCCTCTATCTTGTATGATTTGAAATAGACTTGGGGCAAATCAGTTGACCAGAGATGTCTTAAACAACTCATCTCCTACCACAGAAAGCCCAGCATTCAAGAATGCTTTAATTTAAATGTAGGCAAAAACTATATATTGCAATCAGTAAAATATGGACAAGCAGAATACAACCAAATAGAAAACAAGCCCACTTTGGTTGTAGAGACACCAGTGTGAAACAAATAGCTTTAGAGTCTTTAAATTGAATAAATTCCTTGAAAAAGTCTAGAGTAGATAGTTTCCAATTTGGACACTTCCTATTAAATTTGTAGATTTATTTAATCCTTAGCTGTTCTTTAAAGTCCTACCACTTCTTTAGAGTTATTACTCAACAGGTTGTTGTTATTTTTTTTTAATTCCTTCCAAACTTATTTTCTCCCCTTTATGAAGCTATTCTCTGAATAAGCAGTTCCATCGGTCAAGAAAACTAGCCTAAGGATATATTTCCCAGACTGCAATAGTTGCATGTCACAGGAGGTCAGACTGCTATTAACTCACATGTCCAATTTTGTTGTTCCTGATAAGGGAAAACATCACTCATTCCAGCCTCTGCCTTGCTTGAACACACATACATGAACACTCCTAGGCTTCAGTGTTGTCTTATAGTAAATTATTGACATTCTAAATTGCTGAACCATTGGAAACCAAGGTGAAAGCTAACTTTTGTGTCTTGATTAAAAAAAATAAATCCTAGCAACTTCTGCTTCCATGGACTCAGCCATGTTACATAAAACTAGGATGCTTGTTCCATAAGTAATATATCTTCTCTATATGCCTCATTTCCTGCCACCTTGGGATGATGTTGTGGAAATGGGACCAATTGTGAATTCGGTCTGGTTTTAGGCAACTGAACAAACGTTTTCCTACTGAGAAAGACATCTGGACAGGACTCCCTAGCACCATCTGTACCCCTGTGTTTACAGGAGTTACCGCCTATGGGATTTTTGCCTTGCTCCCTACCCCTTCACTAATTTACTCATTTATTATGTGACTCTGGATGCTAAGAACCTTTATTCAGTAGTTTTTCCCATATACCATGGTGAGCAAACTCCCAGTTCTAATTTGTTTTATCCCTGTGAATCTCTCTCTCTCTCTCTCTCTCTCTCTCTCTTTCTCTCTCTCGACATTTGGGGTCAAGTGACTTGCCCAGGGTCATACAGCTAATAAGTGCCTGAAGATATATTTGAACTTAGATTCTCAGGTATAAATAGGAATAGGGCTGTTGCTCCTAGCTGCCCCCCACCCATGTCTATGATTCTTAGTCACTGTCAGTTTTGGCAAAAATCTCTTTAACCCTACTTGTTGTTGGTATTGTTCTGACCTTTGTTCTTGAAGAAGACTATGACATGAGGGAGGTGATGCTATGACATGCAAGTGAATTGGATTTAAGTGAGCGAGGCCTGGGCAAAGTCACCAGCCTCACTTTCTCCTCCAGAGCCATCTGGGTCCGGTGGTGAGATATAGATGAGGATGACTGGAGCTGGCCCTGGATGCAGTGGGAGACCTTTTAGTAGTGGACATCTCAAGGCCCTCTTTCTTCTCTATATGCTTTTTTCTCTCTGATGGTATTAGCTTCTGAGACTGCAATTATAATTTCTATGCAAATGAACCCCTACTCTTATAGATGCAACTTTAATGTCCCCTCAATCTAAGTACTCCATGCCTACTATTTACTGGATAATCTCACCTAGAGGTTTCATGGTCAATATGTTCAAAATAGAATTCCTTATCTTCTTCCTTACATCCTTCTCTCCTTCAAACTTTCTCTTTTCTTTTGAAGGGATGATTATTCTTTCAGTCATCTTGGTCGGCAACTTTACAATAATTTTTGATTCTTCCCTCTCCCTTAATCACCAACTTTTCAATGGAAGAGACTGTCTTTTGCCTTTCTTTGTAACCTAAGCGCTTTGCACAATGCCCAGTCTTGTAGATTCTGAGCCATTTCTTGCATCTGTGCCCTTCTCTCAACTCCTACAAATATTATCTTAGGTTAGACCTTTCTCACTTCTTGTCTGGACTATTGAAATGGACTCAATTGGACTTCTTGATTACAGTCTTTCTCTTCTCCAATTTGTTATTTATATAACTTCCAGGTCAGATCTAAGACCTAGGTCTGAGTTTGTCATCCACTGCTCAGAAATCTTTATTGGCCTCTAATTTCCCCTAAGATAAAATACAGTGTTCTCAGCCTGCTCTTTACAATCTACCACAATCTGACTTCTCCCTAATTTTCTGACATTTTATATTACTCACTCCCCTTTATTTATAGTATCTTATGTTGACTGGCCAATGAAGGAGATCCAGGGCTTAGAACACACACTAACCTCTGTCAGTGATAATACACAAGGAGCCTTAGTGAGCCTGCTACCAGAATTCATGGTGGCACCCATCCCCCCCACTTCCTCTACCTTCCTTCCCCACCCCTGCCCCCAACAAGCAGGTATAGATATTCTTTGGCTGATTCCTTTAGCTTTACAGCACTGTGATAAAAAGCCTTTTAATTGGTTGCTGAGCTTGAAATGAGTATGCAGACAAAAGGCTTGTCAAAATGCCTCTTTCTTTCCAGGGGGCCAGTGAGGCATCAACTGCTGTACTCCTCCAGGAGAGAAGAGCTGTAGCAGCAGTCTAGGCCTGCCACCTGCTTCCTGTGCCCTTATCTCCCCACCCAGCCACCATGTTACCATGAACCCACAGCGTCACTGTTTCTTCTGTTTCTGTTGTGTTTATTCTTCCGTGATCTTAGGTGAATGAGTAACAGACAGAATGAACTAGTTTATGACCAAAGGAACTTCAAAAGGTTGGAAGAACCAGCAGACACACAACTATTGCTGGTAACAGAGTCTGCCAGTAGCTGCAGCAATCTAAACCAGTGAGGAGTCCAATCAGGAGCTAGTAAAGAAATTGAGCAACTGGTTTGACCCATTTTAGCAATGAGAAGACTTGGCAACCAAGATACTCTAGCAAGAGTGACTTGTCCATCATTTATACCACACCCAGAAGTGAACTTGATGGGGACTCATTAGGGAGAGAAAAAAATACTCCTGGATCCAGAAAGTATCTACTTTGGGTAGGTGGCATGTTGTACTTTGGTTCTTGTTATGCTTCCTCAGTAAATATTCCTAATTGATGGTACAAAAATATTTATAGCAGTTCTTTTTGTAGTGGCCATCATTTGGGGAAAGGCTGAGCAAGTTGTGGTATATGAATATAATGGAATGTTGTTGTCTATAAGAAATGATGAGTAGACCAACTTCAGAAAAACTTGGAAAGACATATATAAATTGATGGTGAGTGAAGTGAGCAGAACTAGGAGAACACTGTACACAGTAACAGCAGCAGGGTTTGATGACTGACTTTGACAGGCTTAGCTCTTAGCCATGTGAGGATCTAAGACAATTCTGAAAGACTCATAATGGACAATGCTATACACATTCAGAGAAAGAACTATAGAATCTAAATGCAGATCAAAGAACATTATTACTATTTGCTCTCTCTCTTTTTGTGTGTTCCATTTCTTCTTTTTCATGGTTCCTCCCATTGGTTCTAATTCTTCTTTACAACATGTCTAATGTGAAGTATGTTTAATATGAATGTTTGCGTGTAGCCTATATCAGATGGCATGTCATCTTGGGGAGCAGAGGGAAGGGAGGGGGAGAAAATTTAGAACTCAAAATCTTATGGAAGTGAATGTTGAAAACCAAAAATAATTAAATTAATTTAAAAAACCTAATTGATGTAAATTTATTAGAGGAAAAGGAATAAGCATTTGTTAAGCACCTACTATGTTCAATATTCAGTGCTAAGCATTTTATAAATACTATCTTCTTTGATCTTCCGAACAACCTTATGAGGTAAATACTATTACCTCCATTTTACAAATGACGAAACTGAGGCAAACAGAAGGTAAGTGACTTGTCCAAGTTTACCCAGTTAGTAAGTGTTTGAGGCCAGATTTAAATATGTCTTCCTGAGTCTGACAACCTCTATCCATTGTACTACCTAGCTGATATTGGGGAGATAATGAATTTAAATTATATTGGGGAGATAATTGGCTATTGAGATTGGAGGTACACACTTAATGTGTAGTCATGAACAACAGCATTAGAAAGAGAGCCCTAAACCCTCTGGATTATCACTAAACACCTGAGAGAAGAAGCAATGCTCCAAGTTCTGGGGACCCAAGCTGATGGCCTGAATGTGAGTTGGAAGAATGAGCCCCAGGTTCTGTATCTCATCTGGATTAACCAGCTGTTCCTCAGAGTCAACATTCTATTTGTTTGTACAGATTAGTCCTCTCCAGCCTGGAATATGCTCTACTAACTTCTGCCTCTTGGAATTCCTGGTTTCTTTTTTCAAGACTGAGACCATGTACCATTTAATGATATTTCTTCTCCCTTTTCTTCTTCTAAAAATTATTATTTATTAATTTTTAACATTCATTTTAAATAATTTTAAGTTCTGAATTCTTTCCTTTCCTTTCACCCCTCCTCCATCCATAGAGAAGGCAAGAAATGTGATGTCAATTATACATGTGAAATCATGCAAAACATACTTCCATATTATCCGTGCTACAAAAGAAAAAAAAGCAAACACAAAAAAAGAAAGTGAAAAAGTTATGCTTTAATCTGCATTCCTATGGTTCTTTCTCTGCAGATGCATGTCATTTTTCATCTTAAATCCTTCAGAATTTTCTTGATCATTGCATTACTGAGAGTAGCTAAGACATTCACAATTGATTATCGTACAATATTGCTGTTACAGTGTTCTCCTGGTTCAGGTCATTTCACTTTGTATCAGTTCAAGAAAATTTTACCAGCTTTTTCTGACAACATCCTGCTTACTACTTCTTACAGCACAATAGTATTCTACAATGATCACATGTCACAACTTATTTATCCATTCCCCAATTGATGGACATCCCCTCAATTTCTAATTCTTTGCCATGACAAAAGAGTTGCTATAAATATTTTTGTACATATAGGTCCTTTTCCTTTGATTTCTTTGGAATCCAGACCTAGTAGTGTTATTGCTGGGTCAAAGGATATACACAGATTTATTACCCTTTGGGGATAGTTCCAAATTGTTCCCCAGAATAATTGGACTAGTTCACAACTCCACCAACAATACATTAGTGTCCCTATTTTTTCATATGCCCTCCAACATTTGTCATTTTCCTCTTCTGTCATATTAGCCAATCTGATAGATATAATGAGGTAACACAGAGTTGTTTTAATTTGCCTTCTGTAATCACTAGTAATTTAGAGCATTTTCATATGACTATAGATAGCTTTGAGTTCTTTGTCTGAAAACTTTCTGTTCATATATTTTGACCTTTTATCAACTGGGGAATAACTTGTATTCCTATAGATTTAACTCAGTTCTCTATATATTTGAGAAATTAGGTCTTCATCAGAGAAACTTACTGTAAAATTCCTCCCCTGCCCCAGTTTGATGTTTTCCTTCTACTCTTGGCTGCATTTGTTTGTACAAAAAATTTTTAATGTAATCAAAATTATCCATTTTATACCCTCTAATGCTCTCTATCTCTTGTTTGGTAATGCATTCTTCCTTTATCCATGGATCTGGCTGATACATTTTCCCATGCTCCTCTAATTTACTTATAGTATCATCCTTTACGTCTAAATCATGTACCCATTTTGACATTATTTTCAGTTTATAGTGTGAGATATTGGCTTAAATCTTGTTTCTGCCCAACTGCATTCCAATTTTCCCTGCAATTTTTGTCAAATAGTGAGCTCTGGTCCCCAAAGTTTGGATCTTTGGGTTTATCGGATATTAAATTACTATGGTCATTTACTATGATGTATCATGTGCCTAATCGATTCTACTGATCTACCATTCTGTTTCTTAGCCAGTACTAGACTGTTTTCCTGATTGCCATTTTGTAATACCATTTAAGATCTGGTACATCTGGGCCAACTTTCCTTCGCATTTTTTTTCATTGATTCCCTTGATATTCTTGACCTTTTCTTCTTCCAGATGAATTTTGTTGTTCTTTTTTCTAGCTCCATAAAATAATTTTTTGGTAGTTTCATCAGTATGGCACTGAATAAGTAAATTAATTTAAGTAGAATTATCATTTTTATTACCTTGGCTTGGCCTACCCACATGCAATTGATATTTCTCCAATTATTTATATCTGTCTTTATTTGTGTGAAAAGTATTTTTTTAATTGTATTCATATAGTTCCTGAATTTGTCTTGGCAGGTAGATTCCTAAGTATTTTATATTGTTTGCAGTTATTTTATTTTTTTCCAAATTTATTGATTTGTTTTCAATTTTCAACAATTACTTGCATAAATTCCAGATTTTCTCCTCCTCCCTCCCCAATATGGCATGCAATTTTATATGGGCTCTACACATATATTAAACACATCTTCACATTAGTCATGTTGCATGGAAGAATTAAAACAAATGGGAGAAACCATGAAAAAAACAAAGTAAAACAAAACTTAAAGAGCAAATGGTCATCCTGCAGTTATTTTCAATGGAATTTCTCTTTCTGTCTTTTCTTGTGGGACTTTGTTGGCAATACATAGAAATGTTAATGATTTCTGTGAGTTCATTTTATATCTTGTAACTTCGCTAAAGATGTTAATTATTTCAACTTGTTTTTTAGTTGATTCTCTAAGTGTACCATCATATCATCTACAAAGAATCATAGTTTTGTCCTCATGCCTCTTCTAATTCCTTTCATTTTTTCTTGTCCTATTGCTATAGCTGGCATTTTTAATACAACATTGAATAATAGTGGTGATAATGGCATTCTTGCTTCACTCTTGAGCTTATTGGGAAGTCTTCTAGATTATCCCTATTACAGACAATACTTGCTGATGGTTTTAGACAGATATTACTTATCATTTTAAAGAAAGTTCCATTTATTCCTTTGGTTTCTGGTGCTTTTAATAGGAATGAGTGTTGTATTTTTTCAGAAGATTTTTCTGCATCTATTGAGATAATCATGTAATTTTGGTTGTTTTTTTTTTAATTGACATAGTAAGTTATGCTAATAATTTTCCTAATATTGAACCAGCTCTGCTATTCCTGGCATAAGTTCCACCTAGTCATAGTGTAATATCTTTTTGATATATTGCTATAATCTCCTTGATAGGATTTTATTTAAAATTTTTTCATAATATTCATTAGGGAAACTGGTCTATAGTTTTCTTTTTCTGCTTTGGCTGTTCTTGGTTTAGGTATCTTTCTTAAAGCTCTTTCCATCTTCATAACACTTAGTATTGAGCTATCTACTTATATCTATTATATCTATTGTATCTCTGCAGCAGAATATAAATTCTTTGAGGACAAGGTGCTGCTTGGTGTTTGCCTTCACATCCTTATCATTTAGCACAGAGATTTGCTATTAAAAAAAATGTTTGTTGAAGTGAATGGTCATTTTGAATCAGTTTTTAATCAGTTTAGAAATCTATCTGGTCGAAAACAGGACTTTTAGGAGTCTCCATGGATATTATAAAAGTGGAAATGTAGTAGAGTAGAGAAGATAGGATTTGAAAGACAGAATTATCCCAAAAAATAGTTGAAGGTATCACCTAAAGCATGTCCAAAACATTCCCTTAGCTGAGGAGGGAGAAATTTCCAGTATGATATCCCATACCATGCAAGGAAAACCCCTTCTACAACAACTAAGACTCAGGGTTTAGTAGAGTAAGGAATTTTTGGGTCATATACTATTGGGTGTGGCAGAGATCTGAGTACACAGAAATCCTAACATTGTGATTTAGGTAGGCGATCACCTTTTGTAAAGGAGCAAAAAAGTAAGCTGATCCTATTCTTGGGACTGCTACGATTAGTGACTCTCTTTAGAATTTTCTTGCCATGAGGCTAGGTTCAAGTTCCCTCATTCCTTTCCCCTTTTGCCACTGAACTTGACACAGTAGAACTTCTGATGGGCACATCTCAGTACTAGATCTGTCTTGGAACAGAACCAGCCTTCAAAGGTAGCAGATGAAAGGTTCTTTTTCTCACCAGCACTTACCAAACTACTTTTGCCAGATAGTCAGCTCCTAAGTATTAAAGAATCCTTGAAAGCATTGGATACGTGAGTGAATATTTCCAAGATTCATCCCCTTTCTTTTTTTCAAGTTTTCCTTTTAACTTGACTGTTCTTTCTATATATTCCGGGGGCTGCTCAGTGTCCAGGGTGTGAAAAGCAGTTTGTAAACCTTAAATCACTATATAAAGTGAGTTTTATTATTGCTATCACTACTATCATCATTGATCAAGGGAGCAAGTGACTTACCACGTGGTCTTGACCCATAATTACTCTTCAGTGACTTTCCGCTATTTTCCAGGAACAGAAATAGAGATGGGTGGACAGTTGTGGGAATATAAAGGTTCTCTTCCTCTTTAGTTTTATCATTCTCAAAATTAAAATGAAGAGTTAAGGACGTCTGCATGGAAACCATTACTACCTTGGATTTTTCCCTGAAATCTGTTGTTTTCAGATCAAGGGTGAGGCAGTGTGCTGTAGTGAAAAGATCTGGGTCTCATGGGAATGGGATCTGAACTCCTAAAAGGAAAAGATCCTGTCTTTGAGATATGGACCCCAAAAAGGAAAAGCCCTTGGACTTTCCCACGCAGCCCAGATCCTTGGTGGTCACCTGGGGCATCTGGTCCATCTCAGCCCACCTTGATTACTTAATTAGTTTACTTGACACTCCTTAATCCCATCCTGGTCCCCTTTTTCTGTTATCCCCAGACTACCCTAGGCTACTTTTCACTTCTTAATTCCAATCTAGATCTTCTCACAGTCTTTCTGTATAAGTGTCCATCTTGTCCCTATGAAATTGCTCAAATTCTTAAGATCTAACCCACTTGTATTAATGCCACAAATAACACACTCACTAGTAAATCTTGCCCATCCCAACTGGTGTTTTAATAAACTCACTATTTGGACAGAAAGAAGGCGTGACTGGTTGAATTTTTTCAAGGCATATCTGTGCCCTTTGCCCTTGCATTTCAGGGTTTCCAAGACTCCTAGACTGCAACAGGTCTGAATCTGGCCTCTGGCATTTAGTAGTTGTCTGATGATGGACATGTTACTTAACCTCTCTCAGTAGGGTCAGTCTCCTCAGATGTATAAAGAGGATAATTAATAGCCTTAAAACTTAGGTCATAGAGTTGTTGAGCAAGTCAAGAGAAAATGGATATTTTTATATTTTTGTAAGGGGAAATCTATCACAAAGGGATGAAATAGGTAACATTCTTCCCCCCCCCCCGCCCCGTTCCTTTTACCCTCACAGACACTTTACATTGTGTCTTGAGATCTTTTCTTCCTATGAATTTGTTGATGTTAAACTGGTAAGGGCAACTAGGTGCAGTGGATAGAGCACCAGTGCAGGAGTCAGGAGGACCTGAATTCAAATCTCATCTCAGATACTTGACAGTCACTAGCTGTGTGACCTTGGGCAAGTCACTTAACCCCAATTGCCTCATCCTGGGTCATCTCCAGGATGAATATCTGGTCACTGGATTCAGATGGCTCTGGAAAAGAAGTGAGGCTGGTGACCTTGCACAGCCCTCCCTCACTCAAAACAAAGTCAAGTGCAAGTCATGTCATTATTCCTCTGATGGCATGGTCTTCTTCGTCAACAAAGGATAAACATACATTAAGCTGGTCAAGTTTCATTTGAAACAGAATCTTTGTCTCTGAGGGGGACTCATCTAACAGGGTTTGTTTCCCTAGGAACTGATTGTATTTTGCATAAATTAACTCCTCTACCCTTTAAACACAGAAGAGAAACTGAGGCAGAGTCAAGTGATAGCACAAAGTTTATTTATTGAAAGAGATAAGCACCAAGTCCTGCCTGATTCTCAGTGAAGTGGGTTAGCTGATATGCTTTTCTATTCCATTCTTATCTCCTTCTAATAATAGGGTTCTCAAAGATGGGGAGACAAATTCTTTCATTGGGATATACTTCCATTTAAAGAGGCTTTCTGTGTATGTAGTAAAAGTCAAAATAAAAGCTAAGAATTCTTGTGCCTAGGGCAAATTGAATTTGGGGAATGGGGAGTGGCATATTCAGAGCATAGTCCAACAATGGCAGAGTTGTACAAGGAGATGGGGCACCCTATTACCCCAAGAATCTGGTCTGTATCTCTACAGTGTTTGGGGAAAATGTGGGACTTGGAAGAGGATCAACATAGTAATGGGACTCTAGAGGAGGTGGCCTGGGAGTGATTGTGGTATGTGGTAGGGTAGGCTGGTAGAGGCCTAAGTTGGGAAGTGTGTGTTAATCCTTCATTGACGAAGAAGACCATGCCATCAGAGGAATAATGACATGACTTGCACTTGATTTTGTTTTGAGTTGGGGAGGGCTGTGCAAGGTCACCAGCCTCATTTCTCCCCCAGAGCCAACTGAATCCAGTGACCAGATATTCATCCTGGAGATGACCCAGGATGAGGCAATTGGGGTTAAATGACTTGCCTAAGGTCACACAGCTAGTGAGTGTCTAGTGTCTGAGATGACATTTGAACTCAGGTCCTCCTGACTCCTGCACTGGTGGTCTATCCACTGCACCACCTAGCTGCCCCAAGAAGGAAAGTAGTGTTTGCCTCAAGGAGAAAATATACTCAACCAGGAAGGAAATATACTGTGCCTTGGGGAAAATCATAGGAAATAACAGTTTACTCCTATTGAGAGAAGTTGAGAAAGTCAACCTCTATAAGACATGGGATGGTATGAGCTTCCATGGTCAAGAGAGAGCCCATATTATAGGTTAAAGTTTAAGATGGGGATGGGATTAGAGAGCAAACAATAATTTCCTAATCTATCCTGTAGATCTCAAGTTCCTCATCCTCCTTCTATAATCAGTCTTTAGTGCTGTGCTCAGTGAGTATAATGAAAAAATAGCAATATAACAGATATAAAATTCTTACCCTTTCCTACAAACAGGCCTAGGACCTTATCTCAGGCAGGATTTAGTGCTAGGTAGCCTGACTTCCCCAAAACGAGATCAAGCTTTTCTCACACTCCCCAACCAATGCCCTCAGAATAGAACTGTAGGCAAAAACCTCTACAACAAAGCGTGAGGTTCGTGTCATCTCCAGAGTTTCCCCCAAAAGAATTAGCAGTGTCCCTTTTACTGGATGTAAAAAGTAGATCAGTTATAGGATAGCTATTGATTTTCTCCACCATGAAAGAAATGTTTAAACTACAAACTTAAGAACACACATTGACAAATACTTAAAACATAAAATAGCAACCTATTATTCCTAATTATACTTTCCTAAGAGGTTAGATAATTCAAGATTTGCTCACATTTTTTTCCACTTCAGTCTCTACACAGCAATCAATATCCAACACCACCCCACCTCCACCAATCAACTCGGTTGTCTTTCTATTCCTTCTATGATCAAATATAATTTTTTTTTAAATTTAAAGCTCTTTACAACCTGCTCCTATTCCACCTTTCCAGCCCTACTTCTCCTCCACAGAATATGTAGTCTGGTCAAACTCATCCTCTCCCTCTTTCTTGCACATCACACACAACTTCTCATCTCCATGCCTTTAAATTATCTTCTTATGAGTAATGTACACACCCTTCTCACCCCACAATTTCTAGGAATCACTGCTTTCCTTCAAAACTCAGGTTAAGCATTATCACATTCTGCATGAGGCCTTTCTTTATCCTTCTGTTAGTGTGCATCCTTTCAAAGGTTATTCTGTATCTGTTTTGTATCTGGTTCTAAACATTTACATGTAAGTGTGTATACATGTTTTACTCCCCAAGAGAATATGTTCCTTGAGGTCAGATATTGATTTTATTTTTGTCCTTATATCTCCAGCCCCTAGCCCAGTGCCTGCCACACAACAAGATCTTAATAAACCCTTGTTGATTGATTCATGAGTCATTTCCTTCAAAGAACTTATCCCTCAAGGAGAATAAGACACCAGCATGGATAGATAACTCTAGTATACAATATTCCCTAAGTGATTTGGATAGCTGCAAAGCAAGGTGCCATATGAGGTCCTAGGGGGAAGACTTATTAACTGGGAGGACTGGGCAGGCTTTTTGAATAAGGTAGTGTTTGTGCTTTGCTTTAAAGGACAGGTAGGAGGTAAACAGGTGAAGAAAGGGAAGGAAGGATCTCTAGATTTAGAGAAGAGCTTTAGCTCAGGTACAGAGGCATGGCAATATGGCTTGCATTCAGAGGTACAGTTATCCAGTTTGACTGCAATATAGCGGGCATGAGATGAGGCTGGAAATGTAGAGGGGCTAATTTGAGTAGAGTCACTAAGTTGAGTGACTTCCAGGCAGAGATGTAAAGTTTGAACTTTATTATGGAGGCAATATAGTGTTCCTGAGGAATTTTAGAAGTGCAACATTTCCAGGTCTAAGGATAAAAAAAGATTATTCTGGCAGTGCTGTGAAGGATGAATTGGAGAGGCATAGTGTGGAAGCAAAATAAATACAAGGCAATTTTTTTGGGGGGGTAGGCATCTGCAACTGGGGAGTCAGGAAAGGTTATATGTAGGAGGTCACATCTGAATTGAATTTTGAAGCTTGAATTCTAAGAGGCAGAAGTGAGGAGAATGTACATTATTTTATATACATCCTGTATATACTTATTTTGTTCAGACATATTTTGTATATACCTATATGTGCATGTATTGTGTCCTCCTATAGAATATAAGTTCCTTGAAGGCAGGGATGGTTTCATTTTTGTCTTTTTATCTCTAGCATCTGCAACAGTGGCATGGTCAATCCACAAGCATCTATAAAATGTGTAATAAGGGATACAAAGAAATAGAAAAGTCCCTGCCTTCTAGGAGTTTATATTCTATTTTGGGAGACAAGATGTACATAAAGAGGTACATATAAGATACTAACAAAGAAGATACAAGGTAACCTGAAAGGGAAAAACAGCATAAGCTAAGAAAAGCCACTGGAAGAAGGTATTATTTGAGCTGTTTTGAAGGAAGCCGTTCTTCCAAAATAATTGAACAAAGCTATAATAGGAGGCCTGAAGTCTTCTCTTTTCCCATTTACACATTCTGCTTTTCTTCAATCAAACTTCATATGACATACTTTCAAGCACTTCTGTCATCCTGGTTGCCCTCCTCAGGATACTCTCTAGCTTTTAATGTCCCTCCCTCCCTATTCCCATTACAACTCCCCCAAAGGCAGGGACTTGGCTATTTCTTTGTATCCTCAGCACTTACTACACATTTTATAGATGCTTGTGGATTGATCATGCCACTGTTGCGAATGCTAGAGATAAAAAGACAAAAATGAAACCATTCCTGACTTCAAGAAACTTATATCCTATAGGAGAACACAATATATTTACATATAGGTATATACAAAATAAGTTTGTACAAAATAGGTATATACAAAATGTATACAAAAATAAATACAAGGTAATCATTTTTGTTTGGGGAGAGAGGGCATAAGGCAACCAGGGGGATCAGGAAAGGCCAATTGTAGGAGGTGACATCTGAATTAAACTTTGAATTTGAGTTTAAGAGGCAGAAATGAGAAGAATATATATTCTAGTCATGGAGACAGCTTGGCATTGTAGCAAATGAAATCTCATATATAGGGAATTGCAAAAAAGTCAGTTTGACAGGGCCAAAGAATAATGTAGCACATGTTTCTTTAGACTTGGCTAAGTTGGACAAGGCCAGTTGGAGATGAAAAGAATTACAATGGTGTTAATTAAGGAGAAGCAACAGCCCTACAGTTATGTGCTGGCTTTCATGCTTTCAGCTGGTTGTCACTAAACATTTATCAAGTTACCAAATGTTCCAGAGACTGTGCTGTTAAGTGCAGTGGGGTACAAAGGAAGGCAAAAGACAGTCCTGGTTCTCAAGGAGCTCAGTGTAGTGGAGGAGATAGCATGAAAAGAAAAGAACTATGTATAAACAAGATATAGATACTGGATACATTGGTGATCACCAGCACAAGGAAGACACAAGCAAAGCACTTATGAAACCTCTTTGAATACTACTATTGCAAAACCAATAACTTATTAAAGTAGGAGCAGAATGTAGACAGTCTGTTGCTATGAGATCCCTCTTTATTTTAGGGCAAAGCAAATGAGATTATATGCACACATGTCTATATATACATATGTTTATATAGACATATATATTCACATACACATGCACAAAAATGTGTAGATGCATATTTACACAATATACATTTATACATGTATATATGTATTTTACATTTATGCAACAGTTTCATAGACCCAATTCACATTTTACATACATATGTGCACATGTATACTTACATGCATGCACTTTACATAATATATGTATGTATATTTAAATCTATGCAATATGTTATCTTACATGTGTATCTGTAACACATACACATATCTCTTTGCAAATCTTAAAGCAGTATATAAATAATAGATATTCTTTTTCTTCTAATAAGTGATTGCCCCATTGGCCAAATCCCAAGAGAGGTTAACCTCAAATTACTTTTGCTTATAGAGCCCTGGAAATTAACAAGCAGACTATGTATGAAATATTCTCAACTCTTCAAAATAGACACCCAAATAAAAACTAAAGCTATCATTAGCGTTGTCATTATAATTAATTAATGTTGTTGTTGTTGTTAAGATTTTGACGACTGGAGTGGTTGGAGGGGTGGGTGGGGAAAGAGAGGAGGAGGAGAAGGAGGAGGGGGAGGAGGAGGAGAAAGAGGAGCAGGAGGAGGAGGAGGAGGGGGAGGAGGAGGAGGAGGACGAAAAGGCCCGTGGAAGTGGAAGGCAAGCCAGGGTAAAAAGCGGAACTACAACTCCCAAACGGCCCTAGGAAATTGCGCGCCGCCGCGGTGACCCTCCCCTTTCGGTGGCCGAGCCGGGCCCCGCCCCTTGGGTGACGTCACTGAGAGGTGACGTCACGGCGCTCAGAGCGAGGCTTCGGTAGAGAAGCAGCCGCCGGAGCTGGAGTCGCCGCTGGTGGCGGAGGCAGCGAGAGAGCGAGCCAGGGAGGGAGGGGGGGAAGCGGAGCGGAGCGCGGAGCAGCGCGGAGAGCCGGGACCGGAGCCGGGACCGGAGCCAGGGCCGGGGCAGCAGCTGCGGAGCCGACGACCCCAGAGAGACAGAGCCGGGAAGCCCGGGGCGCTCCCCCAGCTCCCCCAGCTCCCCCAGCCGTACGGTGCCTGGTGTCTCCCCCCGCCTCCCCTCCCGGGGGGAGGAGGAAGAGGCGGCGGCGGCGGCGGACCGGACCTCGGGGTGTCGCCGCCCCCACAGGAGGAGCCGGGCCGGCCGCGGGCTCCACAGCGCCGGGGCCCGGGGCCCGTGACAGACGGGCCTAGGAAGGGAAGAGGCGGCGGCGGCGCAGGCGACACCATGTCATCCCCCAGCCCGGGCAAGAGGCGGATGGACACGGACGTGGTCAAGCTGTATCCTTCGTGGCCGTGGGGGGGGGGGGTGGGGGAGCTGTCTGTATGTGTGTCTGTGTGTAGTGGTCCGGGGGACGTGGGGTGGTGGCGCCTACTGCCCCGGCCTTCCCTCCCCGGGACCCCACCAGGGCCCTGGGGCACTGCCCCCCCAATCCGTGACTCCCCTCCCCCCATGCCCGGGGCTCGTCCTCAGCACCTCCCAGTCCCTTTCATCGCCTCCATTAACTGCAGCCCCTCCAAATTCGTGTTGCTCCCCTTCTCCTGCACCCCCTCCGTAGCTATGCTCTCACCCCTACAGTTTTTAAACCTCCGAAGACCGGCTTTTTCTCCTGGGACTAGGTGGGCTTTTTGCTTATTTCCCCCAGTGACTTAAGCCCACCCTACAGGTCTTTCCTCTCTTCTCTCTCAGCTGTATAATTTAGGGACCCTGGTGGGGTTATCCCAGGATAGTTCCTTTCTCTTTTTACTAAAGTCCCCCCAATCCCTACCCAGAATATTTGTAAGCTAGGGCGACCAAATAACCCCTTCCCTTCATTATTCCCACTTATTTGCTGTATTAGTAGGAAGAGGCAAGCAGTACTCAATTCTATCCAGTGTCCTCTAACTCCCCCTCTCCCCAATTAGAAATAACCCTTTATATACTTGTCAGGCACCTCTTCTCTGTTTCAGCTTTGCTGTCTGGGAGAACCTCCCCCCACTTTGCTGCCTGTTTCTGACAAAGCATACCTTAGAGACTAAGTACTGTAAAGAGAGGGACCTCTGTGACTGTAGTCAAACAACCCTCCTCTGCAAGTATATGTGACACTGAGAAGAGAGAATGGGGAGTACTTACCCCTCAAAAATCCCACTCCTCTCTAGGGGAAACTCAACAGCATGAGATTAGGGTTTGGGGGTCCTTCCTTCTTAAATAATAACCTTCTCTACACTCTCCTCCAGTACACTTGATCTATATTATTGGGGGTGACACTGGAGAGATTGGATTGTATTTGAGAAGAACACTGCAGACCAGGGTTTTGTGGTGGTGGTTGCTTATTATTATTTACTTAATGACTTCAGCCACAGAGAAATTCCCGAAGGTTCCCGGGCCAAATCCAGGGTTTGGTTTTTTTGTTTTTTTGTTTTTTTTAAGGGGTGATTTAGAGGTTGTAGGGGATGGAGGATATGAGCCAAGCGACCAGTCCCTGGGGGAAAATGGGGGTAAAATGCAGTTGAAAAGTCCAGTTTACCTTCTTTCCCTTCCCTCCCCACCTCTCCTCCTCTCCCCCCTGTTGCAGGGTTTTGTTTATATAACAAGTAGTTTGGCCAGATTCTCCTGAAGAATTCTTTCATTTATTTATTTATTTATTCATTACTATTTTTGATTGGATGATTTATCGCTTTTGTAAAGGGTGGGTAATACTGTTGAATATTCAGTCAAACAAACTTGACAGAGTTTTAAAGTAGTATTAAAATTTTTGATTTGTAGGTTGGGGGATGGGTAGATGTTTGTCCAATTCAGAGATTATTCATAATGTTTTTAGAAACAAGAAGGTGGCTTTCCCTACCCCACCCTGGAGAACTTGCTAGGGATTAGCTGCTGGAGATATTGAAGTTTGGGCCTGAGTTTTTATTTTTTGGGGAATGTGTTAGAGATTAGACAAAGAGAAAGGCTTATGTATGAACGAATAAAATTGTTTCTAGGGTAAAGGTAAACCAAGATGTTGTTCTATGTACTGTTCCTAAGGTAAGGTTGAGTGTGTGTAATGGATAATAGCAGTTGTGTTAGTGGCTTTTCATAAGACTGTAGCAAAACTTGTAACTGTGGATATGTGTGTATTTAGACAAAGCAGCTTCAGATTCTAGTCTTGTTTAGAAAATAGGAAATGACACTGATTGTGGCAGAACCTGAGTTATTTTTATCCTGGATTTAGTGTTACTGTCAAACCAATGCAAATTTTCAGCTAGTGTTTAATTTATTCCGGGGGAAAGAACTCTAGCTGTTTCTTTAAACAATATCATATTCTTCAAATATATACATATGTGTTTTTAAAAGGTTGAGAATAAGGGGTGAGGCCCAACTTGACCTGAGCCTTTCCCAAGACTGCTCCTTTTGTTCATTTAGTAGTTGTGGCATCTACAAAGATTACCGCATTTAGGAGTAGGGGCATCTGTGGAGGGGAGGTGGTAGAGACAAAGAAGGGCAGGGTAATTTTTTTTCTCCTAAGTGGCTTTATTTCGTAGCTTATTTTTAGTAGATGATGAAGAAAGACAAAGATACACTGGCTTCCTGTTCATTCTCCACCTTCACTCTTTTCTGACAAAAGAAAGCAGAGGTGCTTTTAAATCACAGGTCTCTTGTATAATAGTCCCAGGGATTTAAAATCTAGGGGTTGTCTTTGCTATGTGTTTTCTCCTCCTAACATTAAACATCATGATTGTGAAGTTTATATTTTTCAGATACCTTTGTAGATTTTCCTCCTTATCTTTTTGTGTGTTTTGTGGCCTCCTTTCTCTGATTAAATGAGATCAGTAGGCCCAAATTGAGCCATCACTTTTTGAATATAACTAATGTACTCATATATTTAGCTGACATAAAATAAGCCCTGTACTAAAATAAGTGAAATGATGTGGAAAGGAAAGAGAGGGTGTTGAAAATAAGACAGTGAGTGAGGAAGTAGAAAAAATAGATCTGAAGGAATGTACGTGCTTGTTACTCCCACTGGCCCTTAATTTCTTGGGTTTATGCTTTCTACCATTTTCCTTGCAATCTCTTGTTTCAGCCCATTTTTGGATGTCTTCTGGGCATAATTATGCCACCAGGATTTACAGCCTGGCAGGGAACCTGTACACTACTAAAGTAGCAGGGTGTGGGGGTAGGGAGAGAAGAGGATGGACGTGTGTAACTCATGCTCCTGTTTTCCATGGCTTGGACAGGTTCACCAGAGACAGGGCCTCTGTGAGTTGAAGTCAGTGATCTTTCTTTTGTGACTGGGTTGTTGGTACTTCCAAGTTATCTGAGGAGTGAGTGTTTTGCACCGATGCACTGAAATAATTTGCTGGTTGATTATGTTCTGAAACCCTGACTCATTCATTGTTTCTCTCCTGGTTGTTGTGCAAACCTTCTATAGCCTAAAACCAATTTAAATTGCTTGTTAGCACTGTGGCGATGTTGTCCTGTCCCAGCACTTGCCTTCGCCCACTAGGAGTGCCTTTGAGTGTGTGAAGGTGGGGAGACGAAGGGAGCTTTATCCAGTCAGTCAGTCCAGTGGAGGCTTTTCTGGGTGAGAACTGGAGGGTTGCTTTTTAAATTTCAGTTTTAAATCTAGCTTATTATTTTGATTTTACTGGAACTGGGGCTCTTCGGTACTTAACCTACGATTTGCTCTTAAGAAATAAGGCTGTTAAATTTTCCCCTGGTGGAGGAACAAACTGCTCGGATTACCCCGAGGTCCCTAGACCGTCTGGGTTTTTTCACTGTCCCACCCTGTTGCACAGTCTTTCTGATCCTTTTATCTGTGAACCAGAGGCCCCAGCTAAATGCCGGAGCTGCTTGTTTTGGGGAAGCGTCTGCAGGCGAAAGGCCGAAGGCACGGCTCCCCTTGGCTCATTGGCTGTTCTGTTACTACCCGGAAACTGAGCAGTGGGCGGAGCTGCCCAAACAGCTGATAGAGTGTGACCAGAGTGTGTTTATATACAAAAGAGAGGGGGTTGAGGGAGCCTAGAGAGGGACTTGAAAAACAAAACTGGAGATTCAGAAGTCAATAAGTAATCCCTAGAATAAAGAATATTTGTAAGGAATAGGTAAGTGGGCATCTGATATGTCACAGTATTTGTACTTTAGGTGAATATATTTAGAAAGTTTGTGAGTTATCAGATTATAGGATCATGGATATAGAATTGGAAGAGGGACTCCAGGGGCCATTGAATCCAACCTCCTTCATTTTACCAACAAGAAATTGAAGCTCCTGGGAGGTCAAGTGACATGTTTAAAGTCACGCAGAGAGTAGTCCTTAAAGGATTATTTGAACCTAAGGCCTTTGACTTCAGAGCTGGAGCTCTTTTCTGATAGTAGTTTGTGGGGAGTTATGAAGTATTTTATGTAGGGATTTCTCTTGGCACAACTAAAGGTGATTAGAAACAAAATTTTGTGGCAATTTTGAGAGCAGACTCTTTTCTGTGACTTATGCAGAATACATGACTTGAAATATATTTAGTTGAGGCAACATAATCAAAGCATAGTAGATATTTAACTTCCCTTGCCCAGCTTCAGATTGGTTTCAGAAAAGGGACTGTTGGCTGCAGTATAACAAATTCATTAGTATGGTCACAATAAAAACCTTTTAGGATCTGCATACATCGCTCCCTCCGCCCCCAAATGGAGCTGTTATTTCATTGTACAAGGGACTCCAAATGAATAAAAGGAAGGAACCAGCATTTATTAAGCACTTACTGTATGGGACACTGTACTTATAATAAGCACTTTTCAAATATTATCTCATTTGATTTTCACAACTTTTGAAGGTAGATGCTGTAATTATCCCCAGTTAACAGTTGAGGAAACTTGGGCAGACAGAAAGAAGTTAAGTATCTTGACCAGTGTCAGAGGCAAGACTTATAAGGTCTTCAGAGCTAGCTGCTGTGCAGCTGCTTATAATACTTGAAGGTTTTATAGATCTTTCTTATCTAATAGCTTGTGAGTAATGCAGATGAAAATCTTTGTAGAAAGAACATACATTGTATTATGATGTGATAAAGGAAGTAAGATCATCAAAATTACATCTTGAATAATTTTTATTTTAAATTTGATAATGTAAAAAGAAGTGGTAAGAATGTAATTTCTGAGTGTCAGTATTATAAATGAACACGTTTACTGCGGCATTGTTTTGACTTAAAATAAAGGCAGATATAAAATGAAAATTGCAGTGATTTTCCTTGAAAACACCACTTTAAAAAACTTTATGTTGTTTTGCCATTACTCTTTTGTTTTCACCCTTAATTTAGTTGTTTGGTTACTTTAGTTACATTTCATTTTGCACTTGAAGAGTAGACAATTCTTGTAATCTTTTAACCAGCTCAGGTATCAATTGGGAACCTGTGGTTTGGCTTCCATTTCCTGTGGTCTCTCTTTTATTGAGATGATGGGATAGAAGTTGGAACAGTTTTAGGTTTTTTCACTCTTCTAGCTGAAACTAAAAGATTTGGTAACTTGTAATGTTCTGAGTTTGTCTTTTAAGCCTAGATTTTGGTGACAAAAATAACATGCTGGTAGTTATCTTGGTTAAACAGGGACCCACATGAGTAAGCATTCACAGCTTTAGGCCATCTGATTCCTACAGTTCTAGTAAGTTACACCCATGTCTAAAAATTCAACTTTCAGGAAAAAAATTGCTGCAGATGTGAACCATAAAAACTAACCTGTTGTATGTGCTATTAGTATTCTGGTTTATGTACTATATTGGTCATCTTGTGATTATGTATTTTGTGCAAAAATACTGGACCATGTTTTCAGTTTATTTTAGTATCTTTTTAGTTGACTAGAATTTCTGATTGCTGGAAACGTTGAATTTTGGGCTTGTAAAAAGAGATAATGTTTTTTCATGCAAATTTCCCTGTAGTCTGCACTTAGATGAAAAAAAGTTAAAAAACATTTAGTACCTCCCGTGTGTGTTCTAGTTGATATCCTTTTGGACTGATTGACTTATTGTTTAGTTACCACACTAACAAATAGACTTGAAACTCATTCTGAAATGTTGTAATGAATAAGAAAGAGAATTGGATCTGGAAAAAGATTTGAGTTCAAATCATTTTTACCTCTCTAGTTCTTGGTTTGTTAATCTGTAAAATGAAGTGCTTAGA
Source organism: Potorous gilbertii (assembly GCA_028658325.1). Taxonomy (NCBI): domain Eukaryota; kingdom Metazoa; phylum Chordata; class Mammalia; order Diprotodontia; family Potoroidae; genus Potorous; species Potorous gilbertii. The sequence continues at coordinate 95,268,414 of CM053770.1, forward strand.
ATATATGTTCTTTATGGTTCCTTTCTGTGTTAAATCCATGATCTTGTTCTGCTGAACTTATCATTACCAGTGTTCCTGTGTTCAGTGGTAATAGTGATGAAGATCAATAAATTGGGACTGATGGCAGTGGTGTACTTGTTACAATGTCTAATATATTGTTGGTCTAAATACCCCAAATGTAGAAAGGTAGATCTCCGGTGAAATCGAATGTGGGAGCCTGAATTTAATTTTCACAGATTGGATTCCATATTTGATTCACAGGTGAAATTCTGGTTGTCATTAAACTGTCATTGCTTTAATTTGTAACCATTTAATACTTATGGAAAAGCATGGCTCCAAAGCAGTGATTACCTTGTCAGTTCCATATTTCTTTTTGGTATCCTCTGCCAAAGTACTGTCTATATTTATTTTAAAAACTGAGATGGGTTTTTAAAATTTGGAGCCTTTCTGGACCATTTTTATTAATTGGAAGCACAATAAAGTCAGAATCAAATTACTTTTAAAAAGAAGTTTATTCTATTTTACTTTTTTTGCAGTTAATAAGCATTGCTTTTCTCTTTCTCTTCCCTTCCCCCCATTACTTTTACATTTCATAAATTGCATTGTTTTTATATTTATCAGGGAGGGAACTTAGATTTACATATCTTTGCGAAAAGATAAATAGTATTTTGGTTGTTTTGTGTGTGTGTCCACATTGTTAATATAGTGTTTATTGATCTTATCTATGTGTCTGCATCTATATGCATGTGTAAAATTTAAATTTAGATAGCATTTTCAGTCAGGTACTGAGCAGTTTAAAATTTTTCCCAACTATTCCTGTGGGAGGCAGTTCTATCCTTTCCTTTTTCTTGCCCCTGATTCTTCCTTTCTACTTCCCCTTCCCTATCTTTCCCATCCCTTTTCCTTCTCTTCCCTTCTGTTTTCCTTCATGGGTTGAGAAGAACTGAAGTGAGATGAAATAACTTTGTTAGTACAGAACAGATGAGTGCCAGGACAGAAACAGACTGGAGGAATTAGAAGGGAGATGTTAATAGCTTCCAGTGCCAGTTTTCACCTTTTTCTTCCATGTATAATTCACCCCTGTGTAATGTCAGGGTTTTTAAAAATATATTCCTGGTATCTTATGAGTTGATAGGTTAGTAGACATTGATATTTAATGATGAAGACAGGTACTGAGTCTAATTATTAGCACAGCACTTTGTGGGTAGTAAACCTTTAATTAAGAGTTGTTGAATTAATGTCATCTTATTTTCTGCTGTGTGTTATCAGTATACACCCCTGTTTATTTATAGATACATGAGTGTGACTTAAAATCTTGTTAATCTATTGTTATTAGACATGGGAAATCTTAACTTGGTGAATAGGAGTGAGATACTCTTCTATGGCAATTTCTGTTTGTGTCTAAGTGTAGACCTCAAGGTTGTAGCAGTAGTGTTCTTGGGAACTAAGACTTAGGAGTATGTGCTTCAGAGATATGATTTGATCTACTTTTATAGTAATGGTTTTCTACTGGGACTCTTCTTGAACAGAGCAAAAGATAATAGGTTCCGAAGTGCTACTTAATCTAACTACTGACTGCTGGATCTAGTTTCTTCCTTTCCCTTATTTTCCAATGTGTGCCATGTGAAGAAGAGGAATTAGAGGACACTGCATTTGACACTATCTTTTTAATTATTTGACCAACATAATAAAGATATGTTTCTCAGTTTACATGAAATCATATATGTGTGTAGGATATACATTGTTTACCAGGCAGAAATCTCGTCTTTCTGGGTTCACAAGATTGTATTTCCTTTGTTAGTAAAATCTCTGATGAGCTGTTATAAAATAGAAACAAGTAACCAGGCATAGCTTTGGTCACCTGAGCACAGTTGTGCTCTCTGTGACTTTGTCTAAAAAATATCCAATGCCTCATAAGGTATTGAAAAGTTCAACTAAATTTGGTATTATGTGAAAAAAGCAACTGTTTAATTTTTTTTTCAACCTGCAGCCACTTGACAACTTCTGAAAAGTAGATTAAAGGATTAGAGACTCAATTATACCAGTAACCTTTATTTTCCCATTGTTGGGGGATCTAGGTGGTGCAGTGGATAGAGCACCAATGCAGGAGCCAGGAGGACCTGAGTTCAGATGTCACCTCAGACATTTGACACTACTAGCTGTGTGACCTTGGGCAAGTCACTTAACCCCAATTGCCTCATCCTGGGTCATCCTTGATGAACACTGGATTCAGATGGCTCTGGAGGAGAAGTGAGGCTGGTGACCTGCACAGCCCTCAAAACAAAGTCAAGTGCAAGTCATGTCATTATTTCTCTGATGGCATGGTCTTATTCGGTAATGGAGGACGAACACAACCGTTTTCCATTGTCGTATTTTTCCATCGGATAGCTTTTATGAGCATTAGGTTTCCCTGTTTCAAATATTCAAATCAATTATTTGAAAAATAAGGAAATTACTGGATTTAAGACCATTTTGCAAATTGTAGAACCTGTTCTTTGAATAAAGTAGAATATTCTATTGGTTAGATAGTCTAGGGTTTGAAATTTCAGTCCATTTCCCACCATAAAGAAGGGAACAAGTTTGTTGGCTTTCTTTTTTTTTTTTTTCCAATAATAAATAATGGTTAGCTTTATTTTACCTGTATAATTTTTTTAGGTTAACTTATTAATCCAAACCAGGCAGAAGAGTTGCTTCTGACATATCTTGAAAACCATCACATTTCTGATTTTAAAAATGGATTGTATTTTCTAAAGTATTGAAGGCAAGGCAGTCAGTGTGGGAAGAAGCTGCTTTTTTAAGTGACTGAGCACTTTCCTGCAAGAGGACTTTGGATCTTTGTCTTTTAAAATAATTTTAAATTTAAATCTTAAATAAGAAGACCTAAAACAGTTATCAGATGGGTGGAGCATTAGTAGGACTGTAGTAAAAATTTGATGTTCCTAACATTTGTTAACTTTATAAAAGCTGAGTTAATTAATGTCGTTGCCAAAATTGGTTTTTCTTTTAAAGAAAGGAAAAAATTCTATTTCCCCCCCATCCCTGCTCTGCCCCAAATTTGATCCTCTGTTAAAGCACTAGTTTCTTAAGGAATAGAGGAAGGAGAGGAAGTAGTTCTTTGTCTAATTGTCTGGATAGTTGTCCATTTTCTTGGCAGTAAAGAAAGGCAGCTGTTGAATGACATAACTTTGAATATCAAATGAGTACATATATTTGAGTATATGTATATTCATTGAATCAATGTTTACCTGAGTTTATAGTGAACGCTTTTTAAAACTTTTTGCTCTTTGCCTCTTGTCAGTGTTGTTGGGTTAGAAGACATAAGCTATTTCTTTTGAATTTGTGAGAGATTAGTTATACCTTTGTCCTCATTATCTTTTCATAGCAATGTGTTTTATAATAGGTAACCTGATTATCATTTGGAAAGACTAATTGTTGTTACCTTTTCTCCCAAACTTAGTTTCTTTACAAACAGATGGAATAAGTATATTTTCAAATTTGTACTTGCTTCACTTACCCATTTATCTCTAGCAGATCTTAAGTGTTCCACTTCTTTGATTGTCCCTCTAAACCAAGCAAGATAGGAAGAAGACAAGAATTTATATCGATCGAACTGGTCTTAGGTTAATAAAAATCTTTCTTTAAAGAGGAGTGGGATCTCAAGGGCTTTTGAGAAGCTAGTATTTATATAAGACATTTTATTAAATGCCTCAGTGCTTTTCAGTCAAATAAAATTAAAAATAGCATCAAATCGAATACTTCTTTGCCAGTAGTTTGAAGTCCAAATCCTACTTCCTCAACCCTGAACTATTTTGCAAACTTTGCTGTAATGCTGCAAAACCTTTTTATGTTCATGTTGTTCATGTGAAAAATTCAGGCTAGCCATTCTGATATTAAATAGTTAATGTATTAAATGATATATGAGAAGTAATGAATGGTAGTTATTTCTAGCCTATGATTTGATTCTCTTGTCTTTTATTTTGTGGTTGTAGAATTCAGGTTCTGAAGTTTGGGTTGATTATATATCTCTCCCACCTTTTCTTTGTTGAATTATATCTTAATCTTCATACAGAAGACTTCCTTTGTAACCAAAATTCACTCTTCACTCTATGTTTACCTGTGTAAGGGAAAGAGGAATAATCTCAGTTCGTACATATATTTATTAGGAACGTTAAGTTTTTGGTTTGCTACCTTTAATAGCAACACATAAAGTCACAAGATGGCTCAGATCTTCCACATTCACTTTGCCTTCTGTTTTATTTATTCTCAGTTTTTTGAATCTGAATCTAAGCAACTTTAAAAATCAAAGATTAGTACCTATGATGATAAATGTCATAAAGTCAGCACAGAGTAGTTAAAATATTTGAATGGAATTCAGCAAAGATTTATTAAGTTCCTGCTACCTGCTAGGCACGAGAGATAAAAACCATCCCTGCTTTTAAGTAGTTTGCATTCTATGGTTAAAACCAGCAGTTATATTGACAAGTATTACAGTAATAATAGCTAATATTTTACAGTACTTTAAGGTATGTAAAGCACTTTACATATATTATCTTAAAACACAAGTGAAAAGGACAAAGGAGAATTCTAGACATGAGAAGGAAAGACACTTTTATGTAAAGATCTATGTGGGAGAATGATGAAGATTGCCTAGACGACTCCTTAGCCTTGAAGGAGAAAGATAAGACTTCCTAAAGACAGGGATGAATTGGGACTTCATTCAGGTATAAGGGTTAGACTTTAGGAATGTATTGGGAACTGGCATTCATGAGAGAGATTAGGGTTCTTTATGGTCCATTAAAGAGATAGAATAGAGAAAAAAAAGCTTTGAATTCAGCAGTAAGTGGTATCTACATCGTTTCTGGTTCTTTGCCACTACAAAAATGCCAGCCTTGATTGTTAAAGAGATGATTATTAAGCAGCTATTTTCATGAATACCAAAGGTATTGATATATTTGGTAATAATATTGCTGATGGTCTTTTAAAGTCATAATTTGTCATGTCTTATGCTGAGTGGGGAGAGAGGTTGGTTAGTAGCCATTGACTAAAATATCTGTATTTATCATTGTACTTGGTACTGTTTGATATGTTGGGAGAACCCTTTCATTTGTATGGCATTTTCACATTTTTTCTCATTTACTCTTGACTAAAATCTTTTGAGCCAAGCAAGGCATGTATTATTTTTTTCCTTTTGCAGAGGAGTAAACTGAGCCTTTGAGAGGATAAGTGATTGTACAGCTGACAAATGGCAGATCCTCAGCTAGCATCCATTTTCCAATCTCTAGTCTAGAGATCGTTCTAAGCACATCTGTACGCCAGCGGTCTGTGTGTGAGGGTTCCCTCCTGGCCTGTAATTTAGTGGGTACATTTTAGAATGCTCCTCCGAGAGGTTTGATTTCTCTTGGTCACACAGCTAGTAAGGGTGAGGTAGGGTTGGAACTCAGATTTTTCTGATCTCATATACAATATTCCATTATACTAAAATTTAGTATTCTAGCAAGTCAAATTTCTAATATTTCTTAATTCTTAGTAGTGATAGAAAATACAGGAAGAGAACCATCATCTGATAATTCACAAGTCATGCTTCAAGTCTTTAATATTTCCCATATAATCATATAGTTTTCCTGGTGTCAGTCTGTATGTCTTGGGAAGCAGATGTTTAACTGTTTCTTGGATGGCATCACTTTGTGAAGGCTTTGTCAGTTCCACTGCCATTCAAAGCTCTGAAATGATGACCTTAAATTTCAGCAAGCATAACCTGTATCTGTAGCACTTTGAATATACAGTATTTACATTAAGTTTTGTAACACAGGTAACGATATTAAAACGCAATATGTGTTGCCTGAATATAATAAGCACTGTCTGTAGAAGTCACATACTAAGAATTTTCCTTAGACCTTTGTGGCCTTCAATATTAGTTAAAAAGTGACAGCTCTTGGCAGTATTGTTTCTAATTAGAAGATTAAGTCAGCCATTCATTGTTTGATATAGAAAATGAGCTTGACTATAAAGTAATGCAGAAGCATTTCTTTTATAAGCTTGAATTAGTCTTATTTACTTAATAGTTACAGTGCACTTAAAAAAACAGGTTGAAATAGCCTCTGCCTGCCATGTCTTTATTAATCTGGTATACAAGAGATTGAAGGATGAATTCAAAATGATTTATCTCCTGTTAGTATTTTGTCATTTCTTGGTAAAAGACTGAATTTTGTCTTTAGTTTCTTCAGAAGATGTAGGTTTTTCATAAAGTGTAATAGAAAAGAGAAAAGAAATACAGTAAGAATGGTTTAGGTCCTTAATCCTTATTGGTGCTAAGAGTATCACTCACTATTTATATTTTGGTATAACAAAAACTGAGAAGGCAACTTCTTTCCCTTCTTGTCCCCTTTCTCCTTTGTCAGGTATTTTAAACAGATTAAATTAGGCATCTAGAGTGCTAGATCTCTGAAGTCAAAAAGGTACAAGTTTAGATATGGCCTCAGATATTTACTAGTTAGTTATGTGACCCTGGGCAAGTCACTTAACCCCAATTGCCCCCCCCTCCCCACAAACTACCCCACCCCCAAAAAGAAGAATCCTAGGGATGTCATTAGCCTCTCAGTTTCTCAGTTTTCTCTTTTGTAAATTTGTGATAATAGTAGCACTTATCTCCCAGGGCTGTTTATGGAGGTCAAATGAGATACTATTTGTAAAATGCTTTTCAAACCCTTAGAGTGCTATATAATGCTGTTACACTTATATATTGGTGTAAGTTTGAACCAGCATACAGTGGAATGGTTGGAAGTCAACGAAACATTTTCAGTTTTCAAAATGAATCCTGTTAAATGACTCTATCACTCACAGTAGAGTTTTTGGTCTTTGTTTTATATATTAGTGGACGATGATATAATAATTTCCCAAAGCCAAGGACCTCATTTTTAGTTTGAATTAGAATTCAGTTCTCGTGCATTAAAAATTATATCTCGTGTTTTAACAATTAAATATTATAGAGGGAAAAACGTATTGGATTTTGGTTTGGTTCTTAAACTTTGGAGTGTCTAAGGTTGATTAAGTTAGAAACTTTAGTGTTCTGGCACTTTGAGTTAGAGTGAAGTTATACAAGTTTCTATCTGTAGATATTTTTGTTTCTTAAATAATTTCATTCAGTTCTTTAAACTGAACGAATGATATTAAGAGGAGAATCATTTATGTTTTTTTGGCAGGATATTCTGATGTTTCCATCATTTTAAGAACTTTGATATTTGAACACCTTAATGCTATATAAAATCAATAGATTAATAAGATATGAACTTTTAGTTTCTAATACCTTCAGTTCAGAATAATGTATAAGCCATTAGTGCTTAGGAGCCATACACATCTTTTAGATTTGTTTCTATATTTAGCCAGTTTCATGGGCAGTTTAATTTTCCACATTTGATTGAAGTAGGTGTATAATACTTTATATCTGAGATGACGGTTACTTTCTTTTTGGATCTTTCCATTAAAAGTGGCAAAGGTCATTCCCCAATTGATAAATGGTCAAAGGATATGAACAAGGCAGTTTTCAGAGGAAGAAATTTAAAGCTATCTATAGTCATATGAAAAAATGCTCTAAATCACTATTGATTAGAGAGATGCAAATTAAAACAACTCTGAGGTACCACATCACACCTATCATATCACATCAGATTGGCTAACATGACAAAACAGGAAGATGATAAATGTTGGAGAAGATGTGGGAGAGTTGGAACACTAATTTATTGTTGGTGGAGCTGAGAGCTGATCCACCCATTCTGGAGAGCAGTTTGCAACTATGCCTAAAGGGCTACAAAAATGTGCATACCCTTTGACCCATTACTGCTTTTAGGACTGTATCCCCAAGAGATCATAAAAATGGGAAAGGGTCCCATATGTACAAAAATATTTACAACAGCTCTCTTTGTGGTGGCCAAAAACTGGAAATCAAAGGGATGCCCATCAATTGGGGAATGACTGAATAAATTGTGGTATATGAATGTAATGGAATACCATTGTGCTATAAGAAATGATGAAGATTTAAGAGAGACCTGGAAAGACTTACATGAACTGATGCTGAGGGAAAGGAGCAGAACCAGGAGAATGTTGTACATAGCAACAACCACAGTGTGCAAGAAATTTTTCTGGTAGACTTAGTACTTCATTGCAATGCAAGGACTTAAAAAATTTCCAGTGGATTCTTGAGGCAAAATGCCTTCCACATCCAGAGAAAGAATTATGAAATTTGATTATGGAATAATGAAACAGACCATTTTATTTTTTATTATGTTTTGTTTTGTTTTATGATTTCTCCCATTCATCTTATTTATTTTTTTAATATTAATTTGATTTATTTTTAGTGTTCTACAATTGCTACCGTATAATTTAGATTTTTTCCTCCACCTTTCCCCTCCATCCCTGAGACGGCATACAATTTTATATAGGATCTACACATAGGTTCCTATTAAATACATTTTCACTATAGTCATGCTGTGTAGAAGAATTATAATGTCTCCCATTCATTTTAATTCTTCCATGCAACATGACTAAGGGGAAGATGTATTTAATGAGAATGTATATGTATAAACTATATAAAATTCTATGCCATTTCAGGGAGGGAGTGGGGAGGTAAAGGGAAGGAGGGGGAGAGAGGGGAAAACTAAGATATATGGAAGTGATTATAGAACACTGAAAACTAATAAAATAATTTAATTTAAAAAAAGTGGCAAAGGCATAATTTTATTTGCTTCATAATACTCTGGGAATCATAGAATTTTAAAAGAGGAAGGAATCTTAGATTAAAAAACCTGCCACATATAAATGCCTAGTTGATTTCTTGTAGGATTAATTAGATTAGGGAGAGGTATATGTTCTTATCCTATGCTAATTCCAATAAGAACTTATTATCTCTTGCCATATGAAAATTTTTATAAAAGTTTTCTAAGTATATATTTATCATTATATCATCTTATACTTTTGTGTCCCTGTATCTATTTTATTGAAACTATTGATGAAAATCCCACTCGGTTCAGAAAATAGAAAATTTCTACCTGGGTAATGAGGTGTTGTGTATAAGTGAATTTTCTCAGTAACTGAAAACTTTTTTTCAGACAACTCAAAAAGCAGCATTTTTGATGAATGTATTTCTAAAATATATTACACATTTCCTTACTAGTTTAAACTGTATAATTGATAGTTGAAGCTATTGGATGTGTCCTATTTTAAAATTCTACCAAATCTGGTTTTAAATTTTTTATTGATATTTTTATATCACCTTCATTTTCAAATATGCCACCCCTCCCCTCAGTGATCTGTCCCTTGCAACAAAGAATAACAAAGAGAAGAGAAAAAAGCCTCAGCAAAATTAACCAACAGATCAACTGAGATAATATTATACATCCAAGTGTTCCCCACCTTTTCAAAGAAGGTGCCTCTTTGCTCTTTTTGGAACAAACTTCGTCATTATAATTACACATCATTTAGTTTTGACTTTCTGGATAATCGCTAAATACAAGTGCAATTAATAAGCAAAATTAGATTTGTTTTATCATTTGTTAGAAATGTATTCAGAGTATAAAAATGGGTATACCAAATTATAATGAGAATTTATGTAGCATTTGAAGGTTGCTGAAGCACTTTACAATTAATATCTCATTTGAGCTCCCACAGCAACCCTGGGACCTAGGTACTCTTATTATCTTTATTTTATAGTTGAGGAAATTGAGAGAGGTTAAGACACTTGTGCAGTCCAAAACTGGATTTGAACTTAGGTCTTTCTAACTCCAAGTCCAGCATTCTCTCTACTTTGCCACCTGATTTATCTCTAAATTGCGAGAAACCCTCATTTCCTGTCGTCCATGCTGTCCTCAGTTTTCTGGTTCCTTTATTTGGTGACACTCCCTCTCCCCCTCCCCCTCCCCCAGAAGTGCACCATTCTGGAGAAACTAAATATATCAGAGAAGCAGCGAACGTTATGGTGTAGTGGAAGGAACACTGGAGTCAAAGGACATGAGTGAATCTGCTGCTCCATCTTGGATTGTGGGCAAATCATTTGACTTCTGGGACCTTTAAATGTATAATGAGTTTTTTTATCTGTAAACTCAGGAGAATCAACCAGATAATCTCAAAGATTCCTTCCCTTCTAGCTTCAAATCTGTTGAACAGGGTTCTTGTTTACAGATGAATGTGAGGAAGTAATGTAGGTCAGAGTAATCTTAAAGTTGGTATGCTTGCCAATCTGGGAACTCTGGTGGTGTCAGTCAGACCTTTGATCTTTAATACTACCACCTCGATTTACATAGTAGAAATCAGTAACAAGACATATGAGACCCACATGAGGCCCTCTTAGAGCAAGTCAGGCCTTGACTACACAGCTTTATTGCTTCTTTCTTTTCATTGCCTGTGGGGGTTGGGTGTGCAGTCCCTCTGTTGCTTCCCCTTTGCCCACCTCTGTGGTTGCTTCAGGGCTCCTGCTGATGTCTTCCTTGTCTGAAAGGCAGCATGGTGAGTGTAAGGAGCACTGACACTTGAATCTGAGGCCTGGAATTTGGACCCTGCATCTTCTTCCTCCCAGTGTGTCTCACCTCACTGTCGATGGGCATCAACCTCCTCCTTGGACTAAGTGAACTCCAAGATCCTTTCCTGTTTTAAGTCTTTGTTCCCACCAAGGATCTTTCTCACCTTTGACAAGAACTCTCAGGACCAGGCTGCTGCCCCAATGAGCAGGCTGTTCCATGCCCTCCTTTCTCATCCATTATTTCTGTTGCGTAGCCTGTTTCTTCCTTAACTCACTATTATCAGTCCAAAGAGAGGCAGAGTGGTGAAAGCAGAAGACACTGACCCTGGACCATCAATTTTTTGTACATTTTTTAAAAAACTATATTTATTTTTAGTTTTCAACATTCACTTTTCTAAGATTTTGAGTTCTAAATTTTTTTCTCCTCCCTCCCCCCTCCTTCCTCAAGATGGCATGCAGTCTGATATAGGCTATACATTTACAATCATATTAAACATATTTCCACATTAGTCAGGTGTAAAAGAAGAATCAGAACAAAAGGGAAAAACCATAAGAAAAGAAAGAGAAAATAGTATATAAATATTTTTGTACATGTGGGTCTTTACCCCTTTTTTATGATCTCTTTGGGATATAGACCTAGTAGTGGTATTGCTGTATCAAAGTGTATGCACAGTTTTATAGCCCTTTGGGCATAGTTCCAAATTGCTCTCCAGAATTGTTGGATCAGTTTACAACTACCAACAATGCATAGGTGTAATTTTCGCACATCATCCCTAGCATTTATCATTTTACTGTTTTGTTATGTTAGTCTATGTGATAGGTGTGATGTGGTACCTCAGAGTTGTTTTAATTTGCATTTCTCTAATCAGTAGTGATTTAGAGCATTTTTTCATATGACTAAACATAACTTCAATTTCTTCATCTGAAAACTTCATATCCTTTGACCATTTACCAATTGGGGAATGACTTTATTCTTATAAATTTGTCTTTCTTTATGGCATGTTATGTGTTGTCTTGTATTATTATTTGCATATATATTTTTTTCTCACTGATTAAATTTTAAGCTTCTTATGCATTCTTATTAAATATCTCATAGTGTCTGATTCATAGAATGTCTTGGGTGTATATAATAGGTCCTAATTTTGTTGAGTGAAGGATTTGGATTAGATAATTTCTAAAGTCTCTTCCAGCTCTAAATCTGTGATTTTATGAGGAGCCTAATAGAGTTCACATTTATTTTAGAAGCATCTTTGTTTTTTGGGATAGTGTAATTTATTTTGTTTATAGATGGGAAACTGAATTAATTAAACTTTGGCAGAATCCTAGAGTTGGTGGATTTGGGACCTGAGCCCAAATGGATTTAATTGGCATGAGTTTCTTGCCCCTGGTTTGTAGAGCAGATTAACTGGGTTTTCATAAAGCCCATATGTAGTTTTTGGACTTAAAAAAATTTATATCTAGCTTAGGCATTAAAAAAAAAAAAAAGCTTTTTTTTTCCTTGTAATTAGCCACCACTTTTATCTTAGCTGATAGGGACTTTAGTTTTGCTGTGTGTACGATATAGTTTACTTTTTTTGTCTGTGTAGACAATCTATTTGACATAGAACCTATAAATGATAATCCTGTCTTGTAGTTGTAAAATATAATTGTCTTGAGCTTTAATAGATTTACTTTTAAATGCTATTTATAGGTAATTTTTGTCACAACAGCCTAATTTATCAAAGTTTAAGGATGTTATTAAGATTGTATTTAGTAAAAACTACCCAACTTTCAGTTTCTTCTCTTGTCAAGTCAAGAGATTAATAGTAACAGAACTCATCAGGTTGCTATTTAGCCATTGTAGTTCATAGAATGATATACCGAGGTATCAAAATGTTTCAGCTAGGTTATGGGTAACTAGGTGGTGCAGTGGACAGAATGCCAAGCTTGGAGTCAGGAAGATCTCAGTTCAAATATGGCCTCAGACACTTACTAGCGCCTGTGTCACCCTAGGCAAGTCACTTAACCCATTTTGCCTCAGTTTCCTCATCTGTAAAATGAATTGGAGAAGGAAATGACAAACCATTCCAGTGTTTCTGCCAAGAAAACCCCAAATATGAGTCATAAAGAGTTGGACATGACTGAATAAGAAGAACAGCGATGTGGATAGAGTTAGAGCCCAGACTGGCAAAAATCTTAGATCCTTAAAAGCAGAGATTGTTTCATTGTCTTTTTTTATATTCCCCAGTGACTGGCACAAAATAACTGATTTATTAGAGTTTATTAATTAATATGATGTAATAGGATAATAATTGAGACGTGAAAGGAACCTTTTCTGTAGTCCAAAAATGGTCACTGTGTGTTGAATGGAGTTTTGTGACCTAGGAGAGATTTGGAAAAGAACACCTGAAATGAATGAATCTGAGCATAGTCTGTCTGTCTCTTCAACTTGTGTGTGTGTATTTGTCTGTCTGTCTGTCTGTCTGTCTGTCTTGGTGTGTCTTGTCTCTCTCTGCCTGTGTCTCTGTCTGTCTTATTCTTTCTCTCTTGTCTTTGACCCTGTTTCCCTCACATCTGACCCTTTATTGTAGTATGGAAGCTATCCAGATTTCCCAAAGCTATGTCAGCAGAGCACAAGTTATGGCAGGTGTTACCAAACCGAAAAGATTTAGCATATAGGTGACAGATTGTGCCTGTCATCCCAGAATTGGCAGTCATGTTTGGAGGGGTATATTACCAGGTGATACATATATTTGCTACCACAGCTCATTAAAACATTTATACAGAAATTAGGAAGTTGTGAAACTAGTGTACCGATTTAGGTGAAGTATTTATCTAAGTATTTAAATGAGTGACTCCTTTTCTGGCCAGTGTCCAGAGGAACCAAGAATAGCAAACACAGTACATTGTTTTGGGTTAAGCATCTATTTTCAAGGCTTATTATAAGCAAAAACCTTCTGCCTTTATATATTAACACATGAAGACATTTGAGCTTAGTATTCTTGATGTGAAATAAAAGATTTGTGGCATTCAAACATTTATAAAATGTAAACATGCTTCCGTATTCAGATAACCAGACATCAAGACAGAAAAAAAGGTAGCTTAAAATTAGATTTGGGAATAGAAGTATAAATAGAAACAGTACAGAAGTTCTTTCTGTTAGCTTTGTAGGTATCTGTGTATTTGGCCTTTATGACAGTTGTAGTGCAGTGAAATTGTCTAATGTAGACTGACGAGGTATACAGAAAAGAAATAGTGGACTTATAAAATACAAGCTGATTAAATCATCCTGATAAATTTAAAAATTGATTGCATATGAAATATATTAGGTTTTTAAACTTATGTTACAGACAAATCTCAAAATACAAATTTATTTCCCATGAAACAGGCTATATGTGTGGTTCCTTATTGCTCTGGTTTTCCATTGACTTACTTAATTCTCCCTGCTAAGGCCTTTGCTTCCACTTATTAGTCATCTCTTAGTTGTTTCAAATGTTACATCTTGATATGTAGGTCCATCCATTGCTAATACAGACATGTCATCAAAAATGTCAAACATTTCTTTTTTTTTATCAGTTCTCTTTCTATTCCCAGATCCCTAGAGATTGAATTGAGTATGAAATTTACTTCTGAAGATGACTTTAATCTCCACCTTGTGTCATTTTGTCCCCATCTGTTACTATTAGCACCTTTTAAGTTTTCTTATCCTATAGACCATTCAGTTTTTTTGCCTTATTCCATCTGTGTGTTTGCTTGACTAAGGAGAAGTTGCCAATTTCCAGAATTATGAGCAAATTACAAGTAGTTTAAACTCTGCAATAATTATATTTCCTTATTATGGAAGACAAATAATAGACTTCTGGAATAATTACACTGGGCAAAATTTTTAAAATCTGAACAGGCATCAAGTTGTGTTGAAGTTTCTGTGGTATGACATGACAACAATTCTTGTAAAATAACTTTTTTTTTTTTAGCACAGCAAGCTAATATCAGTTTGCATTTTATTTGAGAGGAAATAAAAATAAGTAGACTAGCAGTTACAAGCTAGCTCTTGCTACAGAATATGACATATTAAATAGTATTTTTACTGAGGTAGTGAGTTGAATGTAACTCATAAATAGACTTATAGTTAGAATATTTCATCAGCTACCTGTATCCCAAACAAGAATGTCTTAAGTTCTTTAACATGAATTTAGATTTCCAGGGACAAAATGGAAGATGAATATTAATTTTGTTCATTGTACTTGATGTGTCTGCTTTTTCTATTTAAACACATAGTTAATAGGAAAATAGTGAATCCTATTATTCTCTTTCAACACAAATGTATTACAGCCTTTGAGAGAAGTCTTATCCTGAAAAATGATGGAGTATTTGAAATCTTATTGACTAATTGTTTACTAGAGGTTTAGAAATGATAGATTTCAAATTTGCTTTTTCTGAGCCTCGGCCTTACTGGTATTTTATTCCAAGTGGTTTTGTGAGGATCGGAGTAATAGGGAAAGAAACCTAATCTTTTATTTATACGTATAAGAGATTTTGTCAAGGTCTCTGAAATAGAGAGAATCAAATTCTGTTGCTAACTGACTTCTGCTAACTTCTTTACAAAAGGAAGATGATAGTGCCATAATGTAGATTTCAAAGAGTATACAAATGCAAAATACACCCACACCTACACCCTTGTTGGGTGCTTTAGGATGGTATGTTGGATGATTTTTAGTTAAACGTAGAGTACATGGAGGTGGATTTTTAACTGCTGTAAGCCTGGAAGAATATAGAAAAGCAGATTTTTAAAAAGTTGATGGAATGAAGGATGAAGTGGAATGGGAAACTTAGATTGAAGGAGGATCAGAAAAATAAGAGTAGGATTTGCCAGTAGATTTGCCTTGCCAGCAAAAGAGGATAAAGTAAGGGTGAAATTGGCAAGATATTGAAGAAATGGTCATTTGTTACTTGAGGATAGGCAATTGAGAATTGAAAATGACTTGTGATATTCTTAAATCTTCCTATCTAGCTGATCTTTCTTAAGCTGTCGTCTTTTAATTTGTCATTTGTCAAATCTAGGAAGTCTTCCACAGGAGGTTGGCTATATGGAGCTTCAAAAAGAGCTTGACTTAGGAGGTTTCATTGGAGAATGGATTAATCCCTGAAATTTTTGCATTAGGATGATTAGGATAATAGTATCATGTCAATATCACCTCCTCAGATGTGTACTTTATTAACTAACTTATAAGTGGTATCTTTACTGTTTATAGAGTGTAACAAAAAAAAGCCCGACACAAACTTGTAAATTTGGAAAACTTTGATATTTACTTACATGTGAGATGGTTAGTAGGAACATGGGGAATTGTATGCTAATAAGAATTGTAGCTCTTTGCAAGTAAAATGTGCAAGACTTTTATAGCTCTCATCCCACAGATATATATGAAAATTCAAATTTATATCCCCTAAAACAGTTTTTTCCCTCCTTACTCCGATTTTTCGTTGACCTATTTATTCCCCTAAGACTCTTTCTTCCTTTCGTTAGGCACCGCTTAGGTTTGTGGGAACCATCATGAGTCCTAATAACTGGGTCCAATCCATTACTGATTCAAATATGTAATAAGAAACATAAATTATAAACTTGTAGAGACTTGGCTGAATTAGCAGCTTGTCTGAAAAAGATCTAGAGATTTTAGGGTACTATCAGCCCAATATAGATGGCTAATGTTCTCTTAGGCTGTATTAAGACCAACAGGGTGCAGGACCAGGGACTTCATAACCCAAAATATTCTTCCCTTTTCAAACCATGTATGGAGTCTTGGCTTTTTTAGGAGACTTTGATGAGCTAGAGAGTGGAGGAGAGCAGTCAGAATGGTGAAGATCACCTCATTAGGAGCATTTGAAGGAAGTGGGGATGCTTTAGCTCATGATGATGATTTGGACTTGATGTAAGAAACTGTCTCCTAATAATTAATGTTATCTAATGGCAGCTAGGTGACAATGGTGGATAGAATGCTGGGTCCAGAGTCAGGAAGACGACTCTTCCTGAATACAGATCTGGCCTCGGGCTCTAAACTTGCTGTGTGACCCTGGCAAGTCACTTAACCTTGTTTTGCCTTAGCTTCCTTATCTGTAAAATGAGCTGAAGAAGGATACGGTGTCTTTGCCAAGAAAGCCCCAAATGGGGTCACAGAGTCTAATACAACTGAAACATCTGAATAACAATCAAAAGCTATGCAGAAGTATAATGGACTGCCTCAAAGGATTGTGCTCTCCTTCAGTAGAGGTCTTCAAAGGAAGTACTGGATGACCGTTCTGCACCTAGGTTGGAGAGAGCTGTTCAGGTGTTGGTTGATATTGTGATTGTGACCATGGACATGGATCTCTCAAGAAGCAGGGTTTCACAGCTTAACAGCCTGTCATCTGAAGAAGGGAATCTCTGTAGAGGCTCTGTCAGAGAATCCCCCTTCTATTTGGACTTTGCACAGGCAAATCAGGAAGCGTTTACTAAGCACAACTCTGTGCCAAGCCCTGTGCAAAGTGCTAGGGCCATTTGTGACAGTGATGAACACTTTTGGTGAACACATGTCCCTCGGTCTCTGCTTCATAGTTAGTAGATTTTTGAGCAATGTCACCTTGGGTTGCAATTGTCATGGAATTTTGTGTGATTTTAACATTTAAGACATAACCTTACTGGAAGAAAGCCTTTGTTAAGGCAACATTTTGTTCTACCAAGTAATTTCTTTTAATTATTTTTCAAAGTAGGCAGAAACAGCAGAACCTTAAACTCTGTATGTGATATTTAGATTCACTAAAAGTTAGTCTTTTATATCTGGCATTCTTAGACTGAGTAAATGGAATTGAAGGTTAATTCCTAGATTAAAAATTAAAATAGCCATATTTGAGACTGCTAACTGCCATTTCTTAACATGTTCCCTCTCCTCCTTACTTCAGATTCTTTGTAGGTAGAAAAAAATGAAAAAAAAAGAAAAGAAAAAAATGAAGTAACAAATTTTTTTTACAAGTTTCCTGGAGTAAATCTTAATTTGTGCTTATTTGGAGGCTTTAACATTAGAGATCTTAACTTTTTAGTTTCTGACTTATATCTGACTGAATTGTGGCAGTAGAGTTAATTGTTAGTTAATCAAAACGTTTTTGTTTTTGTTATGAAAGAGAGAGCTAGGCCAATCAGATATTTTATTGATATTTTATTCCCCTCTGAATTAGGTGATGTATAAACATATAATCACTATGATTTCTGATATTAATCCTATCCACCTAACAACACAGAATGTTTTATGTATTGTATTTTGTCCATTTTTTCAATGATACAATGAAATAGCAAACAGCTGTTGGTGCAGTTTTACACGTGGTGAAACTGAGGGATAGAGCCAATGAATTGCTTGTCTGTGGGTACACAGCAAGGAATGTAGGAGAGCCAAGCTTAGAATCTGAGTCTTGTGACTCTTAAGTATAATGTTGTATGGTGTGGGTGCATCTGTTCACTTTATGTTCAAGGGGAGGGGAAACTTGATATTTCCCAAAGGTCTTGTTTCTATGCTCTGTTTTTCCTGTAGAGAACACATTTAGAAGCAACATGGTAGAATTGAGCATAGAACAAGAATAAGTATCTACTTTTAGTTCTGCTAGAAAATTATGAATTTCCAGTTTAGGAATTATTCCTTCACCTTCAGATCTAATACTTTCCCCCCTTTCCCTTAACAGTTCTGGTGGAAAAGAAGTGTAATACTCAAAAGCTGTATTATACTACTATGTGAGTTTACGTGATAAAGATTATAGATAGTTCTATTTTCAATTACTTTCAGTGTTTGAGATAAAGGAAATGATCTACTTGCTAGTACTGTTTTTCTTAGGTTATTCTGTAAACCCTGATCAGGGATTATAAAATGACCCAGTTTTCCTACATAGTGTAAAAATCTATGTAGTAAATTGTTCTTAAAATAATATAGGGAATCTAGGATTATTTTTGGATTGAATCTTTGGATTATTCATATTTTGCTGGCTGAAATTCAGCAAATGGTTCTTTTACTTACAAATATGTTACATATATTTGGCTTCCTGTTTTTATGTTTCTAAAACTGGTGAAAAATTAAAAAAAGAAAAGTACGTGATTTATATTTCTTAGTATTGAAATTTTGTGAATAAGGTAGAATAAAACCATGATTCAGTTTCATGGTGGCATTAATGCCAGGAAACTGAGAGATTTTTCTGTTCAGGTCAGCTAGTTATTTTAGCAGGAAGACAATCTTTTTTTATGCTTTAAACATTTAAATATATATCTTATATTTGTTTAAGAGATATATCCAAGTGACATTTGATTTGGTGATGATAATATTGTTTTAGAAGGATGACTTTTTTTAATTCACAAACCCAGTTTTTAAGTGATGAATTAAATATGTTATTTTGTGGCAATACTTTTTGATGGGTAAGTTTGAAAGAAAAATAATCTTCTCCCTCCTTCTTGCAGTTATATTTCTTTTTCAGGCAAAGCCTGTACAACTCTCCCTAGATATTTGCCATGCTGCAGGTTTCATACGTGTTTGTCTTATATTTTAAACAATAAAAGTGAGTATACTTTTATACTAAAATTTTCAATTAATTGGAATTCTTGGAATTGGGTTCTGGTTAATTGAATGTTTTTTCAACTAGGTAGAGATTATGCAGAATTCTTAGTTCTCTTGTTTTTAAGTCTTTCTCAGTATTTCATTCATTTCTTGCCTTAGTCAAGCACAATAAATATATTGAATCTTAATGAATTGTTGATGTTAGTCAACAAGCATTAATTACCTGCTGTGTTCTGTTTGTTGATTGCTCATACTGTGCCATAGTCATCATTTCTTATTAGTGGTATACATGTAATACATATAGATGTTGTAGGATGTAAGGTTAAATTTTTAAAGCTCAGAATTCTCTGAATTGCTTTGTTGAAATGAAATGTTTTTGGCCGTATTCTTGTGTCTGGTCAGAATTTTGCTTTATCTATGCATACTTTGTCTCAGAGTATCATTGTTTTCAATTCATTCTTTTTGCCCTTTTGGTCAGAGAAAAACATTGTCCTTTTTTCATCTGATTTAAATTGAGGTGTTGTGACTATTATCACCAAAACATAACTAACCTTTAACCTGGTACATAAGCCATTGACTTATTATCTTCTCTTGTTTTGGCTGTGAGAGCAGAGAAGTTAACCAGTCTCTTCAACTAAATTCTTTGTTTTTTATTCAGTAGACAAATAAGTACTTAACCTGTTCCTGCATGTTTTGATACTGTATGAATTTTTTTTTTCCCTGTAGCATTTCATTCTCTGGAGGAATTTTTCTTTCCTTTTAAAAATTGTCCATTATCCATACCTCACCCACACTACCATCATAGGAAACAAGCCAGTTAGAATACTGAATGTCTCTTGTTAATCACTTGGAGAGCTCAGGCCACCGTCGAATGATGTCCTTGGGGTTTCCTGCTGCCTCTAGTATTCTGGAGTTGTCAGGCTTTTAATGGGAACTGGCATTTTGCTATAAGACATTAAAAATGAGTATAGGCTTTACCTGTTTTACAGAAATTTTTTTTAGAAACCTGAGTTGGAGAGCTAAAATATTTTTAGAATCCTGTAATTCTTTAGAATTAATCATGGTTGTGCTTATGCAACAATAAATTCTTGTTTATATATTTGATATTAGCAAATATCAAATAGTTTAAGACTCATAAATCATTTTCTTTTCAGGTGAGTATTCAGATACATTAAGTGTAGTGCTAAAGGTTGTTTAACACTGTGAGTACTGAGTTATAGCTAAATAGATATAATTAATTTTAGAAGTCCTAGATCTTGTGTCGATTGTGTAAACCATATAGTTCAAGGAATTTAGCTGTTTTCTCTAGCAACTTGATATTTTTATACATACACATACCCCTTCAAGATTTTGAAAAAATAAAGGCTTTCTATTACACTAGGAATTTAATCCAGGGAGTGCACTTATTGAGATAACCACACTTTAGGATTAGAAGAATTTAGTCAGAAGCTTTTGAACTCTCCTCTATGAAAACCCTGTAGTGTGGTAATCACTTGGCCCTTAACTTTTTTTTCTTCCACAAAAAATTCATTAAAATTTTAGAAAGGAGTTAGGGGGTGGTTGAAAAGGGGGGGTGTAACAAAGGACCACGGATTGTATTGTTTGATTCTTGCTTTTAGAATATATAATGCTTAACACTTTAACAACAGGAGTCAGGCTGACTTTCTAAACAACCAAAAATAGAATAATTTTGGATTTGTAGGAGCCAGCTGAGAATGAGCAAATCGAATATTTCTTTACAGGTAATTTGGTCGTAACTTTGAGCATGTATTTAGATTTAGTGGACAGGATGTTCTGTGTGTGTACTATATAACCTTGAAAGCTTGCATCTATTTCTATTTGCCCAGGATTGAAATTTAAAACAAGAAAAGCTTCCCTCCCCCTCAGCCTGCAAAACAAGTGTCAAGCTGGCAGCGTTGCACTGCTAAAACTAGATTGTTGTAGGGTGCTTGTGAGATTGTCTCTGCCCCTGGAACTTTTTGGCTATGGAATTTCTTTTTTATTTGATTTTGAGTTTGAGCTTGGGTGATAAAGTGTAAGGGGATGAAAACATAAGAACAGTAACCTCTGGGTGTGAACTTTCAGTAACAAGTGAGTGAGAGGCTTGAGAAGAGGAAGTGTGTTAAGGTATTTCCTGTTGTCATTGCTTTTTAGTGGTAGATAAAGCTGAGGTGTAATAAATTGTGACGTAGTACTTTAAAGGGTTATTATTATTATTTTTTTTTACTTAGGTTTCCATTAAACAGGATAGACTTATTCAGTCATACATTTTTATAAACAAATCTGAATTTTCTCCTGTTGTGTTGTTTTTTTTTTTTTTAAGTTTGTTTCACAGAATTATGGAAAATCTGAATTGGAAGGAACTTTTATTTTAGCTCACTTAGTCCAATCTGTATGTGTTAGTAGAATCTTTGGGGGGGGTGGGATGGGGTGATAGAAATATATTTCCAAGTCCACAATTTGGCAGAAAATTCAAGAAACAAAATTTATTAGGAAATACACTAAAGTAACTTAAAAATTGAAGTTAGCAGGTGTAGGAATATAATCCTTTTAACCCATACATCTTACTCAGAGGGTTTTCAGTATTTCTTCAGATTTATCATTAATAAATAAGACTAGTGTAAAGCAAATTTTAATTTGGGTGGACTTAAAATTTTTTTTAAAATTTATTTCAAATTTCCTCAGTTGTAGTTTGTTTGAATTGTAGTTGCTTTATAACCTTACATAATGTTGATAGAAAAGCAAGTTTGGGGCTTTTTAACATTTATGGTCTTAAAAATTTGGGGGCTCAGGAGTATTTGGGGGCTCTTGTTGGCAAGAAGGGGCTTTTGTAATAGGCAAATCTGGAATCTTGAGTTCTCTCAACTAAGCCATCTTTTTGCTTGATTTCTGGGTTGTCTGTACTAGCTTCCTCAACTTTCTCTATGCTTGCTCCCTCTTCCATTTTTTATAATCTGTCTTCTGACCTCATCATCACCCAGTTGAAACTGCTCTCTCTGATCTCATATTTACCAGATCTGGTCTTTTCTTAGCCCTTATCCTTCTCAACCTATGTGCTACAGTTGACACTATTGACTACCATCCTTTTCTCTGTTTTTTTTTTTTTTTGGGCGGGGGGGGGGGGGGGGGGGGAAGTGGTTTAAGGCAATTGGAGTTAAGTGACTCACCTAGGGCCACACAGCTAGTTAAGTGTCAAGTGTCTGAGGCCAGATTTGAACTCAGGTCTTCCTGACTCCAGGTCAGTGCTGTATCCACTAGCCACCTAGTTGCTCCTCTTCCTCGTTTTTTGTGATATTTCCTCATAGGTTTCCAAAGTGGATGATGCTGCCCCTCAGAGTGGGGGGACCTCGAATGATCCTGGAGGGTGGAGGAGGTTGAATAAAAACAAGGCAGTGGTGGCAGTGTAAGGAAAGAAGAGAAGAGAATAATAAAATTTTGAAAACCTGTTTGTACATGTTTCATCTGTTGTGTAACAGAATTAAAGTCATGGTGATTACATCATTTTCCAAATAAATACACCAAGTGTAAGTTATGCCTGATTAGTGGTCACATCCACTAACATGTCTTAAGAAGCAAGTGTTAGCAAGTGTCGCTGTCATTGGGAAGTCCAGCATGGAAAATGACCTTGTAGTGACTTGTTTACAGTATGATACTATATAGTTACATGATATTTTGTCATCAGAATTCCAGTGCAAGAGAAAACCCACAGATATACAATAAATTAAAGATGCATTATTTTTAATAAAAATTTTATATATTTTTTGGAAATGATGTACATTAAAAAAACCACATTAAAGGGTTAAAGAAGATAGATTTCCAGGGAGTGCTGAGGAATTTTTTTTTTTTTTTTGAAAAGGAGGTGGTAGGCTAAGTTTGGGAACCTCTGCGTTATTTACTCCTTGTTTTACTACCTGGGTACCTACTCTTTGGTATTCTATTCTAGTTCATTGTCCATATCGTGCCTACTAATTGTGGATGTTATCTAGGGTTTTGTCCTATGCCCTCTACACCCTCTGCATTCTCTCTGGATAACCTCATCATCTCAAATGACTCTTAGATCTCCATACCTGGTCCCACATCACCAGTTGCCTATTGGACATTTCAAACAATATCCTGGAGGTAATTCAAACTCAGCATATTCGAAACTGAACTCCTTACCTTTTCCCTAAAACCTTTAGCTCTTTCTGTCAAAGTGTGACCATCCCTCTAGTCTCCAACTTTGTTGTGTTTGGCATTGATTTTGACTCCTCGCTCTTCTCTATCTCAGTGCTTCCAACACTTAGCACAGTGCTTGGCAGATGGTATGGTTTTAAAAAGATGCTTGTTGGCTGACTGACCTTACAGATACATATCAGTTGCCATATCTTGCTTTCTTCATCCTCATTTTTTACATATAATCCTATGTTTTCATTCTCACAGCTACTGCTTAGTTCAGGCTTTTATCACCTCTTACTTTGATCATTGTAGCTGTCTCCTAATAGGTCTTCTTGCCCCCAGTGTTTTATTGTTCAAGTTGCTACCAAAGTAATTCTCAGCACAGATTATTTGCTCAATCAACTGATAGCTTTCTATTGCCTTTAGGATAAAATATAAATTCAGTTTAATTTTTAAAGCCTTTCACCATCTGGTCCTAATCTGTCTTTCCAGCCTCATTGGACATTGGTCCCTCTCCCACGCTCTTTGATCAGACTAAACTGGTCTTCTTACTGTTCCTAACACATTGTACCCATTTCCATCTCGGTTGGTGCTCGGCATTCCACATGGCTAGTCAGTCCTTCCTTCCTTCTGTCCAAGAGTCACCCTTTTCTTTCCTCATTCATTTCCACTGGTCACTCTATCCTTAGTTTTGGCCCAGAATCACCTTTTCCCTTTAAGATGTTGCTCAAGTACCATCTTCAGTTTGAATGAAGCCTTTATTGATTTTCTGATCTAGTGTTCTCATTCCCAAACAACTTTGTATTCATTAGTATATTCATTAGTATATCTTCTATTTACATTCAATATTTATCATACTTGTATCCCCTCATTAGTTTGGAAACTCATTATGAGTAAGAATTCTTGTGCCTGACTCATCTATCCCTTATAAATGCTTGCTTATTGTTTGATTATTTAGTAGATTTTTTTGAGCACATTTTACTTACAAATTTTTTCACTAGTGAAACAACATTAATATTTTTCGTAAGAACATTATAGGTAGTCATCCCCTAGTTTTTGCATGAGTTGACATTTCAGATTTCATTTGTTAGTTGTTTGGATCTCAGTCCCTTTTCCACATAGAAACGTTGTTATAAATGTTTAAATTGCCAGGTCTGTACAATTATTTTTAGCCTGAAGTTTGGAAAGAAGATGACAGAGAAGAAAGGAGTTGTATAAAATTTACCCTAGGTGTAAAACTTTAAAATGGACAGATTTTCCCTTTGATATTCTCCTAAACTTCTTCTGCTCCTCTGACTTTGGCGCTCCCGGTGTTCTTATGCTTTGTCAGTCACCTGGAGTAACAGTCCTTTACTTCAGCTATATTCATTCATTCAGAAGAATTGACCAGTAACTACATTTTTAAAAAAAGTTGTTTGATTATTTGGTTCACATTGTGTGAATAATAACTGAGATTGATAGAGACTGATTTACCAAAGGCTTTCTTCACAGTGACTCTGAGGTAGTTAGCAAAAATATCGACTCTGAGGTAGTTAGCAAAAATATCATTAACCTCCTATTAAAAAATGAGGGAATGTGAGTTTCAGAATTTAAGTGATTTGTTCAAAGTCACCCAGATAGTAAATGTGAGAGCTAAGAGTCAAATTCATATCTTCTGACTCACAAAGTCAGGTCTTTCTTTTTTTCCTTTTCTTCCTCAAGTTCCTCCATTTTAAACTCTTCTTTGGATAAAAAGAATTGAACAAAAATATCCAGTACAGATTTGATAGTATAAACAATATTCTCTTCTGGTCATTTCCCACTTCCCTGCCGTCAGAGGAAAGGAGGTATGTTACATTATTTCTTCACCCAGGACCTTGCTTGGTTTTTCAGTTACTCAGTTGTTACTCAGTTTAACTTCCTTTTGGTGATCTTTTCCAAATATCTTTCGTAGCACCGAGAAACCACATCGAGTGATCTTCTGTGGCTTCATGGTACCCCTCCAACCCTAAGGTACTTGATTTTTGAGAATCTGCAGACCTAACCCCAGGAAATTTCTTTTGGGAGAATTCAAGATACTGTAACAAAATGAACTGAGAAATTAAGGTAGATCAGAGGCTAGTTGCTGGAAAGTATCTTTTTGAAGCCTCGACTCTTCTTACTATACAGATTCTCAAGCTATTGCTTATATTTCATCTGAAAATAATGCTTTTGTAAACTTTAAATAATAAAAAAATTGTTTAATTCAAGATTTTGCATTAAATTTGACAACATAGCTTAACTAGCTGGAAAAGAAATGCATGTAAACTGATATCGTTCTGTTATTTGCAGACTCCTTTTTTTTTTTCCGGACAGATATAATCTTTCTCAGCCTAGTTTATACTGTAAACTGTATTCAGGTGAATCATATATACCTTTTGAACACCAACACTTTTCATGTTTTATCTTCTTTTTTCAAAAACCTATGGGAGATAAGCTGGAAAAACTAGACTTGTGTGCAAGGAAATATACAAATGCTTAGAAAAATTCTCATCTTTGATGAAGCTGACTGCTTGGTCTAATGAAAAGAGCATTGGATTGGACATCATGAGACCCAGATTCGAGACCCAGGTTATTGATCCATCTTTGTAGCTGGGATCTGGTAAAGACACAGTCTCTTTGGATTTCAGTTTCCATATTCGTAAAGTGCGAGTATCAGACTAGACAGTCTCTGAAATATCAGCACTTCATTGTGAACGGGATTTCTTTTCATTTTATTTGGATGAAATATTTTGGCTGTTTTAGTCTCATTGTTCTCATGTTTCTCTTTGTTTTCATTCTGTCAAATGGCAAAAATACATAAGATCTCAAAAAAAATTTAATGGGACCATGGGTACACATTACAAATTGAAATAATAAAAAATCCCAAATCTGCATCAAATTTGAAAATTTATAATAAAAATCATTGTATAAGATTGTATTATCATTCCCAAGGCAGAGTTCCTTCAAGGAAAAATTAAATTTATGAAACTAAAAGATAATTTTTTTGTTTCATATTTACCTCTAAACATTGACAGAAGTTTTTGTTTTTTTGGCATGTATACATGTAATTGCAATTGAAACCCTTTCTTCCACAGCATCTAAAAGTTGTGAATGTAAAAGGAAAGGAGGTAATAAAGTCAAGGTTATATTTTGGTAAATATCTTTATCTCATAGAAACTTTGATATAGGTCATGATATGGGTAAATGTTGCTTAATGATTTTAATCTAAAAAATAACTTAATTTTTTGAATTTGTTAAAGTTTATATAAATTTATGGAGTCTACCTTTTCTTTGTCATCTGGAGAGATTAAACCATGGAAAACAGTAGGGCTTAGGGTTGATGCCTAGCATTGGCCTATTTAGTCCTTCAGTCCAAAGTCAACAGGCATTTATTAAATGCTTGCTAGTTCTGGGCTCTGTGCCAAGATGGGGGACAGCCCAGTTGAAGCAATGGCACTGTGTGGGCCTTCTTTATATGTTTTTAGGAGGGGGGCATTGAGGGGAATGACTTGTTCTCCCTCTCTCCTCCTGACCTCTTCACCCTGCTGTATGCCTGAATGGCCAAATCAAAACTCAAATTCTCCTGACTCTTGGGCCAGCCTTTCATCTAGCAGCAGTTACTTGGCAAATGTATATTGATTTGAATTGCTTTTATATGCCTTTCTTCCCTTCCTCTCATCGGATGGAGAGAGCATTATGTGGTCAGAGATGACTGAATAACACTAACAAAAGTACCTAGAAAAGCATCCAATAGAAAGTTAGGTTTAACTGAGTCTTGAACAGGAAGACAGAAAGTGGAGATGCCTGAGTAGGGAGAGTAAGCAATCCAACCATCAAAAAAAGAAGGAATGGAGTATCTTTATAGGGACTAGACGGATGGCTGGGTTATAAAGTACATTTAAGAAAGTAAAGTATAAGAATGTTGAAATGATGGGAAGAGAGCAGGTTGTAAAGGGCTTTCAGTGCCAAAACAGGATTTTATATTTGTCCTACAGTCATTGGAATTTATTGAGGGGGAACGTGACTGAAGAGACTTGTGTCTTAGGAAAATAAGTTTAGCAGCTGAATGAAGGATTAATTGCAGTGGAGAGAGACTTCAGTTAGGAGACCAATTAGAAAACTGTTTAAATAGTGATAGATGAGCAGTTAATAGGCGATGAGAACCCTTCATCCCCTCTGTGGTGCCTATATGAGTAGAAAGGAGATTAAAAGATTACTATATTTCATTCCATACTTGTTCTGCTCCCCAGCAAAGGAGGGGAGGTGTCTTCCCATATCTTTTCTTTGGGGCCGAACTTGTTCCTTGTAGTTTCTCAGCAGTCATTTTCTTTCATATTGTTTTGTTCCTTTCTTTTATTTACCTCATATCATTACTCATTGATTTCCTGATTTAGCTTATTTCCCTCTGTATGAGTTCTTCTTATACTCTTCTGTGTTAAATTATTTACACATTTATATTTACATGCGTTTATGAGCTGACCTTCTCACTGAATTAAGGAGAGATAATCTCATTATTGATATGCCTTGTTCAGCAGAACAAATTCCCACATTGGCCATGACTAAAACTTTTGGGTGGGAGTGGAGGAGGTAAGTGGTATGTTTCAAGCTTCAGTCTTTTGGCCTCATGGTTTTATAACTACATTGATAAGAGTTTTAAAAGTTATCCATTTTTAATTTGCCTCAGCATCAGTTCATAGAGGTCTTCCCACTTAATTCTGGCACTACTCATAGTGTATTCTATGGGACAACAGTATTATTTCATTTTTTAAATATTCCATGATTTTTTCAGTCACTCCCCAATAAGGGGACAGCTCCTTCGTTTACAGGTTTTGGTGATGATGGAAAGATCTTCTATAAATACTTTTGTACATGTAGGCCCTTCTTTTATTTCTTTGAGTACAGGCCTAGTTAAACTTATATAGCTGGGTCAAAGAATATGCACAATCTGGTAAATTCTTGAGCATAGTTCTAAATAGCTTTTCGGAATAGCCAGACTAATTTTCAACTCCACCAACAGTGTGCTAGTGTTTGCTCCTCCAATATTTATCATTTTCTGCTTTTGTCATCTTTGCCAGTCTGATGGGCTTATTTCTCTAGTGATTTAGGCAGTTATTTGTTTCTCTTTATTTTTGTAATTCCATAGTTTATAGTTATGTATATCTTGGTAGATGGATTCCTAAATATTATCTTCTCTGAGTTTGTTGGTTGTATATTTAAATGCTGATCATGTGGATTTATTTTATATCTTGCAGTTTTGCTGAAATTATGTATAAATTATTTTATTTAATTTTTAGTTGACAATCTAAATAAACCATTGTAATCTACATGCAGTGATTTTTTGTTTTTGCTTATGCTTATTTCCTCATTTTTTTTATTGCCTTACGTAGTGTTTCTAGTACTATAATAAATCGTAGTGGTGACAATGGACATTCTTGTTTTTTCCTTAATCTTGTTAGAAAGAATTCAAATTTATCCTTATCAAATAGAATGCTGGCTGTGCTTAACATACATGTCAGGGAAAAGATCCATTTTCCCTCTGTTTTCTAGTATTTCTTTTAATGGAATTTGGTGTTTTATTTTGTCAGAACCTTTTTTTTGGTATCTATTGATAGTCGTGGTTTTTTTGGCTTTTTTATATGGTTTTCATAATTTTGAATAAACCCCTTCATTCTTGGTACAAAACCCAGTATGGGCATAGGGTATGATCTTTGTAATATGTTATTTTTGCCTCTTCGCTAATATTTTATTGTAAAATTTTGTATTAAGGGTCACGAGCAGTATTGGTCAATAGTTTTCTTTCTCTTGACTCTTCCTTGACTGGGTGTCAAGATTATATTTACATCAAAGAAGAAATTTGGTAGAATGTCTGCTATTTTTTTCCACATAGTTCTTGTATATTTGAAATTAATTTCCAATATTTGATAGAATTTACTTGCAAATAATCCAGTTAGTCCTTTTTTCCTTGGAGATTCATTTATAAGACTTTATTTGACAGGTAATAGGAAGCCATTTTATGGTTTTTAATGAATATTATATGGATGCTTTTATGAAGATCAGTTTGTCCATTTGTGATGAATTTGACAGGAGAAGTACTGGAAGCAGGTAGGTAATGTTGTATCTACTCACCTGAATTACTGAAGTCTTTTCAGGTTTTGAACTCAGAAGTTCAAAAAATGAATGATTCTCTAAGACTGTTTTGATTAAAGTGTATTTACTTGCAGAAAAGAAGGTAATGCTTTGCTAACACTTGGGAACTCAGGATCTTAGCTGAATAACGTAACCATTAAGTATGATACAGAAATCCAAAGGTGGGGTTGGGGGGGGAAATGGAGAATGATTCCAGGGTTCTGCAGATCACTAAATCAGAGGATTTTTGCGCTCTATAAACTTAAGTGACTCCCTGTTTTTGCCAAGATCAGATATAAACTCTTTCTGGCTTTCAAAGCTTATTGTAGTCTGGACCCATCCTGTTTTTCCAGCTTTCTAACGCATTGTTCTCCTCCATACATTTTATTGGGCTGGTCCAACTGACCTTGTTGCTATTGTTCCTCATGACCAGCAGTTTGACCTTTTTATGTCTCTCCATGGTTTTGTGTTGGCTATTTTCTGAGCCTGGAATTTACTCCCTTCTCACCTGTTTTCTGAGCCTGGAATTTACTCCCTTCTCACCTCCACCTTTTGAAAATCCTTTGTTTCCTTCAAGATTCGGCTCCTGATGACTTTTCCTGATCTCTCTTCTCAACTGATGCTGCCTCCCTTCTGGATTACTTTGTATCTGTTTTGTATTTATTTAGCTTATCTACGTGTGTGTTTCTCTTTTCTTATTTAAGTCCTTGGTTGGGGGGATGTTTTACTTTTGTCATTGTAGCCCCAACTTAATAAATATTTCTTGATTAATTTAAGTGTCTGATCTCTTAGAATCAATTTGGCATTATCAGTAGAAGTGAACATTAATTATTTCAAAAATTTACTTGCTTTGGGAAATTTGCTAAGATTGTAAGACCACTTTAAAATGCATTGATTGTGTGTGTGTGTGTGTGTGTGTGTGTGTGTGATTGTCTGTGATTATCTCATTTAACCCTTTCTCCATCACTACCCCGGAAGCAGCTTTGTGTAATAGGACAAGTCACATAAGGTAGATGGCTTCTAAGGCCCTTCTTACTCTAAAGCTATGATTCTGTAAACCTTTCTTTTGAATTCCAGACTATCCATAGGTGCTTTTATTGTGGCTACTTCCCATTGAACACCTTCCTTCGTTATTTAAACATCCATCTTAGGTTTTTAGTCTCTAGTCTGACTTTTGACATTTATGTTGGTGACTCATGTGATGCTGTTATTTCATTTCCTTGAACTTAATTCTGAGGGGCCTTGGTACACATGGGTCACCTATTGGTATGGTTGCTGCACCTTGAAGCTTGTCATTGCTCTGTTCTACTTCCACAATCTTAAACTTTGATGTTTGCTTCTTACCACAATTGACTCCATCCTTTTCCAGAGTCTGGCACCTATTGGATCTCTTTTCTCTGACCTCTGAGCCCTCTGTACCTCATCATTCTTTCAGTCTGTCCTCCTGTTATGTTCTAGATTTAGTGCTCTTTCCAGTATACTATGCTGCTTTTACTGGTTAGGATTATGATGCGGAGAGAAGAAGAGTAGGGGAAGGATCACTTCTGAGAAACTCAGTGGGCCACAAATAGGATTTAGAGCTGCAAAAGTCTTTCGAGGCTAAGGTCCATTCTTTCACCTTAAGCCCATGTTATAGATGAGAGGTCTAGAGAATTTACAGGTAGTAAGGGTCTTTGGACTCTTAAATCAGGGACTATGTTGTTGAAGAAATGTATGAATGAGGTGCTTTGTGCTGTGATGGCCTTCACCAAGACAAGTTATTTGTTTGTAAAAGATTATAAGTGGGCATTATTGTCACTCAAAATAAAAAGTACAGTGACTTTCTCCTTAACCCAGGAATCTCTCCAAAGAAAGACTTTTCAGCTTAAGAGTTTTAACCACATTATCTTTGGTACTAG
Source organism: Potorous gilbertii (assembly GCA_028658325.1). Lineage (NCBI taxonomy): Eukaryota > Metazoa > Chordata > Mammalia > Diprotodontia > Potoroidae > Potorous > Potorous gilbertii. Next base: position 95,299,643 of record CM053770.1, read on the forward strand.
TTCTGGATCCAGATTGGTCATTAGATTTGTGGTCTGAAACTTTCTGCTGTACTCTTTACATATGTTTACATATGCTTATTTTTCTTAAAGTCCTCATGAGAAACCAGGTGAAATCTTACAGATTTCTTCTTTGTACCAGGGGGGCCATATTAAACAGATTTTGAAATAGCATTTTTTTTCCCCAGTATTCTTGTTTCCATTTTTTCCTGTCAAAATGTGAAATTTCTTTATTGAAAGTCAGAAACAAGAAAAATCTAACAAAAATACCCAAATAGGATAGGTGTATAATCTTTTCATTGAAATGAGTGATTATTAACTTTATAATTTTTATTAGCTGATTATTCATTGTTATATTTTTAGGGGATTATTTACTCAAAAATATTTTTGTGGTGTTCTTTATTTAGAAAACTTACATTCACAAATGGCTCAACTCATACAATCTCAATAATCTGAATTGTAGTAATTTTGAACTACTTGTAAAATATATAATCTCTTGGAGAATGAATGACCCTTAGGATATCCAGACCATTTTAGAAGGTCAGCTTCTTTTTACCAATTTATTTCTCTAAGGATTCTTTACCAAACCAAAGGTCTGCCTGTTATTCAAGTAGTATTATTTTATAGGGATTAGTTATTTCTAAAGCATTTAATAAAGTGTGAAGTAAATGTTTGTATCTCCAGAGTTAGGCACATTACAAATAGCTTTTGCAGTGAGTTGGTGTGGATGAATTAACTCAAAATAACTATATAGGTTAAAATAGTTTGGTAAACAGTGTAGTTGGATGTACTTCATACCATGTCATCAATAGGCATGTTTAAAATGATTGTGACTGACTTGATGCCAACCTGTTGTTACTTTTTTTCCCCTCAAATAAGTATGTGTTGGTAACTGTAGCATTTGCTATTTTAAAAGTCTTTTTATTGGTATTTTCCTGGTAGTTATTCCATTCATGTTCATATCTATATTCAATTTCATACTGATTTTGCTTTAAAAGTCAGTAAAGACCCTGTAGTTCTTGGGATTGATGCTATAGAACTTTCTTACCAGTGGTTAGTGGGATTGGACAGACTGAAATACATTGGAATTACATATCTTACTTCTGCTTATTTTCATTCAGTGACCATTTTCAGTGATCATTTTTCAAGTGCACCTCAGAAGATATTTAATATATGACCCAGAAGTTCATTTATTAGTTTTGTAAGATGATTACATATTGTATGTTCTTGAGTAAATGGAGTTAAGACATTCATGCCTTATGAGGATTAAAGAAAAATTTAGAGGAGAGCCTCATTGTCAGACTTTTGAACCTGGAATGCTAGAGCTTTTGACCCTTACAATTTCATTTGTGCTGTTGGAAGACATGTGTAAACATATACAGACTACTGTACATCATTGGACAACCGGGCTGCAGGAAGGGGACAACAAGCTTCAGTGTTGGGGAGAAGAGGCAATCAAGCTCAGATTTAGTTTACTGTAGAGGTACAAGGACTTGAAAGTACTAGAAAAGCAAGATGATTCATGTACTCAAAATGACAGTTTTGCAAGCCAGAAATTGAGGTCAGTACCACAGAAGTTTGCTGTGTTAAATCTGAAGCAGTTGGTATTGGAACAGGCAATAGAAAACATTTCCCTTTGCTACCAGAGTGCTTAAGACTTGGCAGAGAATTTCCTTAGAAATGAGATGGGGGAAATCCCTGAAAGTTGACTTAACTTTGTGAAGCTGAATACAAGACAAGGGGTTAGGATTCTAAATTGAGTTTTGCTTCTTTGCAGCAATTTAAAATTTGAAATAGTGTTATTCTTGTGAAGATTATCTACAGCAAGTTTTTAATTCCAGACTGGTTTACCTTGGTACCTAGAACTTTCATGGGTCACCTCCTTTTACTCATCTAACCACATGTTTAAGGAATGTAAATTTATTGTATGAGTGAAATATAAGCAATTTTGCCAAAGTGGGCTACTCACCATCTTCTTTAATAATGATTAATCAAGAATTGACTAGTTTTGATGTGCTTGTAACTCGCAGCATTTCAGAATTCTGTGAAATGTTAAGATTCCTTTTATGGAGAAACTTAGATACAGTATTATTACTAAATCTGATATGACTGAACTTTGTAAGATTTAAAGACAAAAAAATGTGTGAATCTTTCTCTCATCTGGAGAAATCAAGGCACAGAAAGCAAAATGGTTTTGACTAGGGGTCTTTTGCCTCAAGGGTTCAATCTGGTTGTCTAATTTGGAACTCATATAGAGTCTTTGAATAAGGAAAAAATGGATGATTTTATGGATTTTAGAGAGATGTGATACACAGTATGTTGTTATTTATAATGGAGAAGGGATGAAATGATTTTCTCCTTTTGTTCTTCCACCTTTTCTGTCTTTTAACCTGGCCCTAACCTACCTTTCTAGTCTTATTTCTTACTATTTCTCTTCAGTCTGTCTACCTTGCTGCCAAAGTTTCTGAATGTGATACTCTGTCTCCTGCCTACATGCTTATTTTCCACTGGCATAAGCTTTGAGAATCCAGGTTTATTGGCATGACTTCCTGAGCTGTTGGAGAAGGACTCTAAGGAGAGTGGGGTTTTGTGTCAAGTGCTCAGATGGATTGGTGATCTCATTTATTTGGGTGTTCCTTCTAGCTATGCTATTTGTAGTTGATTGCTGCCTGCCCATCTGCTGTGACTCTGGTCTATGTCTTCCTCTAAGTTTGAAGCAGGCCAGACACTCATACTGCTAGTGATCTCCTGGGCTTTGTCCTGACCTCATGAGATTAGTGACACACTTTGGCTACCAACTTGTCATCGCTTCCCTCTGCCATATGACCTACCTATTTTCTTTTCCTGTACATATTGTACATTTTCATACATAAAGTTGTTACACATTTTTTTACTCCTATTTTTCTTCTAGGTCCCTCCTTGGTCATATGTTGCATTTTGCTTATACATGCGTCTTTGTTGTCCTTTGTATAATGTTCGTTTTTTGATTCTTTAAGACTGTTGAGTTCTTATGCCCAGAGGGCCATAAATTTCTGTATTCCCTTTGACCCAGCAATATCATTACTAGGTCTTTATCACAGAGAGACTTTAAAAAGGACCCATTTGTACAAAATTATTTATAGCAGCTTATTCTGTGGAAGTTGAGGGGGTATGTATCAGTTGGGGAATGGCTGAACAAGTGGTGATATATAAATACTATGTGCTATAAGAATTGATAAGCAGTTTGATTTTGAAAAACCTGGAAAGGCTTACATAAATTAATGCAAAGTGTAGTGAGCAGAGCCAGGAGAACTTTGTATACACTAACACCAATATTGATAATCAACTATGAATGACTTAGGTCTTCTTAGTAATATAAGAATCCAAGACAATTCCAAAGGACTGATTTGTGGTGAAAAATTCTGTCCATCTCTACAGAGAGAACTGATGGGAGTCTGAATACAGATTGAAGTACGATTTTTCACTTTATTTTTTTTTGCTTTTTTTCTTCCACAGTATGACCAATCTGGAAATATCTTCTGTATGATTACATATGTATAATCTATATCAAATTGCTTGCTCTCTCGGAGGTGGAGGGTGGGGAGAGGGAGAGAGAATTTGAAACTCAAAATTTATTTAAGTAGAATTGTCATTTTTTATTGTATTAGCTTGGCCTACGCACGAGCAAGTGATGTTTTTCCACTTACTTAGATTTGACTTTATTTGTGTGAAAAGTGTTTTGTAATTGTGTTCATATAGTTCCTGGGTTTGTTTTTTAGGTAGACTCCCAGATATTTTATAGTGTCTACTATAGCTTTAAATGGGATTGCTCTTTCTATCTCTTGCTGTTGGGCTTTGTTAGTAATATATAGAAATACAGATGATTTATGTGAGTTTATTTTGTAACCTACAACTTCAAAATTTATTTAAAAAGTGTTAAAAATTATTTTTAACATGTAATGGGAGATAAAATATGTCATTTTTAAAAAAGTAGTCATAAAATAAATTGGAGAATTATATCATCATGAAAAGGTTAAAAAAAAAGGTTTGTATTCTGTGGCTTACAATGCAACAACACAAGCAAAATGTTGATATTAAAAAGATGTGCTTCTGTTTATGGGGGAATATTCTGAGGGCAGTTCACAGTTAAATACATTTTTTCTGATCAACTCTGGGCGCAAGTGATCCATCTAAATGGACATAAATAACCTTCATCCATTTGGTTTTTCCCTTGTGAATGGTTAGACCAAACTCTTTTGAGTGGCTATATATTTTTGTTTTATGTTACTAAAATAGAAGAAACTGTCCAAATGACACTGAAAATAAACTGCTAATCAGGATTACAAATGTATAAGATAACAGACTTGAAGGAGAAATTACAGACTTTGAATAAAATTTTCATCCCATCTCTCTTGTCTAGTTTCAGTGCTGTTGATGAAAGTGAAACAATATAGTTGTAGAGTTTCTAAATTTAGGACCATTAAATATATGGCACTTTTGATTAAAGTGTAGAATCGGGATATAAAACAGAATGAAGGATTCAGTTACTTCCGATTAATTACTGAAACTACGTTACTTTATATTTTAGGCACCTAACAGTTTTAACTGTGAATTTTAAAAAAGATGCTGTGTTTGATATAGAAGAGCACCTTTTTTTTAAATACCTGAATTTTGAAAGCAGTTGTCAGTCAGTAAATATTTATTAAACATCGGCTGTGTGCCAGGCACTGTGCTAAGCGCTAGGGATACAAACATGGAAAAAGAGTCCCTGCCATCAAGGAAGAAAATACACAGAAGGAAACGGAAAAGTGGGGAGGGGCCCAGCTTAAGACTGTCAAGTTTAGGTCTGAAAGACTGCAGTCTGGTGGAAATGAAATGGCTTGGGTTCCTTCCTTCAGTGGAAATTTTGGAGCTCATTACTCTGCCCTCCAATCAGAGGGCCAAGGAATACTGATAAGGTATATGAGTACCAAGGCTGATTTGATGTGTCAGGATGATGAGGTTTCCCAGTAGAACGTTTAAAAAAAAAAAGAGATATAATTGCTCTAGGACTTTTCACAGTTCTATTCATTTGAAAAAGGTGCAAAGTTTATTTTAGCATTTTAAGCTATAAATTCTATTCTGTTTTTACTTGAAAAATAAGAGTAATTTCCTTCTGAAAAGTTCAGTTCTCTTGTTCAGTGGACCATATTACTACTGGTTTGCACACATTTTACAGTTAGTGTCATTTCAAGTCTCTTTTGGTCTCATTTATATCAGTTGAACTTTTGTATGAAATTATTGTAGTTATGTTTTTTGGTTGATCCATATCCTGTTTTTTGACAGCAGTAACTTGTATTAATAGGTTAGGTTGTTTTAATTCCATGCCATGTATTTTATTTTTATTCTTGTATGGTTTTGAAACATGGAATATTCTCAAGTATTGAAAATACCAACCCAGAAGACAATAGCTGGATGCTCAGTGGGTTTGAGCAGGCTACAGTGTATTATACATAGGAAATTGCAGAGGAGCAGAGTGAAAGGATGTCATCAAATAAGGGAAAGAACAAAAAGCAAGAAAGGAAGGTAATAGAATATTTCTGTGTCATAATAAATGACAAAGAATTAAGAGACACTTGGAAAATTTAAAGGATTGTGTGATGCACTGCAAAATAATCGAAATCAGGAAAGTGTATGATAATTATGAAAACAGAATAGTAAAATTTCTAAATGTGGTGTAAAAGAATTCCCCTTTGCAGAGGTGGGGTAGTGGGTGTAGAATAGTGCATTATACTGTCAGATGGGCTTGATGTATATTAATTGTTTTTGCTGAATTGCTTTTTTTATCTTTTAAAATTTTTGTTATCAGGGATGTCTCACTGGGTAGGAACAGGGTGATACATATAATTCTAGAAGTGAAAGTGATATAAAACTAAAAGAAATCAATAAAAATGTGGATAAAAAAAGATGATTGGTTGGTCATGAGGTGAGAGGGAGTCATAACCAGTGGATATCCTTTGTGCTACATTGATTATACTCAAAATGTCAAGAGAAGGTGAAAAAGTTACTGTAATAGATGTTGGTTAGACCCTTTAGCATACTTATTGGATACATGGACAAGCATTCTATAAGATGAGTAGATATGGATGTTTTGTAATTAAAGGTGCATATTACAAACCATATCCACATGTTTGGACATAACACCCACATTGATGAGATCCCAGATCAATTTGAGTATTTTAAGTAGTTGGAATAATTCCAAGTGATACAGTGAACTTTTTTGCCTCCTTTAGTCATTTTGGTGGTTAGTCTGTTTTAAAACTATTTTTCAAAGAGGCAATAAGATCTTTTGGAAAGAGTAATGTTACTGCCAGTTACTATTATTTATTATATATTATTATTATTGTTTAATTTTGAAAGTCTTAATTTTATTTCAGTTTCTTCACCATTTCCTTATCTTATGGGAAGGTTGTTGTAATGTATACATTACATTGATTATTTTGAGAAATAGTTTATATAATTTAAAGTGCATAATTACAGCATTTGTTTAATGTTTCATTCTGAAAAAACATAGCCAGCCAAACTGTTTCATTCCACAAACTGGGCCTTTCATCTCCTTCCTCCTTCCCTTGCATGTTATCCCACATAATTGAAATGTATTCCTTCCTCATCTGCTCTTAGAAACCTTAGCTTCCTCAGGTACCATCACCTAAGTCACATCTGTCCTCAGAACCCCAGTATATACTCTGTCTTCTTGAATGATCTTGTGTTTACTTATTTGTATAAATTGTGAATCCTACTGGTGTAATGTAAGCTCCTGAGGTCAGGGACTCTTTTTCATTTTACTCTTATATGCTCTATACCTAATTGTGTTGTGCTTGGTATGTGTTTGAACAAATACTTGTTGATTGATTTGAATTTCCCAGTAATTACTGTAGGAGTGGTATCTTTGTTGGGACTTAAACCCAGGTTTTCCTAGCTCTGAGGCGTCTCTTGAGATGCCATACTATGTTAAACCGGTGAAATTTCAATTACCTCCCTTTTAATCCCCAAAGGAAAAAATATCAAGAGTGATATTAGGGTGGTGACTGTAATTAAAAAGGAGACAGGTGCCCAAGATTTTGTGAAAAATATAAGAAGCAAAAAAGCTAGTGAAGATTTAAAAAAGACAGAATTTGTGAATTCAGATGAATGGAAGGTGGTAGTACCTTTCTGCATATGTTTGAAGGAAATATGATTTGATGGGAAGGATAATGTAGTGTGATCATTGAGGAAAATCACACTGCTTGTGTCTGCTCCTTCAGTACATTAATCCTGTTCTATTCCCCTGGAATGGGGGAATAGAAAGTGTAGGACTCTTTCTCACTGTTCACTGCCCCAGAACTCACTTTGGAGGATTACCTGCTGCAGCATTAAAGTGAGCTTCAGTACTGGGGTGGGGGTCTGAGTTGTGTGTGAGAATTTTAGTTAGAATGTACCTGATGTCAGGGGTCCACTTGGCTCTGTAGGGAAAAGAAAGGGTGGGAGCTTGGCTCTGTGAAGGAGCATCATAGCTGGGGAATATCGAAGGATGAGGATGGGTGTGGTCACCCAGTTTTGGACAGCAAATGATAGATTGATTATTTAGGGAGGACTCCATGGGAAGGATTTGATGTGACATATTTTCTCACAAGGATGGATTAATCACGTACCTCTTGGGTCCCTCCATAACTTCTACTTTGGAGACCACTGTACTCTACTGTTCTTGCATTCACTTTGTCTGTTCTTTTAATAAATGTTTGTTTTATTGGATTAAATCCCGTGGGGCATAGGGTTTCTGAGCTTTGGAGTTGATGGAGAAGCTGCTCTTTATGGTATTAGTTGGGAAAAGGTAATTTATCATGTTTGTTAATAAATTTCCTTTCAGTAGTTATGTTGCCTTACATCACTCAGTAAACATTTCTTAATGGCCTGCTCTGTGCCAGGCACTGTGTTAAGGATGGAGGATACAAAAAGAAGCCAAAGGCAGCCCTTAACCTCAGTGAGCTCACAGTCTTATCTTTTTGTGTGGAGGAAGTTTATAGTATCAGAAAAACTATTTTTCCTGGAAACACTAGCATGAACTGATGCATAGTGAAGTCAACAGAACCAGGAGAAAGTTGTACACAGTAACATCAGTATTTTTCAGTGAGCTATGAATGACCCAACTATTCTCAGCAATACAGTGACCCAAGACAATGCCAAAGGATTAATGGTGAAGTAGACTTTCTGCCTCCAGGGAAAGAACTCATATTGATTAGAATACAGACTCAATCATGTATTTTTCATTTTCATTTTTTTCCTTTTATTTGAGTCTTGTACAAAATGACTAGTATGGAAATGTTTTACATAATTGCACATGTATAACCTGTATCGATTGCTTACCCTCTCGGGGAGGGAAGAGGGAAGAAGAGAGGATGGAATAGAATTTGGAACTCAAAACTTTAAATAAAAAAGTCTAGTAAACCTTTAAAAAGAAAAACGAACTGTTTATTTTTTTTAAAGGTACATTTATGTAATTTTTCAGTGTCTCTTCATCGCCTAACTGCATGTATTTTTTATGACCAAGAGATGTTAGTTTGTGATCTCTCTGTATGTGGGAGGAGGACAATCCATATTTTAATCAGGGTGACATTGAAAATTAGAGACATAATTTTAAAAACTCATTTTAAATACTTGTTATTTTCATTCAGTTAAGAAATGGAACTGTCTTTTTTGTTGTTTAGTTATTTTCAGTTCTTCCACTATTCATGGCCTCATTTGAGGTTTTCTTGGCAAAGATACTGGAGTAGTTTGCTATTTCCTTCTCTAGCTTATTTTACAGATGAGGAAGCTGAGACAAACAGGGTGAAGTGACTTGCTCTGGCTCACATAACTAGTAAGTATCAGAGACCAGATTGAACTAAAGGAGAGGAGTCTTCATAACTCCAGGCCCAGGACTCCATCCATTGTGCCACCTAGCTGCCTCAGAACTCTTTAGCCACTTTTGTATAGCATAACTGCATAGAATATTATCTAGTTGATTTGAGATTTGAGATACATAATAATGCGATTGATCCAAAATAGTTCAGTTTTTCCTGCTGTCTTGATGTTGAATCAGATTGCTTGTGGTTGTCCATTGAATGCTTATGTAAAATCAAATCTGCTCAGAATTATTTTGTTTTATACAAACATTGGATTGTATCCATGAAACTTCTGTGGAAGGCATCTTGTCATATGAGACAAAGGGATCCTCTAGGACTGAAAGTCAGATCTGAGTTTTTAGTCCTAACTCAGCCATTCACAGTGCCCCTCAATATTCAATTCAATACACATTTATTAATTTCCTATTATGTTTAAAGCATTGTGGTAGTTGCTTGGAATATAAACACAAGAACCAACTAGTACCTGCTCTGAGGGAGCTTTATATTTTGCCAAGTGGCTACAACATCGATGTAACAAAGTAAACAGTATATACAAAGTGTTAAAATATAATTTTAAGTGTGTGACCTCATCAGTAGGGGGTGTGTCTTCAGGAGCTTTTCTTTAAAAATAAATTTATTTGTTTTCAGTTTTCAACAATCACTTCTATAAGTCTTAAATTTTCTCCCTTGTCCTTCCCCCCCACCCTCCTGAGATGGCATACAATCTTATATTGCTTCTACATGTGCATTCTTGTTAAACACATTTTCACATTAGTCCTGTTGCATAGAAGAATTAAAAGGAATGGGAGAAACCAAAACAAAACGTAACACGAGAAAATATTCTGCTTCATTTTGTCTTCTGATTCCATAGTTCTTTCTCTGGATGTGGATGGCGTTTTTGCCTCAAGAGTCCTTTGGGAATGTTTTAAGTCCTTACATTGCTGTGAAGGGCTAAATCTATCAGAAACAGTTCTTGCACACTGTGGCTGTTACTTATACAGTGTTCTCCTGGTCCTGCACCTTTCATTCAGCATCAGTTCATATAAGTCCTTCCAGGTCTCCCTGAAGTCCACCTGTTCATCATTTCTTATAGCACAATAGTGTTCCATTACATTCATATACCACAACTTGTTCAGCCATTCTCCAGTTGATGGCCATCCCCTTGGTTTCCAGTTTTTGGCCACCATAAAGAGGGTTGCTATAAATATTTTTGTAGGTGTGGTACCTTTTCCCATTTTTATGGTCTCTTGGGGATACAGTCCTAGAAGTGGTATTGCTCGATTGGAGGGCATGCACATTTTTGTAGTTCTTTTGGCATTCTCCAGAATGGTTGGATCAGCTCACAGTTCCACCAATAATGAATTAGTATTCCAACTCTCCCACATCTTCTCCAACATTTATCATCTTCCTGTTTTGTAATGTTAGCAAATCAGATAGGTGTGATGTGGTACCTCCGAGTTGTTTTGATTTGCATCTCTCTAATCAGTAGTGATTTAGAGCACTTTTTCATGTGATTATAGATATCTTTAATTTCTTCCCTAAAAATTGCCTGTTCATATTCTTTGACCATTCATCAATTGGGGAATGACTTGTATGGTTATACATTTGAGTCAGTTCTCTATATATTCTAGAAATGATGCCTTTATCCCCGAGCTTAGCCATAAAAATTTTTTCCCAGTTTACTACATCCCTCTGAATTTTGGTTGCATTGGGTTTGGTTGTACAAAAACTTTTCAGTTTAATGTAATCAAATTATCCATCTTGCATTTCATAATGCTTTCTGTCTCTTCTTCATTAAAAAATTCTTCCCTTCTCCATAAGTCTGATAAATACACTATTCCTTGCTCCTCCAGTTTATTCATGGTATCAGTTTTATACCTAAATCATGTACCCATTTGGACTTTATTCTTGTGTACATAATTTCTTTATTCAAGCAAAATTAACAGTTCATTAATTTTTGCAACACAAATCTTAATAAAAACAAGCCATAGATATTTACTATCAATTTTTATATTCATAATGTATAAAAATAGTCATAATATTCATAATAGTTCAGATTTTCTCAGAATATGTTATCATGGATGATACTGCTCTTCTTAGTTCTTTTCATTCACTAATCATAGGTCAAAATTGGGATCTTAGGATCATGAATCTAAAACTGGAAGAAGATCCTGGAGGCCGGGCAGCTTTACTTTTAACTGATGAGGCAACTGAGGCACAGGGTGGTGAAGTCTTTTGCCCTGAGTGATGCAGGGAGTGAGTATTGTGTTTGTCTACCTCAAAATATGTTCTTTATCCATTCATATTTATAAATTCCCCAATCTTTAAAATAAATTGGAAATTCTGTGGATTAAACAAGTGATTAATACTGAGGTCTTTATTTAATTTGTAGAAAGGTTATTTTTTAAAATTAAGAAAAATATTAAAATATTTTGTAACTTTACTATCCATAATAGTCATGTTGTGTAAGACTAACTATATTTCCCTCCATCCTATCCTGTCCCCCATTGCTTCTGTTCCCTTTTTGGATCCTGTCCCTCCCCAAGAGTGTTGACTTCAAATTGCTCCCTCCTCCCACTGCCCTTTCTTCTGTCGTCCCCCCCACCTTGCTTATCTCCTTCTTCCCCACTTTTCTGTATTGTAAGATGGGTTTTCATACCAGAATGAGTGTGCATTTTATTCCTTCCTTTAGGCGAATGTGATGAGAGTAAGCTTCATGGTTTTCTCTCACCTTCCCTCTTTTTTCCTCCACTGAAAAGTCTTTTGCTTGCCTCTTTTATGAGAGATAATTTTCCCCATTCCATTTCTCCCTTTCTCCTCCCAATATATTTCTCTCTCACCCCTTAATTTCATTTTTTTAAGATATCCCATCCTATTCAATTCACTCTGGGTGTGTGTGTGTGTGTGTGTGTGTGTGTGTGTGTGTTCCCATCACCTACCCAGATACTGAAAAGTTTCAAGAGTTACACATATTGTCTTTCCATGTAGGAATGTCAACAGTTCAACTTTGATAAGTCCCTTATGACTTCTCTTTGCTGTTTACTTTTTCATGTTTCTTCTCATTCTTTTGTTTCAAAGTCAAATTTTCTTGTCAGCTCTGGTTTTTTCATCAAGAATGCTTGAAAGTCCTCTA